>CM063108.1:8933561-9457716 GCA_031841125.1 Acanthococcus lagerstroemiae
ACAGTTAGGATTCATATAAGTCTCCAAAACAATATTTGAAAATCAACAAAATCACTTCGATGCTCAGTTAAGATTCTTCCAAGCTTAAGGCTTTTCAAGGCTCTTCTTTCAAACTCGGTGACTTTTCGAGATTCGTTCAAATCCTATACGACTCTTCAAGACTGGGCCAAGACCAAAAACCGTTCTTCCATATACTTTTTTAAACAAGTAGATGCTCTTTAAAACTCTTCCGAACGTATTCAAGATTCGGTAAGACTGCTCAAGACTCGTTCCCAACACTTTACAATTGTTCCAGATAAACTAAAAACTCTAGGACTTTTCCAGATTCGGGCAGGATTCTTCAAAATGGTTATGCCTTTTTGACTTTCCTCTCGACCTTTTAAAACATTTCAAGGCTTATTTAACATCCTTGAAAACGTATTCAAGACTCTGCAAGACTCTTCTAGATAGTTAAAGACTCATTCAAGACTTTGAGATTCATTAATACTAGTTCATTATTCCTTGCTAAGCAATTTGTGAAGCATTTCTGATTCAACCATTTTTCTCTGAAAGATGTAGTTACCTTCATAGCATCCCCCTAGTACCCACACGTACACGTAACAGAATGATCGTAATTTCAGCAAATGACAATTCGAAAATCCACGACTTTTTTTGGACTGCGTGATATTCCATAAAATATGTGGATTACTTTTCTACTCGTATGATTCCCTTTCATGATCTGTTTCGAAAGCCGATGACTTTTCTACGCCTTCCACATTATTCACGATATAGGATACTATGCTCAATTAGGGAAATAGCGTCATTCGGCGAATACTTATAGCTATTGAGCGTTGATGTTTAACCGGTGTAGGAAAACTTCTGGATAGAGAAACTAAACAAGGCTGATCGATACGAACCAATGAAAAAAATTCTACAGACCGTACACATTATACAATGCTTACAAATAGAGGGGGAAAAAAGCTTCGAGTTAACAGCGCTGTGTAAATGTCTGAAATTGGATTTCAAAGCTTTTCAGTTCGATACGTCAAAATTTATTTCAATTCGTCTTTCCGCATCAAGTTTTATATACAGTTAGTTCAGTGAAATTTGTTCGAGAAATTTTATAGAAAATGTGAATTCTCTTTAACGTGCACCATACGAGTACGTTTCACCGCGCTCTTGGTTTTGATGGAATAGAAATCATGGGAAGGAAAAGGCTTCCTACGAGTCATTCGAAGACATTTCTAAAGATCGCTTCCAGTTCGGTTGCGATGTAATTACACGAAACTTAGTTCATTCGCGAGGTTTAGACAAGAAAACTCCACGACTACGGGTAACTGTACAAGGGCTGCGTGCGATTTTACGAGCAGTTTGCGAGGTTCAACTGAAAAGATCGCGTAACGGAGATTGAATTTTGAAATTTCGAAGTTGATATCACGAGTTCGCGGTTGGCTGGCGAACCATAGTCGTAGCGTGGACCAAAGAATGAAGGAGGGAGCAAGCGGCACTGTTACGAGTTAGACAAGCAAAACGATGTTGGACCTCCTCCCCCTTATGATGAGTCCTTTTTCGGACATACCTGTACCTGTGGGTCGGAGGGCAGGTGGAAACCGTTATGACTTGAAGGGAAAATCGTTGAAAAGCCCGAATCTCGCTGGACCACTCTGACGTTACGTATATGATACGAACGTGAAAAATGTCCAAAACTGAGGAACTATAATTTATTATACACACGTTCGCCAGAATTCGTGTCGAACAACAGCCACGCTAGTATTACTATCCGTGTACTCGGTACATAAAATAAGCCACTCGAAATTGTCACATCAGAATATAAGGCGATTATACGGCTTGAGCGTAAAAGTGCATGAAAATAACGTACGGCGCCATTAAAAAACGATTAGGAATCGAATTACAAAATAGTGAGAACACTTTTGCCGAACGAAAATCTGGGCTCGCCTCGTGAAAATAGTTTCGTGTCCTTTTCACTTTCTCATTTTTTTCTCTCTTTCTTTCTTTCTTTTTTGTTGACGATAGCGATGCATATTTCTTACGTGGTAAACGACGTTTTCTATTATAAAGGTAATCATTTCAAAACTCTTCACGAAAGTACGATCGTGAAAAATGATAATTTTCCTCGAATTAATAAAAATGTCGTTTGCGAGGCCAGCTCGAGGTCGTTATTCTTGTATTAACAGCGATTTTTGAGGCTCGTTATTAAATTCCGAAGGGCTTCGCTCTTCGTCTACTTCACGGTTCACTAGTCCACATTTCAGTACCCGCGATCTAGCCCCGTTAATAGACGTCAAAAGTCTTCAATTTTCGTCCACCTTAGGGTCACTAACCAGCCTATTACTCATCAGCAGAGATAAAACTATAAATCCTCCATGAAATGGATTGAAATCCAAGATCGGAAATCCCCTTTGACATAGGATTTACAATCTATAATCTTCAATTGAGAAAAAAAAAATCAAATTCCAAAACGCGTATTTTAAGAATTCTGAATTTTGAAACTACAATGTGACGATTCGCCTCCATAGCTAATTCGCCTCCAGCGATTGACCTCTAAGGACAACTTGCCTTCCTTCCTTATCTACGGTAAAACCATCGGTAAAGTACGGTTTTACCGTACATAATGGAGGAACAATGAGTACTCGTAGACTTGATACTATTTTTTCCCCTTACTCAAATCGTATTTTGCTGTCAGTTGAGAAGTGAAACGTATTCAGTTAAGTGAATTCTAATATTTTATAAACTTAAAATGATAAAATTCGAACGAGGGGTCAATAAATTGGCTCAAGGTTACGATTTTCGACAATTTATTTTGTTTCGCACCATTCAGTATAATTCTTGATATAACTTCGATCATTCGGAAAGCCCAGTAGCATTTTTTTATTACAAAGTTTTCAATACTGTTTGGACTATCATTTAGTAGCTATTTTTTTATTCAGTAGTTTTTTTTTTTTTTTTTTTTTTTTTTTTTTACCTGAACAGCTCTGAAAGGTCTCAATTTGTCAGAAATTTGATCCAGTTTATTCCAGGCTCTTAACTTATTTTTTGAACAACCCTTTAAATAAAAAATTATACATCGATGTTATAGACAAGAAGACTGCGGAAATGTGAACAACGTAGTAGGTGCAAAAAGGCAATTACATGAAGTAATTTCAACTCGTAATTTTGTGGCAGTGACTGCGTAATCATATGATCCGAATTCTGCGCACGTAGAGAGGCCCTAAAAACGGCGACAGCGGTTACGAAACGAGCTCTTGACACACTGGGACCTACTGGGACCTTAATCAGAGAAACGCTATCGCAAATGTCAGCATCCGGCTCCGGTTATTCCCCCCCCCCCTTCTAGATAATATATCAAAAGAGAAACTCGCTGCATCCCTCAAAAAGTCTGTATAGTTCTTCCTTCGCCAACTTCATTAGAAGCATTATTAATACCGGAAACATATCAAATTTATTCGCCATCTCCAGGTAAATATATGTACTGCCCTTTGAAATTGATGGAGCAGTACATCCTGCATTATCTGCGTTGCTGCCAAATAAAACAACATCGACATAGGTACCACCAATCATTTTGAAGCAATCCATTAGTTAATTCCAAATGGAAATCCCGAGTACTTTTCGACTGATTATGAGTTAGCTGCCATAAATTCGTATCTGGCCGTATTTCCTCGTACACAAATATCAGGATGTCTCTATCATTTTATAAGAAATATATGCGATGCGATCTGAGAAACCATACACAAACCCGGAAAACACGTTAGCGAGATACAGCGATTTGAAGTTGTTCGGGTCAAAATTATGACAATCGTAATTCCAATGGAAACGTGAAGAGGGAGTCTCGAACTACCTCTCACAGCGTTTTTAAATTCGTTTGTCGTTTCTAAGCCGTGTGAGAGCCGAAGGAAGCCGAGTATGTCTGATCAGAGAAACCATACACAAACCCGGCGGACTAGTGCTTGCTCTTTGCTCTCGGCATTTTACGTTATTTCTTATCATCTATGGTCCAGCATGCTCTCAAAAATTGTTTTCACCTCATTTTATCCCTTCTGCGCAGTTCAGTGTTCTGTTTACAACATGGATGATTGCCCGTTTTTTGACGAAATAAATCGTATAAATCGTTTTTTGCAAGATATTTCTTCTTGTTATTTCCGTTTGAATTGCAGCGCAATTATTGAATTTGAAGCTAAACGGACTTCAGCATCGTGTTCGGCGTGAAAATGTGATCTAGGAACTATCATTCGATCGACGATAAACATGCTCAAACGGGCGTGAAAATTTTTCTAATTTCGTTTCGCGAGATAGGTACTTCTTTTCGTACTTTCCTTGCAAATTATAGCGGAACTATTGAAATTGAAGCTAAATGGACTCCACCATCGCGTTCAGCGTGAAAAAGTGATCCGGGAACCATCATTTGATCAACTATAAACGTACTGAAAGGGGTGTAAAAAATTTTTTTCCTGAAATGTAGCTTCAAAAACTTTGAACGCGATTTTCTTGAAATGAGGTTTTTCAAATTTCAAACTTCAAAATGCTATAACTCGACGTGGAATTGAGCTTTTGGGCTGATTTTTTTTTAATGTTCTTAATAACCTCCTCTATGCAGTGGTGCCAATATCTCAAAATTGATACTACCGGGTTTGTGTATGGTTTCTCAGATCGCATCACATATGTTAAGAAAAAAAAAAAAAAAAGGTAGCAGGAGTTGGATTGCCGTCACTCTTTCATAACGACCATCTCATAAATCTTCAAATTCGTATGCTGGGTGTCTTATCCTTCATTCCACCAGATCGTATTGTAGCATGCTTTTGAAGAATTCCAGGAATATGCCGATGAAAGGCTAGAACCTGTTGTCAATTACTTTGAAGACTATCATATTGGACGTCCAACAACGTGGTAGAAGAAACCTCACTTTTTCCACTGATGGGTGGAATATGTACGAGCGTACCCGCAATTGTGATCCTCGCACCAATAATTATGCCGAAGCTGGGCATCGGCGACTGCAACAGGAAATGGTCGAGGATCATCCACGCATTTGGAAATTTATAGCAAAGTTGTGGAGAATACAAAAGGTGCGAGATATTCGTTTGGAACATCTCAACAATGGCCAAGAACTCCCCCACCAAATGGACAAAATATGTAAACACAGATTTGCGCCTGATTAAATTAATGTGCTCATTCAACCCCGAAACTTAAGATTCTGGATTACCTAGGTGGGGTAGCGTATAACTTGATGAAATAATTTGTACTGATTTAAAAAAAAAAATCTTACACTTTTCGATAAACAGCTAATAAAATTTTATAAATCGACCTAATGACTGCTTTCCTTTTTTATTCGTTGGAAAAATAAGAAATGCAAAAACATTGCTCTGGGGGCGAATAGTCCTGGAGAAAAAAAACCTAGGAGGCGAATTTTTCAGAGGCGAATCACCGCAGACGAATTGTCCTGCATCGCAATCAGAGGGTCTACCAAATACAAATTTTCCAATAGTATGACCTTTGTATGACTTCTGTATGACTTTTTTTCCGACCATTTTCACGTCTGAATAGAAATTTCACGAGAAACAAGACAAGAAAAAAATAAGTATTTCAGAAATATGCTAATACTCGTAATTGCGAACAAAAACTTTGAAGAAACCTAATCATTAAATAATTACGAATTATTGCAAAAAATGTTTGCAAAAAACACCTTTTTCCAATAAAATTTTAATTTTGAAATATTTTGATAGCAAATGTAACAAGTAATCACAAATGCTTATGAACGTTTAGGAGGAATTACCAAATTTGTAAGTAATCAGAGGCAATCGTCTGACTTTGGAATGACTTGTATGACCCCTGCCTCAATCGTAGGACTTCACTATGATTTGTATGACTTTTATGTCAGGTAGACCCCCTGAAAATGGACGAAATGTTTTTTTTTTAAAAAAAAGCTCTGGACTCGAAGCATAAAATTCTTCTTAAAGAGGACTTAATATCAAAATCCAAAATTCGGACTTCGAATATTTAAGATTTTTGAAAACACTTCACCAGCCCATTGAGGGTTATTAGTCATTTGCATTATCATTCAGAAAAGTTGTTTCATTTTCCGATAGAGGTTCTATTTTATTTATCTCTTAATGGAAATAATAAGACTAGCTCGAAAAGGTTAATATAACCATCATAAGCGTTTACGAGGCACAGAAATCTCACCGATGAAGCAAAATAATCAGTTATTTAATTCTATGCAATAATTACCTCTTCTTTTTCACCTAACGAATCGCCATTTTCGATACGAAATCTTCTGCCGCCACTCTCAGCCCCGTTCGTTTCGATTTGTGGTAACTGCAACAAAGAAAGATACGTTAAATTATACAACATGTTTCAAATCAACGTCGCAAATTAGTCAGAAGGGTAGAACTAAAACATGCTGATCCAGAGATGAAATAAGAACCTGAGACCATAAAGAGTTGAAGTAGAAGTGAGCTAAATTACTTCTTGGAATGTCACTCAAAACATACTACTAGAAGTTGTGACGGAGGGGGAGGGGCTATCAAATTGACCAGTTGAAAAAGTTGGGAAAATGCCGTTCGAGTTGCGAAGACCCGAATCAAAAAGTGCGAGAAAAAAATTTTTGCTTGTCTTTACGACTCAAATCATCAAGAAATTTTTTTTTATTTGCGTTTTTCTTCCTCTTACAAGGCGATTCGCTTCGCTACGCTCCTGCCAATAACGTAAACAGGAAACTCCTGTAGAAAGAAAGGAGAAGGGGTATATTTAAAAATTTTGTAAGTACAGTAATGGAAGATCTACAAAATGTCCCACAAATTTTGACTTGACAAGCAAAAGTGAAAGAAAATCCAGTGCGTCAAAATTTTGTTCAAGTTTCAATTTGAAGAAAGATAAATAGAAAAAAAAGTTGGAGGTTGAAATTTTGTTCAAATTTTGACATCTTGATTAATAAAGAAGGATTCGGGTTTCCGATCCCAATTGTTAGTTGACAAACTTCAAAACTGTATTTTCCCCATGCTCTGGGGAGAGGATATATCCCCGTGTCCTTACTTCCCTTACTTACGCTAAGGGCGGGTCAAATTTTTAGGACTGACGGATGAAATCTCAGGGTCAGCGAAAAATATCCCAGGATAGTCAAACTAAGAACAAGAGCAAAGGGCCGGAATCGGAGCAAAGCATGCTATGGGCGGCTCCTAAGGTCATGTCTTCATTGTCAGCAGGAAACTGACTCGAGTCATGAATCTAAGAGAACTGTGGTAAGAATTCGAATCGGATTTTGGATCACTAATTTATTAGTTTTTCAAGACCCTTGTATAAGTAAAACAATTCGCCAAAACTGAAAAAAAAAAATTCATAATACCCCGCGAAAAGATACCTTTTGACCGGCTATTAGAAAATTTGGTGAAAATCACAGGCCTGATCCTAAAAGCATCTAGATCCGTGATCTGCAGATGATTTTATTCGAATCGTGCTCCCACTAGCTCGGAAAGACCATGAGTTTTCACTCAGGATGGTGGAAGAGGAGCAAGGAGACAGAGGAGTGAATTCAGAATTTTTTGAAATAACTCAAAAACACTGAGTTGTCCTACATTGTCGGGTTTCAAAGATATTCCTCTCGTTATGGTGAGTATAATAATTCTTGAGTTGCAGCAACCCCCACCTGTTTCCCTCCTTCACTTCCCCCCACCAAATCGGTTACATAAAATACCAGAGAATTCTATCGAAAAGCATTTTATCGATTAAGGGTAACGATCGAAGTCACGGATGGGTAAAATCATTCATGGTTTTTGAATTAAAAAGAGCATAAAGATTGAAAAAAAAAAGCTTTAAGATCACCAAAAGATTAATAAATTCGCGATTCAAATGAATGCATCTTTTCCTGCCTTTTGAAATTATCTAAGATCAAAAAGATCACAAACACTGGGCAAAATCGAGATCTAAAAATCAAAAACTTACAAAATTAAAATCTTTTCTATGATTTATGAACCTTCTTTTCCAATCAGAGCTCGTGATCTCTTTTACGAATTAGTGAGCCTTCACAACCCTGATTGAAAAAATCTTCCTCTGGAGAGTAATATTTATTTCCAGTTTAGGAGTTCCATTATTGGCCAGATGCAATAATTATGGATGTAGCATGTTTTTTCTTTCAGATGTGTTATTTCCCCTCCGCCGAATCCTTTATTTAATATATTTGTCCACCGCCTCTTTTTCATAGGTTCCACAGAGGAAGCTTAAGTTTCTCGGGTTTCCTTTTTGGAGCCTCATGGATACGGGTGAGGGAGAAAACAAATTTCATTATGGATTCAACGACTGAAACAGAAAATAATTTCGCCCATTATAGTAGGATCCAATTACTAAATCGCTAAAAATAATGGCCAAAGTGAGAAATAAAAAATAAAAAAACGGAGGAAAAAGAGAAAATACGGAAAAAACTAACAGAATGAAAAAAAAAAGAAACTAGAAACATGGAATCTTCGAACAAAAACTGAAAACGGAACCATGAATTTGGAAATGCGAATCTAGAAACCAGAAGCAGATTCAATGAGGCAGTAATAAGGGGGAAAAGATAATATTTATGGTCTTACCCATCCCCAGTAATAATTATTTTTAGTTTGTCAACTGTAATCTGACAATCTTCAGCGTGACTGTTATCGAACTACTAAAATAAGTAGTAGTAATATTCACGATCTGATGAAGATACTTGTACATAAAATTGCACCAAATATTGACCTTTCGAAAAAATCAACTGAACGGGTCAAATTAACGTTATTTCGAATCTATATTCTCAACCAGTAATGCCGAACGGAGGAATACGGGGGTACATAGTACCTTCGACAAACTGGAAGGGTAAGGCGCAGTCAATCACTTGCACACTCCCTCTCTCTCAAAAAAAAAAAATTGAAAAGAAGTCAAAAATACTTAGCAAGTTGATGAACAGGCGCTTTGAAAAATTTCAGAGGCAAGGTTTGCGAGATACTGGGAGAGATTTGTATGACTTGGATTTTTCACTTTTTACTTACTAACTCCGATTTTAAGAAACAAAAGAACCCTGTTTTGTTCTGTTGTTTTTACCCACTAATTAAAATTTCAAATTTTGTACCCGGCTAAAAAAAGTCCAGCGACACTATTCTAAAATAATTAGCGAAGTTACAACATCATAGAGAGAGGGGGACGCTTGAAAATATTTTCAAATAATTATATTTCCAACCATTTTCTGGGAATATTTTTGAAAAAAAGAACTCGAGCCTTTGCCAACTCTAACGGAAATTAAAATTTAAGCTTCTACTCTCTGAAAGCTAACGTCCTAATTTCAAAAAAAGCGCTACAACAAACATCCGATGATGCGTCCTACTGGTAGCGCCTTCCGGCAGGCTTTTGATGCACGTACTGCTGGCAGGACAAGATAGTACTACAGTAAAAGCCGGTTAAGAGAATCAGGTTGGTCCAAAGCAAATTTATTCTACTAACCGGTAAATTCTATTAACCAAGAAGTTGAAAAAAAAAAACAATGCGTACAGTACCTTAACACTCTTTAGTTGACTTCGGGAAAAAATCGTGAATTTTCGTGTTTCGAGGCATTATTAATGATAATTGAGATATATTTTTTGTATTTATAATGTAATTGGAAATTGTCTCCATGATGTTGAACGCCTCGTATAAGGATTTCTAGTGCGTGTCGAATTTCCCGGAGGGTTGGTGGTGATTGAAGAACTTCTTCATCGTCGTCACTCTCATCTTGTTCTGTATCGCGATTCATAATCCTAGAGCACAACTCTTCTTCAGAAGGTACATAAAACGTCTGAAGCCCGTCGTCAATCGTACTCCATTCCTCAAACTCCGCCTTTGGAATGTCGTCAAATGCGAGATCTTTTTCATCCTCTACACTGCCTTCGTTCACACTAAAGCCACCTTTCCTGAAGCAGTTTGTTTTGTACTGTACAAGTAGACACAGAGTCCCAAGCCCACACAAGCAAATGTAATGCATCTAAAACGAAAGAGTACTGAATAGTCTACAGAGAATAAAAATACTGTACGTATCATTATCGATAAGTAAGGTACGTACTGTACCAGGAAAGATCATGCAAAGTACATTTAGAATGCATCAAATAAGGTACATTTTTTTGAAAAATCGTTTTATAGCGCCATCTGGTGAGGAATCTAGTAATACATATTATTCTAGCCCGAACAAAATCACGATATCGCGAATCTAACGCATGTAAGAAGTCAAAATAGACTCGCAAGGAGAAGGAAAAAGTTTTTTCAAACAGGCCCCTGTCCACATATTTTTATCACAATAGAGGAGTCGACATTATTTTGAGAATTCTATGAATTAGAATCTACTGAAAGACAATGCATGTCTAGTTTTGTGCCAAACCAAAACTAATAATTCAAAAATGTTGTTCCAAAACGGCCTCTATCCAAGAGATCCTCCACTTCGCGATTGTCATGCGCGTCTCCTGTACAAGGTACCTTCAATATTTCAATGAGATAAATTCCTGTAAGTGTTCTACTAGGCAACCCGACTATCAACGTGACTTGTAGCTGTGATATAGGGATACACCAAGTTTTTTCTTCCCCGTGAAAAAAATATAAAACTGGACAGAGGCCGTTTTGGAAAATCGCTCCTCACATGTTAAAGTATATGCAGCCGTTCCGTCCCAGCCCGTTTTGTTCTACTTTCTCAGCGCGTTTTCTCTTAACCGGCTTTTACTGTAATACAGATACATACATCATGGTCGGCAAAGTAGAGTCCTACCAGAGGGACAAAAAGTAAACCACGTTACCTATCGACAAAGACGTACCGACAGGGGGGGGGGAGTTTCCCCAGGACATTCTTTACTCAGATTTACCATTTCAGTCACCCGAAGTTGGAAAATTTCAGCAGAGTTGGAAAATCTAACAAGTCAAAAGCTTTTTTTTTTTTGCTTTGACACTTTGAAATTTTGAGTTGAATTAGTTGGGACTTTCACACTTTCGCACTCTCCCCCTCCTCCGGAAAACTCTTAGATACGTCTCTGTCTATCGAACGTCTGTAATATTGAAAATAAACAAAGGGGATCATAAAACAATACCTATCAGTATCGCCTTAATTCTCATAGTTGCTTTCAGTTCTTCGGACGGTTGCTACATCGAAACGAGAATAACACCCTTACATTGAATTCTTATCTTTTTAAAGCACTCTCTATTTTGAACGTGAAATATCCCATCAAACAACTAACTCAAATTGTCGTGTTCTACTTCCCGATCTTGGAATTCAATTTTTGTATTCTACTTGTCAAGATCCCATAGTAGAACTACTCATATTTTTTTCTAATACCACACACTTTGGTAGCAATACCATAGCATCGAGCATTCTTCCAATTTTCCCTAAATATACTACAACTCCACGATTTCGAATTTTCAGCACCAAAAAGAGTTGCTTTCGCTGAAACTCTATCGCCTACATTCTCTACTTTATTCATTATTTCACGAGTAAAAAACAGATATTGGTAACAATAGTCCGAAAAATACGAAAAATAAACGAAAAAAAATCATGCATTTTTTCCCTCAAAAAGTTGATCAAAATTACGTCAAAAATCTCACTGAAAGGTAAACATCATGTTAAACGAAAAAAAATCATGCATTTTTTCCCTCAAAAAGTTGATCAAAATTACGTCAAAAATCTCACTGAAAGGTAAACATCATGTTATCAGGTCTCAAAACACGTGAAGCGAGAGAACCGACCATCCCATGTCGTCACCTTACGAAATGCGAAAATTTTTCCATTTATTTTCGTATCTCGGCTCCATATCAACGCATTTCATTTTTTTGTTGCGCTGCATCTACTGTCAACATTGAGTTCAAAGAACATAGCAACATCCTTCCAGCAGTACTAGTTAGCTGTATTCATTCCGTTACTGTTACTCTGAGAACAGGCAGGACGCTGGGTTCTACCGGCAGTACGCCGGGCACTCTATCATTGACGACTGTATAAATTCCTCAAACCTTGGGTTACCAGACTACTCTTTAAAGAGTACATGTAACAACTCTTTTCAGCTTGCGACTCTGAAATATTCTCTCTTTCATATCCCAAGTACTTTCAAGTACTCGTGTCCAAATTTCAACCTTTGTTTACTAAGAAATTTTTTTTTTCTTTTTTTACCTTAGGAGCATGTAATGAAAGATAGGTTAGTTTTCAATTGGAGGAATGATTACTTTGTACGACTAAAGCAATATCGAAGCACATTTACTCGATGGAGAAAGATGGGGAAGGGGGTAAATTAGAAATTATTCAACTATAAAACAATAAAATCAAAAGTTTTCCAAATACATATATTAGGAAAATAAATAAATACATATGTTTTGAGAGATGCTTCAATTTGCTAACTGGGCCCCTAAAATTGCCAGTTTGCCAACTCAACTCTGATAGATGGCAGAGGGGTGAGATGCGCTCTCGTGCTTCTCTCCCATGGCTATGGCTCTGTAGAACGAAGAAAAGCTACAAGCCTGTTATGCTGTGCAAATAGTACACTGTGCCCTGGTAACATAATTAAGACCTCTAGATTCGAAACAGGAGATTTAAATTGTTCAAAACACCAAAATACTCTCCACAACGATTAAATTTTCAAATTAATTTACAAAAATTTGGATTTTGTCCCTCGATTTTTCCAATATTTTTACAGTTTATTGGTCATTCCATTTTTCTAGCTACTAATCGCAATTTTTTTGCAATTTTTTTAGAACACTGTTCGTGTTTTTTGCTTAAAATACATGTTGTTTCTTAAATTTAAAATAACATTTTTTTCATCTAATAAAAAATATATTTCAAATGAAAAAGAAAAAAAAAAGTTGAAAGCAACTAACATGCCTACAGTAAAGACATTTTTTAAAATTAATTCTTCTTTTAACCATCTAGATATGTTAGGTGGAGGTAATCACATAACGAGGTGATGAGTTGTGAGCGGAGCAAGCTATAAATTGAATTTTGACTTCGTTTCAAATACTTCCAAACAGAGTGTATTCTTTTTACTTCAACCAAAATATGTTAACCATAGCTCAAGTCGAATGTCTAACCGACCTTCGTCTTCTTCTTCGATAACATCTTTTTGCACGAATATTCAAAGCCCTTTTCCACCGCGGTGTACGTATACGCGCGTCCTAATATCAATAAAAATAATTTATTTTTTTCCATTCAATATATAAAATTAATTTCGGCCTGAAACACGATACCGTCAAGACTGAGGCGGGGACAGGATGTAAGCCAAGTATATAATAAGAAATTTTAAATTCTTCTTTCTTCTTCTTTTTCCTCCCTTTCTTCGTTCGTTCAATCCAGCGACGTGAAAACAGGCCAAAGAAATTTATAGCCCCGAGGTGAATCACATCGTACCGTATTCATTTGAGGCACGTGTGAGGGCACGCCAGCGCCGAGACGGGCCTTGCGGGCTCACGGCGCTGGGGTACTAGATGCGGGATGCGAGGCGCGCGGGTATCTGTCGGAAAATACGCCGCCGACTGGAAAGGAGGAAAAACGCTGCTGGAGAATATATACGCGCTCCAGAGAGAGTCGCGATGGCCGGGTGCCAAACAGTCGCCTTCTGCGGATCCGTTTTGGTTATAAGGTTATAGGCGCCGCCAATAAAATATTTTCTTAACCTCGCCTCGTTCCGCGAAACTTCTCGCCGGGTTCCTTACCCCGTACACTCAGCGTGCTTCGCTTTTTGGCTTTTGTCCAACAGCGTTTGGGGGCGCGAACAGGGCGAAAAATACATTTTCACGCTGCAGATGTAATTTAAACGTAACGAATCCGAAAGCACGATATAACCTAGTTATTTTTCGGGACTACTTTTTTTTTCTTCTTTTTCTCTCTCCCTCTAACGGAAAGGCCGTTTTAAATTGACTAAGTATACAGTTGACTAAATTTAATGTTCGTTCTCGTCCGCTCTTTTTCGCACGCTGGCACGCACGTCCCGAGCTTTCGCCAGATCCGGAGAATATTCGGCTTTTTAATTCGCAAAAACAATACGTTCGCTGAAGCTGGAACGGAGGGCTTCGATAAAAATTATCGACCTCACTTCCCAGCAGGGGCGGACTGGGTCAAACAGGATCCCGAAGAAACGCCTAGAAAGGCGCCTTAATCGATGACTGGAGGCTCCTTCGACACGTATCAATTTCAAAACTAGGTATAATACAAAACTATCCGGGAATTCCGAGATACACCCAAAAAGTTGGTGTAACTCCCACAAAATTTTGCGCAGCTCGGTCAGAATATGACTCAGCTCAACTTCAACGGGGAATCTGAATTGGGAAAGGAGTAGCTCAAGGTGATCCTCTATCGGCCAACCTATCCAATGCAATATTAGAAGGGGCATTTAGAAAATTAAATTGGGAGGACCAAGGACTAAATATAGATGGCAAGAGGCTAAATAATCTGAGATTTGCAGATGATATTGTACTGGTGGGAACTAAAAGGGAAGAAATAATAAAAATGGTGAAAGAATTCACGCGGGAATGTGAAGAGGTGGGGCTGAAACTAAACATTAGCAAAACAAAATATATGAGCAACAGATCCAAAGAAAATCTCAAAATGGAAGGGATGGAGATAGAAAGGGTCAATGAATACACATACCTGGGAAGAATTATGTCGTTCAAAGAAGGACAAAAGAAAGAGCTACAAGAAAGAAGAAAAAAAGCGTGGAGGAGGTACTGGGCTCTGGGAAAAATCTTCAAGGGTAAAATGAAAGTGTCATCCAAAATCAGAATTCTGGAATCTTGCGTATATCCAATCCTAACGTACGGGGCACAAACTTGGGCACTAACGAGGGAGCAAGCTAATAGCATACAAACGACCCAGCGGAAAATGGAAAGAAGCATACTGGGAATAAGAACAAAAGATAAAATTCGGAACAGTGTGATTAGGAAAGAAACAGGAACAAAGGATATACTCGTAACAATCAGGTTGCAAAAAATTAGGTATGCAGGACATATAGCAAGAATGGAGAATGATTCATGGACAAAAAGGGTAACTAATTGGACACCGTACAGTAATAAAAGGAGAAGAGGCAGGCCAGCAAAAAGATGGAGAGACGACATTGAAGAGAGGCTAGGAGTGCTATGGAAGAGGAGAGCTCAAAACCGCAGAATTTGGGAACGAATAGGGGAGACCTATGCTCGGGAATGGGCGTCCGGTACATAAATAGGCTATAAATGCAATTTATTGTAAAAATGATGAATGTGAAATGCCGGAATAAAGGTACTATTATTATTATTATTGGTTTCGAAAGCTTTTCGTGAATTTTTTGAACCCGAAATAAGAGGATAATGTGTACGTAGATAAATTTTCAAACAAAAAAAGGAGGAAAAAAAAAACAACTGAATAGTTTATTTTTACTCAGTTTTGGCCACAGTGTTCGAATTCGTTATCCGAATTCGGCGACAACCCATTGTCTCTGAGATACGCTCAAAAATTGGTACAAAATGAAATAAAATTGGTCAAAACATAATTCTAGTTCAATTCCCATGCCGAGTCTGAATTCGTTTCAAAAAATTGAGCCGTTTTCACCGAGTCCAATTTCAGAATCTTCCTGAAAATTGTTTGCCCCAAAGACGACTCAGATTCCTTAGCAGTCAACGAAGCCGTGGCTTCGAGCGTCAAATTTACAGGGTCGCAAATTTTTCGAAAATGTAAATAACAATGAAATGGTAAATGGCTTTGTATATTCATTTTTTTAAATGCCTTTTATTTATTTATTTTTGGAACATAGGGGCAGCAAAAAATGTAGAAACACAATCTCAAAAAGCAAATAAATTTATTGGCTATTGAATTGTGATTGATTTGCTTAATCAATCGCGGAAATAATATTGACGTTGCAAGTTAGTAAATTTAAGAAAGCTCGGTTTATGAATTATTTTTGTTCTGATCGGTAATAATAATTCTTCAAGAGTTGAGCCGTTATTTTCATCAGTTTGAAGTTCGCTTTTCGAGCTAATAATTTTTGATAGGTAAATAATTTTTGGCCTAGAGCCGCTAAACCCATTATTCCGACACTCCTCACAAAACTCGATGTACAGTGCGGAGAAATCTTCAAAAATCAATAAAACTGAACAGTTCACCAGTTATTTGTGCTCAATTTTGGCAGTTAAAATATTCATCACCAATTTAATCGGCTATGTAAGTCTATAAATTCGACAATATATTTTGGGCATATCAAATCAAATCAAATGAAGTTTATTCCTCCAACAAAAAGTAAGAAAATGAAATCAATCCAAGTAGTTCTCCTCCCCCACTGTGCACCTACATGTGTCCGGAAGAAGAAAAAGAAAGAAATCGGTCGAGCAATCTTCCTTTTCTATACCTTGGGATTTCCTATAATTTTGATTCCGATGAACAAACACTGTCAAAAATTAAAGAAAAAAAAAAAAAATAGAATTGAAGTGAAGTGAACACTTATTCCAACTCAATTTTGGTCACTGGGTTCGAATTTGGCAGCAGCGCGATCCCAAAAAATTGCTGCAACTCGCATAACAGTTGGTGGAAATGGGCCAAAATATGACTCAGCTAAACTTCAAAGCAAAACCCGAATCTGGCTCAAGAATTTGGGCCATTTCCATCGGGTTTGGTTTCTAAAAAATTATCCAAAAATTTTAGGCCGAGATAAAGACACGATGAAATTTCCAAAAATCAAAAGCTGGCCATTATTTCAACTCAGTTGTGACTGCTGAGTTCAAGTTCACAGTCCGAATGTGGTGGCAACACTTTATTCCCGAGATAAGTTATCAACCACTTACTACAAGTCTTCGAAAAGTCGGTAAAATAACGTTAAATCCGAATTCGCTGTCATTGCAACGATCCGCGGACTGGTCCTTTCACAATGCGCCGCGTTACTTTAATTTTTGAATGTTCCTTGTACTATTCCTTAACTGAAAGTAAAGGCTCCTCGTGAATAACGCCTGACAAGCAGATGCTGCTCCAGTCCATACAAATGAGCAAAATATATAGCTAAATTGAAAACATGAATTTCTTATCCACAAAACTTATACATGACTCAGTACTTTGTCGAAGAATTGAATTATTTGCATGTTAGGCTCCTCAAAGTGAGAAAATTGAAATATTTTAGAGTAAAATGAAAACTCAACACTTCGAAATGCCCTTCAAGGCGCTATTCTGTTTGCTAAATTAAAAATTCATCATTTTTAATTAATTTCTAGTTTTTTTTTCTTTAATTCCCTGCAACCTCAGCTAGTCAACAAGTTGCTCAGCTTACATTCCTCCTGCAGCATGAATATCAATAACCAGTGTTGTCACTCCAACGGGCAAGGGAATCCGTTTTCAGGTATTCTAATGAAATTACAATCACGGGACTTTTGGCCCACCCTGTATCATACATTCGTCGATCATTATTCACTGAGAGTTTCTACCACAATGCAAAGGTCAAAAGTTGCGAGTTGAAAAACAAACCGCACGGCGTGGTAAAACGACGACAGAAACGCCAATGAATTCAATTTTTACTCGCGTCTTTCGAAAGTCAAAACAGCGTACGTGTTCTCGCATTTAGGTGGCGTATTTTCTGAGTACACAGGAAAATACAACGACCGACTACACAGCGAAGCATGTGCACGATTATGATGCGAAGTTATTCCACAAATTCGTGCCGAAAGAGCAAAACTCTGTCAGGTCGTCGATTAAATCGTGTAACGCATTCGAGGACTTTCAAATTCGTTCGAGTGTTGTGAACGCACACGAAAGAGGCCTGAACGACGTCGATATCCTGTGGTGTTTCCCCACAGCGGTACATCACGACTCAGCTGTGTATAATCCAAAATAGAATCTGGACGATTGGGGTTTTCCGAAGAAAAATCACCCAAGTTAAAACTTTTTTTTTTTTTTTGCTTTGATACTTCGATGATAGAGGGGCGTATGGCGACGCACGCATGCCAAATTGGCCCCGGGACACCGCACCCCCTATCCCGGAAACGCCCCGAATGGGCCTGCCTCAGAATAGGGGGGGGATTGCTTTGAGGTAGCTCCTGCTACCCCTATTTCTCCTGTCGCCTCCTCACGGCGGCGAATCTACGGCGTCTTATTCTTCATCTTCGCTGTCGAGTTGCGCCGGATCGTCTTCTTCCTCGGTTGATGGCAGCTGCGACATCGTCGTCGTCGTTGTCGTTGATGTTGGTGGGATGGCGAGCGATCCCATCCCGCTCTGCTCTTCAGCATGGTCGGGACCAGGTTCTCCGGTGTAAGCGGCTCAACGCCCGCGTTTTGAAAGACGGCCGCCGCTTCTTCCCTCTCTTGGTCGAATGCCGGACACTGCCAGGCATCATCATCTCGCCCTCCTGCAGCGCACTAAGAGCACCGCGAGCTATCTGCTATGCCCATCCGGTGCAGGTACTTGTTGAACACTCCATGGCCACTCATCACCTGCGTGAGGTAGAAGTCCAGCTGACCATGGCGTCTGCCCAACCACGCGTTGAGGTCGCGTACTAGCAGTCGGGTCCACTCTCCCTTGGTACTGCAGGAGAGCCGCTCTTCCCACATGCGAAGCGTGGATTGCCTATTATCCCGCTTGACTCGTAGCGCCGCACTGCTCTTCGGTGGCATCTTCCGCGTTGCGCTGTATACCCTCTTCTGCTCATCCGCTCAGTAACTCCACTGGCGGTATACCTGCTAGTACGCACACTGCCTCTGTGGAGACAGTACGATAGGCACTGACACACCTCAGTGCAGCCTTCCGTTGGACCCTTACCGGATCGGTTCTTCTGTACTCCTTGGCACCGATGGCGTCGGACCAGATTGGCACCCCATATAGGAGGACCGACATGGCGACGTTCGCCAGCAGCTTACGTTTCTCCTCTGTCGGCCCTCCTAGGTTCGACATGAGTCGGCTTAATCCGGCTACGACTCTCTCCGCTTCCTGTGCTGTCCTCTTCGCGTGTTCTCTGAATGAAAGCTTCCCGTCAAACCACAGCCCGAGGTACTT
This sequence comes from Acanthococcus lagerstroemiae, assembly GCA_031841125.1. Classification (NCBI taxonomy): domain Eukaryota; kingdom Metazoa; phylum Arthropoda; class Insecta; order Hemiptera; family Eriococcidae; genus Acanthococcus; species Acanthococcus lagerstroemiae. The sequence goes on from CM063108.1 coordinate 8,952,494, forward strand.
TAGGGCTGTACAGGGCGCAATCTCCGCTCCCTTTAGGCGAAAGAAAGGAGGGTTGTACCGTCGACGCCGTGTGAACAATACCCCTTCTGTCTTCTCGGCTGCTAGGCACAACCCGGCCGACTCGATCCAATGGGTCATTGCCTCCAGTCCCGCGTTCACCTTGCTTTCAAGCATGACTACGTCGTTTTCGACTGCGACCACCAGAGTGTCATCAGCGTAGCAGATGATGTTCACCCCTGGTGGTACTTCTGCTCGCAGAATGCCGTCAAACGCGATGTTCCACAGGAGTGGACCAAGAACTGATCCCTGCGGAACCCCGCACGACATCTCCCGCTGCACCACACCCGTAGCAGTGGCGCAAGAATTATCCGACCACGGAAGTAGTCCTGGATTATTTCGCATAAGTACGCGGGGACTGATGCGTTCTCCGCGTTTTGTTTTGATACTTGAGAATTGAGTTGAGGGACACCCCCCCCCCCCCAGGAAAAACTTTTCGGTACGTCCCTGAAGATGACTCACCTGTGAGGGTGTTCAGTGGCTGAGAAATGTTATTGTAGCGTCATATCTGTATTTGGACATTGGAAACTAGAGCGATCATGTCATACAGTTTATCAGACAAGGTAATCGGGGTAGTTTGCCATAGCCTTCCTTACAGATCGTTATTAGCCACATGTCTCAGTGTTGAATACGCGACCCACAAGATACGCACAACACAATACAGCGGCAAAGCTTCAGATACCGCGGGGTAACGTGTTTAGCAAATATAACGCCTAGTTTCTGAGAACTGCGGGTATTTTGATATTTGTACGAATATAAAGTTTAGTCTAAATCGCAGAGAGGAGATTCGAAATCAAAAAATGAGAGTTGTAGGAAAAAAAAAGTGTATTAATTTACTGAATAGCAAAAGTGTGTCTTAATGTGAGTGCTAAAACGTATAAACTGTAATTAAACGGGTATCCTGCCTGACCGATCGAAGGATAAAAAGGAGAGTGGATCACGAGAAGATGAAGAGGAATATGGTGTAGAAAAGATCATGCGCAGGAAGTATAGGCACGCACGTGCCAAAAGACGTGTTAGTTAGATGCTCAGATCGTGCTACGCAGAAAGTAGCCAGGCAGGAAGTTTTTTGCGAAAATGGAGAGGAAAGAGTCACCACAGAACTAGTAAGGTACTGCGGAGTACGCTATCTATCCATCCTGACGGGTACTCTGGTCACTCTATTTGCTAGGATGTTGCAGGGAGAGCGCGAGAACCAGTTTACTAACTTTTCTGACACTGGAGATCAAGAGGAATCTGTTACTACTATGAAAGGAGTCTTCGACTTTTGCATCTCGCTCTGACAAGAAATATTCGGCATCCGCACAATGCACGTTGCACGCTTAGCGTAGTTACCTTTTGGTAGCCAATGGGCAACCTATCGATCGAGAAATCGTATTCCGAGCCCGCTGAGGCCGAAATTATTTTCAAAAACTATATTAGCCAATACGAGATCGAGTCTACGTACTCTCTATACTCATTTAGTCACCATTGGGAGGACGATATAATGATCTGAGTACATACTTACGAAGAAGGGGTTGATAAAACTGTAACGATCCTCACATGTGTATTTTGAATTGCGTTTATCGGGATGGCTTCCTGGAGTTGCCACTGAACTATGTAAGAGAATCGAAATACGATTTTAAGAGCTTTAAAACACGAATATTACTTCATCATACACAAGCGACATCCTTCCGATTAGCTTGAGTTGGTCACGAATTATTTTGCAATGGCTGCGAAATAAGGTATTTTTTGTGAATTTTAGCGTGCTATTTTTAATCCAGCAATAAGTACCTAGTCGATGAAGGCTCGAGACGTGTGGAAATTGCAAAATATTCGAACAACAATCCACCTCGTCAGAGTAAACAAATTTATTAGGAGGTGGGAGGGGGGGGGGAATTTTTCTCGAAGGTCTATATACACTTGACTCTAAAAAAATGTGGTTGAAATGTTTCACAATTTCAGTCAGTACTGAAGTGCTGCATCATTACAAACTGAATGAAAGGGCGAAAATTGCAGAAATTTACTCCGCAGCTGTTACAGATTTGGTAATAATAAGTAAAGTCTTTCAAAATGACGATCCGAATGAAGAAGCCGTTTTCATACAGTACAATGAAGCTGCATTCGTCATATTATGATATCAACAAAGCGCTAACTATAGCGAACGAATACTGGGGTTCTCTTATTAATCTAGAACGAATAAATCGTCTGTGCTTATTGATTATATGACTGAGCAATTTTGAAACGTAGTCAGAAGCCAAGCACTCATTTATTACAAAATTGTTCTTGAATTGTAGTGTATTCTTTCGGAAAGCTGCGGCCATCCGTAAATTGAGAGCCCCTGGAATAGTAAATCACTTCTACTTTTTCGCACCCCATATCCAAAGAAAGTCTGATGTTTTAGAATAAATTATACTCCTTCAAACGAATCAACTAGTAATTGTTTTAGAACAAATACTTTTCCTTCGAGTGAGCCAACTGGCAACTTATTCTCAAATGTTATTATGTTCTTTTGAAGGAACTTAGACGCATGGTCACCATAAAAATTACTGACATAATGAAAATTCCTTTTTATCATTGGAAGTAGACAGAATCATATGAAACTTTCAGGAATCAACACAGGAGTGGTGTGGTACCTCTAACTACTGAAAGATATGAAATCATCAGTACCTGTGAGATTGATACAGATTCCATTCGAGGATAAAAATGATAAATATTGGAAAATGCAGTTTCCCAAGCATAACGAGAAAATTAATGAACAAAACGTAGTAAGAGGGCGAGAACAAGAAGAGCCTTTTGGCAAAGGGTGGACATGAAGGAAAAATATCATTCTGAAGAATGAAAAAGAAAACGGAGTAGGATCATGATACCCTGCATGTGATGACGTTTTAGATCTTTGCACTTCGATTCTACCTAAAATTCATTAGTACAGAATATTTCAAAAGAAACGTTACCAACCCATCGAAAAAAGAAACCAGTATGTACAAAAACTGCATGAAGTCATGTATTTAGATGATAAAAGGAGATTTTTAGAACAAACTTATGTTGGAAATGTTGCCCACTGCCAGCAATGCAGACACGAGCTCGATCAGTAAGATCCTGGAATACAAAACTATGCATTTTGATGCTCAAACGCATTATTCCAACTCTCACTACACGTCCTCACCGCAAGCACACATGATAGGCACTAAGATGAAAACGACTGTTCACTGTTGGAGGTAACGGATCAGGATTTCCATCGCTGCATGGACAGTGTTGCCAATCTTTTTCATTTTCTCTAGTCAGCACTCTGAATTTCGGGAAACGTTTCTTTATTGAAACACTCTGTATTTAACAAAAGTCAAGATCTTCAAATCATCTGGAAACTAAATTAAATCATATCATTGAGATCTATTCGTCTTTTTACATACAACCATCTTGCGTAGTGAAAAATTAGGTAGCCAACTGATTCGTTTCTCAGTTAACTCCTCAATACAAATTCATCCTTATAAGAAATTTGCAATTCACCTCATAATGTACAAACACGAAGTCCTCTATTTTTAACGGATCATCTGCGCTCTGACTGTAGCTGAATAATTAAGCACTCATACCATAGAACTCATTTTTGAACATCAATAAGTCAATATGATTTCATCTCATTCTTATGTGACACTTCTACTCTCCTTACCAAATAGTTTGTTACTTAATTATCAATTCTAAGTCTCGAAAAGCTTTGTTAAGATATTTTTAGATTCGTAAAGATTATATTAACCCTAGATTTTCCTCTATCCTGACGCAGGCCCAATCGGGATACTTCCACGTTAGGGGGTGCGGTGTCCCGGCGCCAATTTGGCGTGCGTACACCGCCATACGCCTCACTATCATCAAACCCTTAACACAAAATTTCTATGTCAAAATTCTCAAGATTAAGTCAGGATTTATTAGGATTCTGTTGAGATTTTAGAACAGAGCATTCTTTGTTTTATCTGTAGAATGTGTAGATTGAGTACCATGCACGTAGAATGTAAAATACACAGAATGCTCTCTGATTGGTTAATTCATTTTACCTATTTTATATACTACGTGTAAGATATACATTATATTTCTGTAGAGCAGTAGAATACGAAAAATACGTAGAATAAACTATCAATAAAACCATCCTATGTATTCTACACAGCGCATTTTACTTGCATAAAATAGACGCAGAATATATATTCGTAGAATTCATTCACCTATGCCTCCATCCCCTGCTTTTGAAATTGGTCAAGACAAATTACAATACTTTAGAAATTGTTTAGAATATTTTGAAATTCAACAGAACCTACTTAGGGACGACTGGGGAGGATTTGGACAAAATTTACGGTACCGGATTTTACAAAGCCGAATCTATTGGAACAGTTGGACATGGTAATCCCGCGAAAACTTTGAACTTTTTTTGAAGTTTCACCACCATACTCGTGATCTTATTTGGAATAGGCTCCAAGATAATTCAATTTAAAAACTCAATTTTTATCCAAGATCTTCCCATGGAGTGGGAGGTTTTGGACAAACCTGTGAGAGATTTTATCATACTGAAAAATTTGCAAAATTTCATAAGAAAAAGCGAAAAAATTTATTTTTATGCTGATTCTATCTCATGAATAGTACATGACATTAAAAAAAAAAAAAAAAAAAAAAAAAAAGTGGTGCTAAGTTTGACCTGTGAATATCTATTGAATATATTGAATAACACGAATCCATGACGGCCAAAAGGTTATAGTGGAGCAATTTTTCGCAAAATTTGGTGGAATTCAAGTTTTGAATGATCCTGTATTTTTGGTAGGCTACGTTAGACCATGTCATCCCATTAAACATGAAAAACTCGAGTTAGATTATTCTGTATTTTTAAACAAATTCGTTTTCCAAGATTTGTCTATAATCTTCGATCCTCTCATTTTTCACAAAAACATTATTAACCTCATCTGTATTCGTTGTATTGACGACACTACCAAGTTATAAGACGCAGAATAGTGTATAGTTTTATTTAACCACCTGGTTTACTTCTTTGGTTCAACGGGAACAAGAATATTTTAAAGAAAAAAAGAAAATCCACGAAATCGGCAAAAAATTGCAAACATTTGCATCAAGAATTACGAAAACCATTTTTATCTCAACTGCACCAAGGTATCATTTGACTAGGCATGCAGTGAGGGATGCCTGGTTGCCATATTCCACCAAAATTCCCACCATTTAGATGTAGAGCACGCTCTGCAAATCAGCGTTTGTCCAAATCCTTCCTATGTCCAGGTCCTCCCCATTCTCCACTACAACACTGTTAAACTTTTCAAAACTCGCTAAGAATACTGAAGCCTCACCAAGTAAAAAAGTTTATGAAGCTTCCGTATACTTAGTTTAGATTTTTTCGTGGTTGCTGTAGCCTCCCACCGTTACAACAAGAAAGTTTTCTCATTATATCTACAGTCCTTCCTCACTAAGAAGAATCTGACGTCACAAACCGTTTCAACACTATGCAGCTGATGCTGTGAATGGAATTTTGTGTGTTACACATTTTCATTAATAATTAAGAAAAACTGACAGACCAATGATTTTCAATGAAATAATACATATTTTGATGCCGTAAATGAACGTATATAAGTACTATGTTTTTAAAATTGCAGACCTTCCTCCAATATATTAAAAGTCTTTCATAAGTTGACCCTCATTCATACTCCCATCACGCGTGAACATTTTAAAAGCCTTTCAAAAATTGAAAACTACCGATAGAAAATTGCAATAAACAGACTATATAGTAATTTTTAGTATAATGTAGAACTGACGAATACTCTTTTATTTATTTCGAATCCTTCAATTAGTATCATTTTATAAGTGCAAATCCACGCATCTTAAAAGCTCTTTTTTTCCTGAGCTGGGAATTTATTTATTTTTTGCTTCAGAAGTTGCATTCTCAATAAATGTGCTTAGCTACGGCCCAGGGAGTATTTCGCTTCGTATAAAACTGAACAGGCATTTAGAATTTCTATTTTTTCATGGAGAGAGAGGGGAGAGAGAGCGAATCAATTTTTCATGGAGGAGCTAAATCAGTCCTGTAAGAGAGAAGGGCTTAGCTCCAAAGTACTGTTGCATAGTCCGCCCATGTATCGACCGTCATTGCGTATTTTGACTCGATTGAAGAATTTTGTTTTTCAACTTAAGGTACCTTTTCCAGAGCGATATCACAAGAGAAGACAAAAGAAACTTTCATTTACTCACCAGTTCGACTGAACCATAATGCCGTCTGCTGAATACTCCTCGTCGTGAGATTAAGTCGTTTGCGGTCGAGCTGAAACAAATAATACAATTCGTAGATTAGCACAAGCAGTTTTTTCTTTTTTTTTAATGCTTAATTAAATAAGGTTCTTCAAAAGGCACGAGCGGGAGATCGTTCAATTAAGGTTCGTCCGACGAACTACACACGTGTTCGAGGTTATTTTGGTACACAGTAATTTCGGAATTCCTTTTAATGAGTTGGAAAATGTCGACTCACGATGCGACGATACCTCCGAAAACGGGCAGATGGAACACAGGTACTTGACCGATGATAAGTTTTCCAATAGAATGGAACAACGTTCGATTAATCCTACCCCGAACAATTTACTCGAGTTAGCTTCGATATCTTACAGCTGCTGAGAAAGACGTCTTACAGAATCGGCAGTGCCACAAGAGGCAGTAAACGAGGACAGAGTGAAAAATCCGAGAAAGCAGAGCTGCAGGGCTCGTCGCCGGATCAGCCGAAAGCACTAGCAGCGCTAAGCCCAGCCAAAGCTTCAGTATCGTAGAATGAGTGCTGTATACCTAATGGTGCGGCGTACACGAATTTACAGTTACAGCGATTCGAAATATAAATATTTGCCCACAAAGGCCAATTTCAATTCTCAGAAGAGTGTATCACGTAACACAAATTTGTACTGTAACCTCTAATAATCGATTTAATATAAAACACAGTGAAAGGGTGGGTTTAGGTGACTGCAACTGGGTAGACTTAAGGTCAATTAGGGTAACATCTCAATTTCCATCAAGAAGTAGACTGGAACCTAAATTACCGAAAAACTACCATTGCACTAGCTCTACTTTCATTTTCATTACTGCTTTTCCAAGTCTCTTTCATAATGATCCTCCCCTCCACAGCTACTCTCTAATTTTGCATCAGGACTTTGCTGACTTTTCCAGCTAAAAGTAGCTATATCGATCACGTGATCACTGATTTGAATCCGTGGTCGCGTAATCGGCATACTTAGGTAAGCTGAAGACCCTGCAAATTCCGCTATTCAAATTTAGAGAGTACTCGTATTCTTCTGCGGTTAGAGTCATGCAGGTGGATTGGCAACACGTTCCTATTGCTTCAAATTAGAGTGATAATACATCTGACTTGAGTAGATATGAAACGGTGTTTTTAGTGCACAAAGTTCAACTTCGAATTTCATTAGCCTTGAGCTTTGGAGTAAGCCCATGTGTGACCTACCAAGAAGAAAGGGACCTGAGTGCAAAAATGTAAATTTTACAGTAGAGCGAATAAACAAAATTAATAACGTTCTCACGTTAAGAGACACTCAACTTTAAAGACTTACAGCAGTTTGGGAAACATTTTTAGAATTTTTTCGACAATACCACGCAAGAGAACGGCCAAAAATTGGTCAAAAACAGTTGTTATCAGAAAAACGATTTTTTGCGCGCAGGTCCCTATCTTCCTGGTAGGTCACAGGTATTAGAAGCTGATGAAGTTTCGCGCTTACAGAACTTGACCTCAATTCATTGTTTTGAAATGTTGAGCATTCTTAGCTATTAAGCTCTAATAAGTACCATGAAGTTCTATTTTCATTTTCTGAGGTCACTGAACTGTGTTATTTTATATTTTCTAGAGGTCATGGACCTCCGGTGTGAACTTCCGTACATGTACAAACAATCCATACGAGCATTTTCCACTGTGAACATCGCCATGCCTACAACGCTTACTTCCCTCGCCATCTCACAAAAATATCGCATAATTCCAGGATTCAGATCATAATTTTGAATTGTATCGATCCTAAAGAAAATTCTGAAGAATGTCTGGTTTGACATACGTAGAACATTTTTTTTTTCTATACCCTTGTAACTCGAGTTACTGGATGGCAAAAATGTAATTCCCCGACTTGAGTCAATGTACCATAAGTAGTGTAGCTAAAATAGGGGAAAAAAAAAGAATTGAAAATGCGTTGATTCCTAAATTTTTCAGGTCACTAAATTCAACTTTGAATGCATGCTTCAATCTAACTCTTTTGGCTGCCTCTAAAGAAAATTGAGATTAAATAACAGCCGTTTTTGACGTTAGAACCATCATTATTGAGTCTCAACTTCCTGGAAAGATAAGAAAGTTTTTCCTCAAAAGCAACTAGAACGTGTCATTCAAAGATCCATTTTCATCCCGTAAGATCCGACTTTGCAACAAAAAAAGGGGAGGCTCAATTTGTGAAGCATTCTTTGTACGTGTAGAGCAAATGATTCCGGTATCTATACAGGGTGTGCCAAAATAGTTGACCTGTTTTTAAACGCTTACCATGTGGCAACACTGATGCGTAAGCAATTTCTTCTCCATGAAAATATTCGGCTATATGCGTGCCATTTAATAAGCATGGCTCTGTGGTCTGAAGAACATCGCTGGTTCTGTATAGAAATGTGTATTCTAAAAAACAGTATTGTGGCGACTCAGCGCACATTTCAAGTACAGTTTAAACTGAAAACACATGATCTCATTCCCTCTCCAAAGGCAATCTTGCCGCGCTTGTTCTCCCCTCTCTGAACGTTACTGGTGATGCCCTTGAGCATCGAACATTCTCCGTCCACTGCTTGATTGTCTTAGGAGAGGGAACGAGATCGTGTCTTTTCAGTGTAAACTGTTCTCGAAATGCGCGCTGAGTCGCCACACTACTGTTTTTTAGAGTAAACGTTTCTACACCGAAACCGCGATGTTCTCCAGACCACAGAGCCATGCTTACAAAACAGAGCATAGGTACATGGCCAAATATTTTCATCGGGGGGGGGGGGGGAATTGCCTACTCAGTGTTGCCACATGGTAAGCGTTTATAAACAGGTCAACTATTTTGGCACACCCTGTACATGGTTCAGATCGAAATAAAATACTTTCGAAATCGGATTCAGTCACCTCAGAAATCTATGAACCAACTCTGATCTTCAATTTTAACTTCCTCTCCCCTTCCCATCGAGACCATGTTCGGCAGCATTGACTCGAATCGCAGAATAATAAATTTTCGTCCAATCAGTAATCAAATGACCCATCAAAATTGAAGCCTTTGAATTTTTCAAGACGTAAGAGGCCGAGAAAAATACGATGAGTTAAAACTTGTCAAAAATACAAGGTGAGACTGGGGATAAGCGGAGTGAGTTTTCGCTTTGCGGTCGATCTGATACCTTGCAAGAGATTTATTTGACTTCATTGGAACTGACTGGAGGGGAAAAGGGAGATTTCCTCAAGAAACAGATCCATTAAGAGTAAATAAGAGCCAACCTTGTGTGCATTAATCCAGTTACTATTCTAAAACTTATCTCTCTATATACTAAAAAAGTAAAATCCGCCGCCAACACCGCCTTCGGGAGAGAAGGAAAATCACTGCGGGTTGCCTACCCAGCCCCTTGATTGCTCATTTTTCCAGGGGTAGCCTAACCTTGAGAGGGGGTTCATGGTGGAGGAGGGAGCTTAGTAAAATCCGTCATCGCCACCGCTTCTAGGAGAAAAAACTCACTGCGGGTTGCCCACCCTGCCCCTTAATTGCTCATTTCTCCAGGGGTAGCCTACCCTTGGGAGGGGGTTCATGGTGGAGGCGTGAGCTTGGGGGAGGAGGGACGCGGTGAAGGACGAGGAGTTGTGGTGGGGATGGCTCTCTACACACTAAACAATAAAAGACACGACCTCCTTCCCCTCCCTGGGGATAAATCCCTGGTGGCCACCCCTGTACCTTAATCTCACGTTTCACCAGAGGTACCCTCTCCCGGGAGGCTTATCGGTGGAGGTAAGAGCTCCTGGAGAGGGAGGATGGCCACGGTGAGGAGGGGCGTTGCGGTGGGCGAGGAGGATCATGGTGGGGGAAAGTGACTGTGATGGAGAACAGCTGTGGTGGGGTCCTTGGTGGAGGAGAGAGCTTCTGGATGGTGTAGCGCCGTGTTGTTTTCATATAATTTCCATGGAAATTTTTTTCATGTAGGGGAAGATACACTTATGTTACTATGACGTTCAGGGGCGTATTTACATACAGGAAACACAGACACGTGCCTAGGGCGCTAGATTACGGAGGGGGGCTACCCTCTTCTTGAGTGCTCATGGCAGTTATCCCCTCGTGATGAGCCTGGGAACTGGCTGAAAATTTTTTTTAAACGGTAGGTAGTAATACTTTTCTAGCTTGCAAAATACTGCAGGCCGGCACGAGCAAAGCGAGTGACGGTGGGGGTTGGGCCGCGAAGTGGCCAGCGGGCAAAGCCCCCCCCCCCAGCTATTATTAAAGAGACACGAACGTCGCTAAAGCCCGCAGTGTATAATACAAAAATTCAGAAAAGTACAAAAAATCAAAATGATTGGTTTCGAACATAGCTCATCATCAGGTGACTAGTTCAAGTGAATTTCAATATTTTTTGACAAAATTTTACACGCACTTTTTAGGTAGAAGGCGACAAAATAGCTCTACTCATCATCAAAGAAATTCACGCTTTCTTCTAATATCCACTATTAGGTTACCGAGGTCGTTGAATCAACTACGTGATACCGCTGGATTCTAAACTGATAACTGCAGTACTTACCAAGGAGATGGGGCAAATTACCAGGTTTTAGAGGTCCCTGAGTTCATTCCATTATTTTAATCAGGAATTAAATCAAGAAAAGGTGACTAATCGAAGCACTTCAAAATGAAAAGGTGGAGAGGAAAGAGGTGTCCTCAGAAAAATTAGCGACGGGAGCAGGAGGTAAATCAACGTGGTCTGGTTGGCCGCGTGGATAGCGCGTTGATTCAGAATCCGAAGGTCCCGGGTTCGAGCCCACGTAGCAACTCGCCAGAATTTTCGACCTAGGCCGGTTTTTCGGCCAGAAGGGAAGAAGGCAGCCCTAACAGTCTCCTCGACGTCTCTGAGGTAATGCTCGAAAGGGCGGATTCCAGGGCTCGGGTTGAGAGTAAAACTAGAAAAGAGAGGAGGTAATGGCGGAATATAGTCAACACATCTCACCAAACATCAAAATCCTAGTTGAAAAGATCAATCTATCCCTCATCATCCGTATTCGAGTCTTGAATCAGATTTCCGTCGTGCTGATTAGGCTGAGACTTGTAAGAAGCGAGTGTCAGACATTCCAGTAAGTCCAACCTGATCTTTGATTTCCTTTTCCATCTCCCCCTTCCAAAAGAATACGTCTACTGATAAGATATATTTGCATAATGAACTAATATTATGTCTGATTACGTCTTATTTATGGCTCATTGTGTATCAAACATAATAGGACATAGTACCTGGGTGGATGTCCAATAAAGACATAATACAACAGCACACATAACAAAGATACAATATCGACATAATAAAAACTCCGAAGACATAATAAAGACATAATCAGATACAACAATAATTCACTATGACATTAGGTTATACCAGAAAGAGTTTTTTCTGGAAAGAGGAGGAGAAAGAGAGAGAAGGTTTCTATACAGAGAGAGAGATACAATATAATTTACCCTCTTTTGGAGGTAAGAAAAATTTTCATCTAACAGGTATTGTGAGGTATTCGCGACTCTTTTGAAACGAATTCTCTTACCGAATCGGGGACACTGTAAACCAGGCTCACGTACACTACACCTGAGGATTACGAATAATAGAAAACTCGGCCTTTCACTTCACCTGCTCTACATTTGATAAGATACGCTTTGCCTTTCACAATGGGTCCCTCGAGAAGTTCATGACATTCCCTTCTAGTTTAACTACAACACATTCAAATTGCAAAAAAACGAGGCAATAAGTGGCTTCCACGTGCTTCCTCTCGCAATTCCTTATACATATAAATTCCGGACAAAAAAAAAGGCTTCCTATTTTTCTTTTCACTCGCTCAACCCGGCCAGTACTTTTTCTTCGGCTGAATACCAGGTAAAACAATACGCGAGGTTCCGTCTCCTTCAGAAATGCCGCACCCATCGCAGCTCCGCGAATTAACGAGCTTTGAACTCGCGCACTCTTCCCTTCAGCCAGCCGTATTTACATAGTGCGATTTACATACTAATATCATTAATAATTCATAAAACGCATCCGAAAGGTGCGTCGATTGAACCTCACCTAGCCCTTTCTATACCTTTCATTCGACCCTCTATTTCGCTGCGAATAAAGTAAGCATAAAGTAAATGACGCGCACATTGCGAAAAAGCGAAAAGGTGGTGGCGCCGTGTAAAAAAAAATACATTCATACATACGGAAACAAACGTGTGCATCAAATTAATAACGAAAACGAAAAGAATAACAAAAGACAAAAAACCCAGGTTGTTGACACTACACTAAATTCTGTCATCGTTCGAAAAACGTGGGCCAAGTCAACGGGTGAAAAACTGCCTCGATTATGCTGAGAAAATGAAAAAGGCACAGAGAGAATGACGAAAAAATTGCGTTCCATTTTACTGATCATCATCTAATAAACGACCTGACATGCTTGACACTTTTGTAATCAAACAAACAATCTATGAAAAATAATGGCCGGACCCTGCAGACTTGAAAAATTGAAACGATTCACGTATTCAATAAACTTAACAGATTCACCAACAAATTCATAATTCAGGGTGTCTACCACAATTCAATTTTGGAATTCGGGGACTTTTCCTGGACTTTATAAAACACATCCGGGAAAAATTTGGGTGCAAAAAAATACAATTTTTTGCTCAATATACACAACAGTGTTAGCTGTATTCTTCTACCGTATAGTCTTATCGCCCTTCAAATACACGCATGCACTTTGAATTTCAATAATTTAATGCAATAATTTAGTAAAGAACTTAAATTTCATTTGAACATACAGGTGATCCCCCCGCCCCTCATTCGCTGGACTAGGCCCCGTGTGACTTCTATCTGTATCCCACCGCAAAAAATGACCTGAAGGACGTCGATCCGAGTCACAGAGTCAGGATTTAGGAGCTGTGGAAGATGTCGAGAAGAGCGGGGGGGGGGGTCTAGAACGTGTTCCAGGAGTGGCAGGAAATATAGGTCAAATGTATTCGACTCAGAGAGGAGTATATTGAACGGGAAACTAAACCGGATTTATACATTTTTATTGAAAAAGAAATTATAAAAGTCGTCCTAGTCTTTATTGATCATCCCCCGTATTTTCTCAGTCGCTAATTGACACTGATAGATCAGTTCACTATCAAAATTCCAACTACAGTGCCACCTTACTCTTACTCACGTGAGGGCACATATTGTCGTTATTAGAGATGAACACGTCTGCACAAAATTCGTTCGCATCTTTCAATGTTGAAAGTTCCCAAAAAAATCGTTCGTATTGTCCGAAGTTTGCAACAAACCGTTCGAGTTTATTGAAGTTAACTTTGAAGAATTACTGTCTCAAATTCTTAGAAATTCATGTTGGTTGGCGACATCTCTAGTCATTATCGATCTGGACTATGCACAAAGCAGTTTCCATGTATCGGAGAACAGTCCGAACTTTGGGGACAAAACTGCGTTCAACATTCGCAAAAGATTCCCAGACCTTAGGCAATAGGTAAGTGGATTCCGGGACTTGTCCAGGGTTCCACGACCTACTTTTAGCCTCCGGGACTTCCCGGGTTTTCCGGAACTTCCAGGACCGGTGTAGACACCCTGGTTTTATAGTTTCTTCTATAGCTGGTGATTTTCAGTCAAGCCAGAAGAGATTAAACGTGTCTGAGAACTATCTACAGAGATTTCGTTCATTTCTATTCTATTGGCGTAGGCTGTAATGAAAAAGGTTCCATTTTGTGCGAAATGTAAGCACCGCGCAATGACCAGGGATATTTTAAAACCAAATTCCAGGTAAAACTTTATTTTCTACAGTAAAAACAACATTTTTCTAAGGTTCATTTTTTTTTTTTTTTACATCATACTATTCTTACGATTTTTGAAAGCAATATTGACGATTTTCCGATAGCACATTCTGTATTAAACTTCAACCCTAATGCACCACCCCTAAATATTTTTCGTTGAAAAAAATTTTACTAGCGTATCCTTACCAAATAGAGCAATAATAAATTCAGTATTCCTTAAAATTCAGAAGTTGGAAAATAAATGACACCAGTGATGTAGCCAGGGGATCTGGAACTCCCCCTGCGACTTCATCAAACAGTGTCTTTCTAATTTTAGCACCCCTCCAACACTTCCTCCCTCTGATCAAGAGCAGACACTACCTCGAACACACGGCTGGCTACGCTATTAAGTGGCACCCTAATACACGTATGCACACAACCACCTACGTATACTTGGTTCATATGTCACATCGTGGCATATCACTGAGGTCTTGATGGATAAACTCCCTCAAAGAAAAGTCGTCACATCTGTCAGAATTGTGGATATACATGAAGGCGTGAAGTTCAAAACATCATGCGGGCCAACTTTTGTAAAAGTGGTTTTGTGCATGCAAACTATTCTAAGAACCGCCGCCCATACACTACTAAACATCCTAAGTGCCCACAGAGCCTCAAAATACTTCTAATTTCAACCCGAAGATCGCTGCACGCACGTGTGCCGGTGAGCGATCCTCGCAAAACATTCTAACTCCAAAGTGGCAGGAAGCGTTTGATGTCGATGGCACTTAGAATGTTTTACTTTGTCTGTCCCATGGAGTTAGGATGTGGGCAACGTCAGCCCTCATTTCCTCAGCTTAGGCATGACTGAGCCCCAAAATTTGTACATGGACATGTGCATGAAATTCAGAGAATTGGCTAAGCACCCATTTTGCCAAAACCACCCCCTTCACCTCAGCTGAAACAGTCTTTTGCTTCTCCTATAAACTTTTGACATTGCTACACATAGGATGTTTTGAACTTCACCGCCTTCATATGCGAGGAAAGCCTTTCCAATAAGATTTTTTTTTTTTGGAACCAGTTCTCATCAATCTCATCGCGTCTCAACATTCTTCGAAAATTGGCATATACCTCTTATGATGCTGGCACGCCTGTATAGAGCTTTTATCCGATCCAAGTGTGACTAGGCGTTCCAAGCGATTCCTGCGCTAACCAGCAAGACCTAAACACCCTCAACGTCATTCATCATCGAGCACTTCGTCTGGCCAGTGGTGTCTTTCTCACCACCCCTGTCGACAGACTGTAGACGATCTGCAATGAATTGCCTCTAGATCTTCATCGAGCCCTTGTATTCTCCTACGGTTTGCCACACGTATTGAAAATGCAGAACGCACCTTATTTGCATTTCCCGCTCTAACCAAATCGATTATGTACAAAAAAAGCGGTTCACCCATCGTCTATACAAATACCTTGATTTGCTTCACCTAGAACTGAAAATCCTCCATCAACCAAATGTGATCCAAACCGTTATTACCGCCATCGGAGAGGAATGCACCATAGCAGGTGGAAACTTCAACCCTTAACCCGTCAGCTCCACTCGATACTCGACACACTAGTGATTGTTACCACCAGCACTAATTCTCGACAAAAAGACACAGTTCTTCATCGCATTCTCACAGAGATCATTCTCGACTCACTCGTGGATACCTCCTTACAAAATGGCCTCCACCAATCTGTCAAGTGCGAGTATGTCATTTCCACCACACAATTCCTCATCTCCTGCTAGGATGTCCTCTTCTCTCTTCATTCCGATTACACCTTCCTTCTCCAACTACTCTCAAGTTCTTCTTCGAACATACGTCTCCCTCAACCATTTTTGTTAGTCTTAAAAATATGAACTTGTGTGATGTAATATAACGTGAACTCCCCCCCCCCGCCCATAAATTGTGACCTGTGCAGTCGCTACACATTTACGCGAAATAAATATATATGTGACCTGGAATCATGAAATATGCCTCTGGTGTCAGAAAATCATATTTCCCTTTCTTGACAATTCTTATAGAAAAACATCATGCTCTTTCGAATGAAATAAATCGCAACTTCCGATCTTCATTGGTTTTTCCACAAACTGTATTTCAAAATTACATCAAAAGTTTAAAAACATCCGTTTACATGGCGTGGTGTGAAACGGGCCTATGGACATGACAGAGAACAAGAGATCGACACGCAGTTGTCATAGCAACGCGTAAATGCACCACCACAGATGTACACGATATGTACATCTGGGCGCACCACTACCACCATTCCATCTTTACACTTGTGTATCTCGAAAACCTGTATTTACAATACATGATCAGAAAGACGATGTTTACTTTAGTATTTTGCAAGTGGAGAGCAGAACTTTTTATTGACGAATCAGATACAAGCATAACCACGATAGAAAGTAAACGTAGCTCAATGTAAAAACATGAGTCACATTTTTACATGCAGACACGTTTACCAACCGACACGACGGAGCAATACCAAGAATGCCGAGGATGTCATTATTACATTATCATTGCAATTGCAATCGTTGCTTTTTGATATTATTCGCGGCCCAAACTGTAGGTTTCCTTTCAACTGGGAAATTGTGCATGCTGAATTTTTTGGCTTTGCTTTTTTGACAAAGCTGTTAATATTTTCCCTTTCCTATCATATATTGTAAAAATATTTTACAAAACAAGATCCTAAAGTAAGTTTATATGACTCGGGAATTGCTCATTCGCAAACTTTCTCTCGCATGTACTCACTTTTCATTCTCGGTGTGTAACATACTATTTCGCACGAGAGGCAGATTTCATGATTCCAGGTCACACATATGTAATTTTGTTCATCTTCAGGGTTGTCACTTTTTTTCAAGAATGATTCTTCATCATTTTTCACGGTTTCCAGGTTTTTTTTTTTCTATTTTCTATGACTTTTTCTTTCAATTGAGGAAAGAATTACGGATTTTGGCAAGTTTTTTCCCTCTCATGATCCTGATCATAAAGCCAGCACGAAAAGAGGACATGACTAATATTTTCTAAAAGAGGAAAGTTTTTCCTCTTTTAAGCATGATTATTAACTAACAATGAACATTGATAGTGTATAAGCCATAAACCTAGCCTGTTATTCAGAGAATCAAAATTATATGATCCGGATGAAAATTCGATGACTTTTCAATGACCCCCTGACTATCCAAATTCCGTGACTTTTCCAGGGTTTCCAGACTTTCCAGAAAGTGGCAACCTTATCCATTCTATCCCACTGTGTGTTGGTCTTTTTCAGCAATTAGCTTCAACAAGCAATTGAAAAAAATTCTATTATTTGTGGATCTGATCTGCCTGCTAGACTACTCTACACCGGATAAGTCCTGGGAGTTCCTCCGCAAGAAGGGAGGGCGGGTAGAATAGCCGATCACTATCATCATCAATCCTACTTCCCACGAAATTTACACATAGACCTAATAAAGGCCCACCCTATTTTCGTCTATTTCACGTGAACGTAGGCCTTTTATTACTGGGCCGTGAATACTCAGACGTGAGCGCGATATATGTGAGAGAGAAAACTCCTTTCGACGGCCGGCCAACGTGTTTCCGCCTCATATTCAACGAGGCTATGATATCCGTTCAACATCTCATCCGACTGCATACCAGCCAGTAGTTGCTCTACGAATACACTCTCTCACTGCGGAGACGTACGTAGGAAAAATATTTTCGGAATGCGGCGCGCCGCCTTTTTCAAAAGCGTCAGGAAAACGTAATTTCCACGGAGAGCTAAAAGTTTCGGAAACTCCCGCAGATCAGAGACTGCTCGTTGGCTGAGCCCACGTTTTCCTTACACCATCAACCCGTCATTCTCAACCTAAGACACGAATTCGTCATCGCCTTCTCAAAAGACGCGCGTAGTACATCTTGATATGCGAGCCACCGAGCAAAATTTCTGAACAGGCACTATCGGGAGAGGGAAAAAATCAAATTACACCTCCGCAAATGACGACGACTGCCGCGAGATAACGCGAAATTCTCCAGACCTCCAGAGTATAATTTTTTCGGAAGTAATTTCAAATCCCTTTTCCCTTCCACGTTCTTCCTCGAAAAACGAAATCAGTTTTCCTACTAATGTACCTTCACTACAAATGTAGGCACTTCTGCTTCCTCTCCTTTTACAATCAATAACAATCCGGTAATTTAAATTCATCGACTTTGATACCGAAAGGCAGGGTTAAAAAAATGTATACAAATTAAATTATTCCGCCTATACAAACGAAACGCGGCAATGAGGAAATTACGTTCTACTTTTTCCGTTTCAAATTAATTGCTGTAGAAGAAAGGAACGAATACAATTCAGTTGAAATCTGAGCCACCAATTTGTATACTCGCAAACGGAAAATCGTACCATTCGAAGTTGTCGGTGCCATTCGTTTCTTTCCTAATGAGTAGGTTCGTCAGTACGAAAAAAGAAAAAAAAATGGAGGGAAAAGCAATTAATGCGGTAAAAGACGACAGATAGCGTGTAGAAGCCAGCGGTGATCGACGCTGAAATTAACAGGGAGCGGGGAAAAAAGTCGAAATCGCACGAACACGGCCGCCGCTTCACATGGAGTCAACAACAAAAGGCAACGATCCAGTAATGGATTACGCACCCAAATGAGGATCAGTATTGCAGCGAGATCGTTAATACAAATCATCTGATGTCAATGGTGCTCACTAATTACTCATTTTCAAAGGACGGCGAACTAGTACTCTACTTACAACGTTTACTGCATTGACCAAAATCACGTTTCACAGCAATAATATAAACAATTATTTTGTTCAGTAGGCCCCATTATGATGAAATTTCATGGACCGTACGAATCGTAATTCAATGCCCGAAACTGGACGCCACAAGTATTCAATATTTTGAAACCGTAACCAGGTCCAGATCAAGAATTATTCTACATGAGGGCGATGACGATGAGGAATGACGTTGACGGTGTTTAGGTCTCGCTGGTTAGCGCAGAAGTCGCTTGGAACGCCATAGTCACACTTGGATCGGATGAGAGCTCTATATAGGCGTGCCAGCACCATAAGAGGTGTACGCCAATTTTCGAAGAATTTTGAGACGCGATGAGATTGATGAGAAGTGGTTCCATCACTGAATTAAAAAAATAAATAAATAAATAAAAAGAAATACTCAAATATTTTCAATTTCTCTGAGAATTTCTATGAAAAAAAAATTATTCAGGATTGCGAGGAGAGGGGGGGGGGTGATTATCCCTCCTTAAAACCGTCAATGTTTGTATCACAACCATAACACATTCTGTGAATGAACTAAAAGATCGGACTCCAACGACCCCGTAACCCTTCAAGGGTGAACCGAGTCGATTTTGCCCTCCACTTTATTCAAATTCTACAAATTGTGACTCGTTGTCCATTCACGACCAATCACAGTTCGAGGAAGCAACGCTGGAAAGAGCAATTCAGGAATGTCTAAGAATTGAAAAAATTTCAAACTTCATATCCTCTCCAGATACTAGCGTGAGTAGATAAGCGAAAAAATTTTGAACGATTTGTGTTATCAACTCTTTTTTTATCACGTAGAAGATGAAAAAGCAATCAGATTTTTCAACAAACTAAATTTTGACTTCGCGACAATTTTTACAAAGGTTCCACCTAATGTTTATCTCAAAACATATAGGTACTGGCAATTCTTAAGGAGGAGAGCAATCTTTTAGAGCAGCCAGGGGCGAAACTACAGGGGGCAGTGGGGGTTGAAACACCTCCTCCCCCCAATAATTTGACAGTCGGCGAATTCTGAAACTGTTCATTTGAATTTTTCATTTGTTATGAATGCTTGTCTGTTTGTTTATTATTATTATTATTATTATTATTTTTCAATTTAAAAATATTTCGATTAAAAATCGGCAAATTTAAAATTTTTTTAAAATTTTGTCAGCGAATTTTTAGTTTTTAGAAAATATTTGGTCGGCAAATTTTTCTTCTACCCTCTTCAAACTGAAAGTCAAATTTCGTTTCTGAAAATGGAGTACCCTGGACTCCTGTCTGAGACTAGTCAGTCAAAAACTAAAGGCTTCAAGCTGAGTATTGAACGCCTGAAAGGTTGAAACAAAACTGAAATTTCGATCATCTCGAAGTCGGTAGCAAACGTACAAAGAGAATTTCGAATTTCAATGACTTCTATTTTTACTAGATTCTCCGTTTGACTTAGGGCCTGAAATTTGAGAAAGTTGAACATTTTATTGAAATCTAAAAGTTGAAAGCAAAAGACTTATTTTCCAATGTCACAAGCTGAATCCGATAGCAAATTTTCTATTCTTTAACTTACGGGCTTTGGTCTTGGTGAATATAGGAGCGAAATTTAGTCTGTAACAAAAGTCAAAACTTTATGTGTTTTTCCCATAAGAACGAAAGGGAACTTGTGGCACGGATTCCCTCAATTCAATGGACCTGAAACTTTGGAAACTTTAGTGGTTTTTTTTTTGTTGTTTTTTTTATTTTATTTTATTAGAACCCATTTAGGAGACGAATCAGAGGAAATTCAGAAAAAAAAAAATCACCAAGAACAAAAATAACGACTATCTTAATGGGTAAAGGAAGTTGTGTGTATCTCTCAAGTATTCCTAATATCCTTCTAGCTTACTCTCCCAGGCTAGGGTATGCTCATGGGCGCAAATATGAGTGCTTGGGGGATAAGGTTCCTATCTGAATTTGCAGGGACGAAAATATGAGGGTGGGTGGGGATGAAACACCCCCAATAATTTGTCAGCTGGCAAATTTTGAAAGTGTTTATTTGAATTTTTCATTTTCCAATAACTTTTTTTTTCTTTCTTTTCTTTTCTTTCTTCAATAATTAAGAAATATTTTGATCGAAAAATCGGCAAATTTTCAAATTTAAAACAAATTCTGTCGACAAAATTTTAGTTTTCAAAAATATTTGTCGGCTAATTTTCCTTCTCCATCCCCTCCCCCCAAACTGAAAGCCAAATTTCGTCTCTAAGACCAGATAGAATTCCTCAATGCTCATCAAACTATCGTTTAAGATACTTAGGACTAGTTCAAGACGCTCTTAAGACTTTTTAAAACTCGTTCCTGACTCTTCATTACTCCTTTAAATTTCATAAAGACTTTTCAAGACATCATCACAAAAATTTTTCCATACCTTTTGAAGCTTTTCTAGGATTCAATAAAAACTCCAATGACTCTTTAAAAAGATTTACTCTTCAGACCTAAGATAACCTGATACATTCCCAGATTTGTCTATGACTCCATAAAGTTTTTCTTTAGGACTCGCTGACTATCTAGGATTTGTCCAAGACTTTTTATGACTCTACTGAAATTCCCAAAGACTTTCTCAAGCTTTTCAGTGACTCTTCTGTTCTTATTTATGGTAAGTCTGGACTCGCTAAGCTCTCTTTAACACTCTTCACGACTCTCCCAAATTTACTGGAGGTTTCAAAATACTTATTTTTTTGCGTAACTGGGTGGTAGAACCCCCAACGCAACGTATCAATATCTCTTTGTCGAATTGCAAACAATTTCATTTATCTCAACACCTAGGCATATGGAAAGTACCCAGAAAGTACCTGATTACCCCCCAACTGCTCCAAGCTTTTGTAATGTGATTTTGAGCATTCTGAGGACGTGCTAAAAAAAAAATAACGTACCTACGCAACTCGAGAGAATCTCATTTCCAAAATGAAGTAAATCCATTCGCTATCCCTTCGAGTTCCAAAACGCAGTAAGTCTAGTTTCGGGAGTTTTCTTCAGCACATATTTTCGCAAATATTGTTCGTAGTTTTAAAAATAAACGTTCTAGTGGAATCTGTTAGGACTGAGGATCGTTACCAAAGAAATCAAAATTGAGCTCTGTACACCGTCAATTCAGGGAAAAGCAATTCGAAGTAAGTAAAAATTTGACACAACCGTTCGAGGTGCGCTGTCGTATTTTTCAACTCATTGATTCCTCTAGTTCGGTAGGATACAAAAAGGCGACTCTGTCTTCCTCCTCCTAGCAAAAGGAAACACCATAGTTCCTCCCTCATCTCGCTAGAAAATTAATCATTATCCCTCCTCTTGCTGAAATTTGCACGTTCAAAAATACGATTAGCCCCCCCCCATCCCTGAATACAAGGGGATTATTACGGCCCTGGAACTGGTTTAGAACTTTTGAACATTTTTTACATATTACTACATTACGCAATTTTTTCTTTCACGGAGGGAGGAGCAGCAGTCTTCAAATACAAGCTGGCCACGATTTCAATCTCCAATGCAGAGGTGCGAATCCTCCAGACTCTACGAAACTAACTTACCGTATATCGCTGATTATAAGCCGCCAACGAATATAAGCGGCGCCCGAAATTTTCAGATGTACCTCAAAAATAATTTATTATATATATGTGAATATAAGCCGCAGAATATGTACCAATAATACTAGAAAATCATTTAAAAAATCGATAGGTAACTACTAGGCTGAGTCTCT
The DNA here is from genome assembly GCA_031841125.1 of Acanthococcus lagerstroemiae. Lineage (NCBI taxonomy): Eukaryota > Metazoa > Arthropoda > Insecta > Hemiptera > Eriococcidae > Acanthococcus > Acanthococcus lagerstroemiae. Next base: position 8,975,041 of record CM063108.1, read on the forward strand.
GAGTCGTCTTCATTGCTAGAAGAACTTGAGTCATCATCTTCCTCGCATTCATTTTCACAAGTGCACATGCACAGACATGAAACTTACAGGAGTTTTAGCGACAAGGCAACAGAAAAAATCCACCAATTACTTACCTGCTAATATTTTTTATAATTTTTTGAAATTATTCCTATATAAACCGCAGCTTGAATATAAGCCGCTCCCCACATTTTTAAACGTTCATTTTTGAAAAAAAGTGGGGCTTATAATCGGAGATATACGGTAAAACGCTTCAATGCTTCTCCAAAGTGATTCAAGACTCATTAAAACGGCTTCAAATTTGGTTATGATTCATTCTGACTCTTTCACATTTGAAGGACTCTTTAAATGCACAAACGTACCATTGTGCTGAGAATCTAGTTTATGGTACGTGGCACCCCTGGACCTTTTTCAAAATTTGTTTCCCTTTGGTGGACCCCTTTCCCATTCAGGGACATGAAGAAGGAATTGCCGAGAGATTCACGTCTATCCGGATGATTCAGGTCTTCAGTACTATTTCGTTGTTCATTCTAGTGAAGTATGCTGAGGACATGGGTCATTGTGGACTCGCCCAGACCCCCGTAGGGTTTAATGATAGTCTATGATTAAATGCCTATAAAATTATGGTGGTAGTAGGCGGAGGCTGAACGTTCCCAGCTATTGGGAGTTCTTACCCCCCTTCGTCGGCAATCTACTACCGGCATTTCCTTGAAAATAAGATACGTGGAAGGAGTCTATTCTTTCAGGGGTCTTATTCCGAAATTAGGATGGGAAGCAGGGCAAACTATGGGGGTATGAGGGGTTGACCCCCCCCCCCCCAATCATTAGGCAGTGGGCAAATTCTAAGACTTTTCATTTGAATTTTCAATTTTTAGGCATGTTTGTTTGTTTATTTATTTTCTTTTTCATTTAAAAATATTTCGATTAAAAAATTGGCAAATTTTTAATTTTTTAAACATTTTGTCGGTGAATTATTAGTTTTCAAAAAATATTTGTCGACAAATTTTTCTTCTCCATCTTTCCAAACTGAAAGTCAAATTTCGTTTCTGAAAATGGAGTACCCTGGACCCCTTTTAGAGACTAGTCAGTCAAAAGCAGAAGGTTTCAAGCTGAGTATCGAACGTTATTTGAAAGGTTGAAACAACGCTGAAATGTGGAAGACATTTCGAAAATCTGAAAGTCGGTAGCAAACGTTGAATATCAAATTTCAATAACTATTCAGACTGTCAGCGCGAAAGAGTCGCCCTCTATACTTTTAAGGCATGTGAAAAGAAAAAAAAGAAGGAATTATTGAAACCCTACATATTTTAGAAAAATTCATTAGATTGAAATGAAAATGGTCTCAATGCAAGGAAAATTTCATGTATTATAAATTTGGTCCTAATCATCTTTTCGATAAACGCTTTCGTTTTCATAATATTTTGAGATTTCTTCGTATGCCTGTAAATGAAATATTCTCCTCGATCAGGGTTACATTCTGTAATGTAGTTATTCATTCACTTCCTCACTCCATCTCTCACTCAATAAGTCAATGATTCACTCACTCACTCAATCATTCGCTTACTTATTTAGTCATTCACTCAGTTAATCAATCACTTCCTCAGTGATTCACTCACTTATTTAGTGATTCACTCATTCTCTAATTCAGTTATTCATTCACTTCCTCACTCCATCTCTCAGTCAATAAGTCAGTGATTCACTCACTTACTCAAGTTATTCATTCACTCTCCAATTCAGTTAGTCCTTCACTTCGTCACTCCGTCACTCACTGAGTCAGTAATTCACTCACTCACTCAGTCATTCGCTTACTTATTTTGTGATTCACTCAGTCACTCGCTTATTTTGTCATTCACTCAGTCACCCGCTTACTTATTCAGTTATTCACACAGTTATTCAATCACTTACTCAGTGACTCAATGATTCACTCAGTCACACACTTATCTATTGAGTTATCCACTCAGTTACTCCGTTACTCACTTAATGATTTACCCAATCACTTACTCAGTGACTCAGTGATTCACTGAGTCACTCACTGACACATTTAGTGGTCCACTCAGGTACTCACTCAGTTACTCACTCACTTACTTAGTGACTCAGTGATCCATTCACTAACTTAGTTATTCACTCATTCTGTAATGTAGTTATAAAAACTTCACCTTTTGGTCGCAGATAAGAGTAGTCGATACTAGCGCTGTATGGTCAGAATAGGAGGGAAATTTAGTCTGGAACAAAAGTTAAAACTCCATGTATTTTTCCCATAAGTACGAAAGGGAACTTCTGGCACGGATTCCCCTAATCCGATCGCCCGGAAACTTCGTAGGTTTTTTTTTTGATTTTATTGGAATCAATTCAGGAGACGAATCAGAAGAAATTCAAAAAAAAAAAAAAAAAGATCACCAAGAGTAAACAACGACCACCTCAATGTGTAAAGGAAGTTATGTGTTCCTCTCGAGTATTCCTAACATCCTTCCACCCTACCCTCTCAGAATAGGTTATGCTCATGTGCACAAATGTTAGTGCTTGGGGGATAAGGTTCCAATCTGCATTGGCAGGGACGAAACTAAGGAGGAAGGGGGGTGACATATCCCAAATAATTAGGTAGTCAGCAAATTGTGAAACTGTTTATTTGAATTTTCTATTTTCTAAGAACGTTTGTTTGTTTGTTTTTTTTTTTGTTTTTGTTTTTTTTCAATTAAAAAAATCGGCAAATCTTCAAATTTTTAGAAGATTTTGTCGGCAAATTTGCCTTCTCCCCCCCCCCCCCCCTCAAACTGAAAGTCAAGTTTCGCCTCTGGTGAGAAGTCCGATTTTCGGGGAATTTTTAGCTACACCATAATGTTTACTTTATCTCTGCACTCGATTGCCGGCATCTCAATCGCCGATCACGAAGTTACCGACTTTGAGACGACGAGTTATGAGAATGTCCTGATGGTTTATCACGAAACATTTAACCTTTTCTTCCAGGCAAGAGAGCATTTGGCCTGGAATGGTCGGAACGCACCTAAAACAACTCGGAACAATAAGAAACGAACCGGAAATTTCACATTTGCGAGGACAGATTCACGCATATATCGTCGCGGAATTTCCGGCGAATATAATCCGCGTCCGGAAATTTAGACCTTCCGGCGAAATTTTTACTCGAGAAGACTAGATGGGACGGGTAACATCAGTTCTGCTTTTATATACAGTGACTGCGGTATCCATTTCGCGGGGGCCACTATCCAAGCAGCAGTACGAAGTACACGTATTTGGTACAGGTTCACGAAAATTACGGCGATGAGGTCTGCCCGGGATATAACGGCGGAAATTTAGAGCGAAAAAAACGTGCACTCGTACGAGCTAGCGATAAGGCGGCGGTGCACCCACGGGAGAAAGTTTGAGTCGAGAAAAGTTTCAGGTATGAAAGTATATACGCATAAAAGCTGCGTAACACTGACTCCAGCAAAAGGTCTATTTATTTCGGTTTCGCAGGTCATTAAGTACGGACTACCGCGAATAGCGCACAAGTCAAAGATGTAGAGGGGAAGGAGGGGGGGGGGGTTAAACTCTACGCGCGTTTGCGCCATCGTTGTGGAAACGAACGCACCGGTGCGATGCGGTGGCTTGCCCGCGAGTTCGCCGCCGTAAATCGCGACACGAAAAAGTTTTTCCTCAGCTGGATCCGGTTCGATCGAGAGTGCTCAACAACGGAGGCAAACGTTTTAGGGCGTCCGGGGTGATAAAAAATTAACGAAAAAATTCACGGCATCGAGACGACGTACACTTTGTCCGTACTACAGGCCGAGTAAGCGGGGCATAGTGGGAAGCCGATCGTAAGGCGTGTTTTTATGGTCTCGCCGAACGAGTTCTCTGTAGTCAGGAGAAAAGGGACTAGGGCGAGAGAAGGCGACCGTATCATACTAACGCGTTAAATTTCACGAGTATATTTCAAAATTACAACTATCATTACGTACGCTTGTCATCGCCGCCGTTTTCTTTCGCTCGGTCGCTCGCGCGAACACGTTACACGACACAGCGAACACGAAACGGGTGTTGCGAACATTCGTTGACCCAATTATTCGGAAGTCGAGTATATCGAACGGCTACTATTTTTAACGATGCTCGATATCGCGGCAAGGCGACAACGGGCAAAATTAACGTCTGAAAAATTATTCCGCCAGCGTTATTATCGCGGAAAACTAACGTCGGTCGAGCGGAGACCGCGCGTATGAGGACGAAATTGGCGAAAACATTCTTATAATGTTTTCCTCGGCGCGAATTTATGAACTGAAAAACGTCTCGGCGAATTGCGTTTTCGACGGTGCCCTAGAGCTGAGGAGGTCCACGCTGACCCTATATATTGTACTTATAACTTACATTCTCTGGCTTTCCCTCTAATTGTGTAACCTATTTTCGCATGTAAGGTCATCGACAGTTCGTTATGGTTCTAGACTTGGAGTGGGTAATACGAGCGTACTCACTTTTTCATGTCGCGTAGCTGGCGAGCGCTTCTATCAACACGAGCGAGAAAATTATGTATTCTTGGTAGATTTCCATCGAATTTTTTCACATGAAGCCCTCACCATTCAATTTCGATAATTTATTTATTTATTTATTTTTATTTACAGCTTTGATTAGGGATTGCGTCCCTTAGTAAATGGGTCGCTGCCTAATCTGCCCACCGTGAGGCAAAGGCTTCTGTCACCCTTTTCCATATTTTCCTTCCCCTAGCAGGTTTAGGGCGAGGGAAAATAACTACTAAAATGAATTCTGGAACCCAGGTCAAAAAGTTCCAGCATATCTAACGACAAATGCTATGAAAGTAAAAAGGTGGTTAGGATCTGGTTCATAAAGGTGCTAAAGCACTTACAACACTTTATTGCTTTATGACGCCTTCAGTATGGAAAATAGGGAAAATTTATGTCATTTTTTGTTACTCTCAATTATGTAGAACTAAAAAGGTTATGTCAACAAATCAGAGCACACAACCAATAACAATAACCACTGATTGGACAGACTGCATATTCACAGACAACCAATAGGAACGCAAGACTAAACAGGCTCACCATACGGTACTACCCTCGACTAGAACTACAGGACCACAAGAGACAAGTCTCATTTACGGTACTCCACTGATGATGGCATAACAGCCGAAAGCGCTCTGGAATACAGAAGAAGGTAAAGTGAATTGGCACACCCTACAAAAGGAATATTACCAAGTTCACTCACACTCCAAAATGGACACTAAGCTCACACCCCGCTAGGTGAAGGAGATTTATAGACACCTAAAGACAAAGATCAAACTCGCAAAGACGATGACCAAAATCTGGTTCAATAATGAATGCTTGAGGAACAAAATAGTACCGAAGTACGCGACCATAAACATGAAGACAGACATCCAAGCGGCCCGCAACACGAAGAAACAAGCACAGGTAATTTGAATCAAAAACGAAATACACGAACTACACAAAAACAGGGACAGACTAAACATAGAACTATACAACCAACACGTCACACTCACCCAGATACTAGAACACCAACAAATAGAACAGCACATATACCAAGAAGGGAAAGAATACATAGACAAAGAGAAAAACCGTTACAATGACACAGTACTAAAAAAACTCTACGCACTAACACAAAAAGGAGAAAACACACAACAAGACCAAAACCGACAGCACAAATTTGCACCAAAGACAGTAAACATGACGACTGTAAACTTCACACAAGAAGAAAACGATCTACTGGACAAAGGGAACAAATACAACACGACAGAACATATAAGCGACAAAACACTAGAAGAACTAATAATAGACTGTGAACAGATCATCCAAACCATAGAATCAGACCTCAGAAACGAAGCAAGAACACAAATTGGAAACATACTGCTGACCATAAAAAAGAAAAGGAAAAACAAACACAAGACAAAAATACAGAAGACAGCCCTCCAACTCAAAAAGAAAATAGAAGAAAATAACCTAATACTCATCAAAGCAGACAAAGGCAACACCACAGTAGTGCTAAATAAAGACGAATACATAAAGAAAATTGAAACTGAAACTTACATCCAAAACAACAATTACAAACTACTAAACTCGAACCCGACCAACAAATACCAAGCCAAACTAAAGACTATAATGAAAAACAACAACATAAACAACAAGAAACTCGTAGAAATGAACCCCAAGGCACCACAATTAAAAGGACTCATAAAACTACACAAACAAGACAGACCAATAAGACCACTAAGCAACAGCATACAATCACCAAGCTACAAACTCGTAAAAACAATAGCCAAATTCATGTAAGAACACTACAACTACAGAACAGATTACAGCATAAAAAACACAATACAACTAAAAGACAAACTGGACAAATTAATACTAAACAACAACGACAAACTAGTATCACTGGATGTAACAAACATGTTTGGGAACATACCAAAACAGGGACTAACAACAATACTGACAAAAAACAACTACAAAAACAACACAGACGGAGCAGCAAACGCAAACATCACAAAAGAAATCATTTACCAAAATTGCTGCCAGTTTAATAACGAATATTACGAACAAACAGAAGGCCTAGCAATGGGATCACCACTGTCACCCATTCTAGCCGAAATATACATGAACAACTTTGAAAATGACTTACTGAACAACAGCAAACACAAGAAAAACATAAAGCTATGGACACGATATGTAGACGACATATTGATCATCTGAACAGGAACAGACAGACAACTAGACCAATTCCTCAAAGAGACAAATAGCATAAACAACAACATAAAGTTCACAATGGAAAAAGGCAATAAGACCATTAACTACCTTGACCTTACAATACAAATAAAAAAACAACAAGATACAGTACAGCATCTACAGAAAACCCACCCACACAGACTCAATAATACCCAAAGACTCATTTCACCATCAAAAACACAAAATGGCAGCACTACACAACTACTGCCACAGAGCAGTCAACATACTAAAAGACAACAACCTCAGAACAACAGAAATTAACAAAATTAAACAAATAGCAATTAACAACAAATACCAATAACCACAAACAGTAGACAGAATAATTAACAAACTAACACAACCAAAAAACACAAGACACCGAACCAATAACCACAAAAACAGAATAAATACGCAGGAGCAATACCATTCACAGGAACACAAACATACAAAATACAAAAAATCTTCAACCAATACAACATAAAACTCGAAATCAAAAACAGACCACCTCTGATCAAACAAATAAGCAATGACAAAACAGAAGCAAAGGACAGAAACAACAGCAGCGGAGTATACAGACTGGACTGTGAACACTGTGACATGACCTACATTGGAGAAACAGGCAGAAAATTCACAACCAGAATCAAAGAACACGAAAAATTACAGAAGCTAAATGATGACAAATCACTGCTTGGAAAACACTGCAATGACCAGGGACACAACAATGACAAATTGACAGAAAAGTACAAAATCCTACACACAAAAAACAACACAAGAAAAAGAGAACAACTAGAAATAATAAAGGCAAAAACAAAACAAAACAATCTAATAAATACAACAACTAACTTCCAAAGTGATAACTTATTCCAACTAATAACATAACACCCACGGATTGGACAGACTGCACAACCACAGACAACCAATCAGAGCACACAACCAATAACAATAACCACTGATTGGACAGACTGCATATTCACAGACAACCAATAGGAACGCACGACTAAACAGGCTCACCATACGGTACTACCCTCGACTAGAACTACAGGACCACAAGAGACAAGTCTCATTTACGGTACTCCACTGATGATGGCATAACAGCCGAAAGCGCTCTGGAATACAGAAGAAGGAAAAGTGAATTGGCACACCCTACAAAAGGAATAAAAAGGTTATGTTCAAATCTGGTCCATCTCGCGTATTGAAGGCGGCAGACCATGGAACGAAAGTACTACTCCGCGATACATTCAGAGCCCGTGCAGATCTGGTCCCCTAAGGTATCCCGCATTACACCAACTATGTTCCGCCAAAATTCCCTAGGCTGACCTTACATGCTTTATATTGGTTCCAAGCCCTTGTCATCAGAACCTTTACTTCCTTCTTTATGTCCCTAAATTTTTGTCTTAGTATCTCATCGCCAGGTTTCTTTTTCAGTCTTTCATGCAAAGTAGTTTTTCTTTTCAATTTTTAAATTATTTCATGTTGATAAAATTAACTAGAAGTTGATCCTAGTAACGCGTGTTGCCGCCACGGACCTGAATCACGGCTCGACATGCTATCATTAATTTTGTTCAGCATATAGAGCCACTTCTGATTACAATATCGCTTGCGACTCTCCGTCATTTAAGCGATCCCGAGAAACAGAGCGGCGAGAAATGAAGGGTAAAGAATCAAAACTCACATTTGCCGTTTTGCTTCAAGGGCGCAAATAGGCAAAATACTGTACACGGGTGCAGGAATATCTTTGCTGCGCCTGTGAATGCGCAATATGTATAACATACTCCACGTTCACAGGCGCAGCAAAGATATTCCTGCGCCCGTGTACAGTATTTTGCCCATTTGCGCCTCTGAAGTAAAATAGCTAATGTGAGTTTCGATTCTTTACCCTTCAGATATTCTCTCGTTTCGTCTCACAGCAACACCACCGAGCACTGCGAAACAACTCTCGAGTTCAACTTTCCAACAACTGCGATTTCGAATACGCCTCAAACCTTTTCACAACTGACGTCGTCCCATTCCTCCGAATCCGGCGTAATTTCGCCGAATTTCCACACGTAATTTTCGACCTGTTGCGCCAGCAAGAAGTTCTGTACTCGAAAATTTTCCTCAACTCGGTCAAAGTTTACTAAGCACTTCGCCGAAATTGGCCAACGGCTATGTTCTCCCTTGTGCGTGGTTTCTGTATTCGTCTACCGCCGACGCATCGGCCTGATTTAGCACCGCTGACGCGCGCGTCCCGTCAGTCGGCGGTGATTTCTCACCGGCGGGTGGTTTTCAATTTTGCACGCCACTAATTGTTGCTCGCTAAATGGACGGTTTCCATAATTCTTTTCTGATTTTCTCTTCTTTTTTTTTCTTCCTCGTTTCCTCTTCTCTGGTTACGTCGCCATCATTCCTTCAAAACTCGATTATCGCGGGTATCTCACGTGCGGAGTGCATCTGGCAAAAGTGCACGAACTCGATTCGCTTCTTCCAGATTGGCGCAGACTGAAAATGATCGCTGTTAGTCGGGGCAGGTGGACGGACGGAAAATAATAAGAACGAAAACGAAGAAAAACAGCGAACTTACGCAAGTTGGTAGTTAGGAAAAAGGTACGGAAAGAGGGCAGCGGACTGTATGCGCATGAAAATTGAGAAGAAAAAGTTTTTGACTTCGACGAGCCACATACCCGGTGTTCGCGTGCACCGTCGGCAAAACGACATCGACAAAACACGATTTCGTTTTTGTTTCCTCGTGTCGAAGATATTATTTTAAAATTTATGCAGCGTGCCCCGAGTTCGGGGTGTTCGCTTGTTCGACGCGGAAAAATCAAAATCGAATCTGGCTGAGGCGGTGGAGAAGAAATATTCGCGTCTACATTCTTGTTACGCTCAATTCGAGCGAAACTTGAATTCGATATTCGAAAGAGGTTGGTGTTCTTTCGTGCACATATACGTCGTGCACTGTTCATGTAAATGGCAAATAATCTATTTTTACGTGCGCCAGGGAAAAGCGTGAATTAGGTTGTTCGTCTGCCTGGCTGCCTCTCGTCTCTATCGCGAATTTGCGGTGCCGCAAAACCACCAGAACGTTGTTTGCAATCGACGTCTCTTCGCAGTTTTACTGCAGCGTGTTCTCGCGATTGCTGAAGAAACTTCTCGATTGGAGCCAACAATAGATGGACGGTTTCTGATACTTTTCGACACTCGTATTCCTCGAGTACCAAGAATTACTAGACTCTCGATATACCACAAACGCAGCAGGAATAAAAATTCCAGTACTGTGATCCTTATGCAAAGATTTCCTCAGGTTAATGTACCCGCGTTTGAAAAGTGATCAGAGAATAGTCGAAAAAACTCGAAGGAACTTGGGCCGAGCACACAACAGGGATGTAAAGTGGGATCCCCTATATCAAGTGAATGATATGGATGAAGCGGAGGAGTATTTCAGCACACAGGTGGTTCATATATAATTTAAGAGTATGTTCCTGTGTTTCACAATCAAATGAGGAGTTATCTGTCAAAAGGGATCCTGACGAACAGGAGCCCTTTTTGCGGATATGCTGATTTTCGAATTCTACGTGTCCTACTCTTTAGGAACCAGTTGAAAATTTTTCAAAAATCAACGAATTCACCGTACTATGCTGTCTTAAATACGCCCTTCTCTTGTAGCCGTTTACATTGTATACAGTCGCTTTACCTCTTATCAATATCAGTCGAATTACAAAATCGCCTTACATTCTGAGATCGCTCTCAAGCGAAGTGGCAACCTCAAGTTTTCTCAGGTTCTGACAGAGAAACCTGGTTAAGTAGGAAAATTTAATAGACATCAAGGGGAAATTTCGATTTGCAGATGTGACAGTGTGAGATGGCGGGGCCAAGTACAAGTTCCAGTGTTCACGATAGCAGAACAGCAACGTCTTCCAAACTATTATTGTGTTATGTTCCTCTGTGTTAAAGTTGATAAACTGAAACCCGCTCTGTATGCACGTACCGACGCATGATATTCTTAAGAGAAATATACAGTGGTGTAGTAGAGCGAGAACGGCGTTCCCACACTGGTTTTCCACAGATAGGAAATCATATAAATACGACTTTCGGACTTTCCCTATAATTGGTCAAATATATTTAGCGTTCCCACACTGGAAAATTTGCCACTACACCACTGGAAATATATATTCTCTAAGAGGATATTCAGTGAAATTGGCGCCGATAAATGATTACAAACGCATTGAATTACCATCGATTCTATGATGAGATGTGTACAAACTTATCATGCAGTCAATAAAACCAAGCATACATTACATTATATCAAAGGGTAAAAAGCGAGTAACTCATTCCACGATAATATGCCTCAGAAATTACACATTTTGGTTGCCTTATCAGCATGGAGAGACACCTTCACTACTACATTAGCTTCAATCACGAGAATATACATAATAACTAATCACACAGCGAGTTAGGAATTGTGTATTTTGTTCCATAAGTTGTATAAATGTATGGAAACAATCAAAATAAGAGAGTAATACATGAAATTCACCGATATTATCTTATGGGAAAACAGCTACTGATAACCATAACATGTCCCACCACACCAATTTTCCCATGGCTCTAAAAACGGCCCTTGGCATCCTTCTTCTTTCTTAATTCGTCCGCGTTCGTTTCTGAATGAACTAAACAATGAACTAGTCATTTCTATTAAATAAATCACAGTGGACATTTTTAATAATAACATATTTTTCAATTAAATCAGTCTGAAAGGAGTATTTCAGGTTGAAAACTTTTAAGTTGTTTTTCTCAAAACCAAAATCGGTGACAAGGGCCCTTTTGGCAGATAACTGCTCAAATATTAAATCAAAATGGCCTTTATTTATTTTTATTTATTTATTTTTCCAAGTCTAACACCTAAAATATACTTTTACATAGCCTAGCATATACAGGGTGTCCGAGTTTCGGTTGCTAAGCGGGGAGGAATGAATTGCACTTGAGTAGACAAAGCAAAAGTGTTATTATCACCTTTTGCCTAATCACAAAATTGAGGGCGCCGCATCTTTGTAAAAATCGAAAAATTCACCAATTTTGACCCATTATAAAAATCACGAGTAATGATGTTGCCCAGTCTACAATGATGCCATGTTACAGCACTCACTTAGAGTAACAAAACAAGTTATTACGATATCCGGCCTGCTCTGAAAATTTAAGCAGGTAAATAGCATCCAAAATTCAGAAATTTAAATTTTTTTACAAAACTGTGCAAAAAGCCTACTTTTACTGAACCCCAACATGAATAACCAAAGGCCGGCGTACAGTTCTCATTATCAAAACTGGTAGCCCTGATTCAGATGAACAAAAAATCATACCACTATCTCCTTCCAGTTTTTAGAATTTAAAAAGATATGTCGCGTTCAAGTTCATGAAGCTTCTGAAATGATTGAAAAATGAACCTATGATCAAAGAAGAAAAAAAATAAATAAAAAAATAACAAACGCTTCTAATTTATTGTAACTTTCAATAGTCGTTATGCCTGAATGAATGACTGGCGTTACATGAAGACTCCATCTGTTGAACTAGTTGTCTAACCACCATAAAATAGGCACTGGAATACAAATTTTTGTTTCTGCCTACGAATTTAGGGAAACTTACTTTTGAGCGGAGCCTTAGAAACCAAATAGCCTTCCCCCTAACAGTTTAATTTTTAGGGCGAGCTAAATTTTCTGTTTTTTTGAAATTTGAAAGTACTTCAACGCGTCTTAACTTTTTAAATTCTGAAAACTGGAAGGAGATAGTGGTATGATTTTTTGTTCATCTGAATCAGGGCTACCAGTTTTGATAATGAGAACTGTACGCCGGCCTTTGGTTATTCATGTTGGGATTCAGTAAAAGTAGGCTTTTTGCACAATTTTGTAAAAAATAGAAATTTCTGAATTTTGGATGCCATTTACCTGCTTAAATTTTCAGAGCAGGCCGGATATCGTAATAACTTGTTTTGTTACTCTAAGTGAGTGCTGTACCATGGCATCATTGTAGACTGGGCAACATCATTACTCGTGATTTTTGTAATAGGTCAAAATTAGTGAATTTTTCGATTTTTACGAAGATGCGGCGCCTTTAATTTTGTGATTAGGCAAAAGGTGATAATAACACTTTTGCTTTGTCTATTCAAATACTATTCATTCCTCCCCGCTTAGCAACCGAAACTCAGACACCCTGTCTAGGCTAAGTTGCCCTCCGTTAGGTAAATGCCTAACGCAGGCGATCCCATTCCGGCCTGTTTTGAGCGATCCTTTGGAATTGCCCATGGTCAAACCGTTTATCAATTTCGTTTCTCCGCCTTGTCTTTTGTTTCCTCCTTTTCCTTCCTACCTTTATAAACCAAACCGAGACTATTTTGCCCATCTCCTGTTTTTCATCTTGGCCACGTGACCAGCCCAGTCCCACTTCAATCGGCTTATCGCGTGAAGGAAGTTATTTCGAACGCAGGAAACAGGATTGTTAACAATGTTGTACTTTAATTTTGATTTTATTTTTTATAACTTGATTTTGTCTCTTCTCCTTACACCCAGAACTGCTCATTCTATATTATTTTGATGTACAAAGGGCGTCCTGAAACAACTGTCAGTGCCGCTCCTACGGCGGGCTCAGGCCATTTAGCGGCTAAATAACTATGCACGCGTGAAGTTCAATCAATTACTTACTGACAAAGTGCAGGACAAGGTCTGTACATTAATTTTTCACTTCGCACCAGCAGTTTGCAAATAGTTAAACAAATTTCGCCTGTAAGCTGAATTCTTCATAACATTCTTTGCATTTACTCAGTATCGCTGCTGAAAATACTGCTTAAATCCTTCTCAAAATACCGCCCCTCCTTGCGGACACATTCTCTCGTTCGTTCTGCCCATTTTTGGAGTAGAGTCTTCCGAAATTCATCTGTAGGCACGGCTTTGAAATGCGTTTCAACAGCAATTCGAGGGGACCTCTGCATCAGTCATGAACTGGCGACCACATAGACTGTGTTTCAAGTTGAGAAACGGTCAAAAATCACATGGAGCGAGGTCCGGGCTGTACGGGGGATGCGGAATGACGCGAATCCTCTGTTTCGTCAAAAACTCCATGGTATAGGCCGACGTGTGTGGCCTTGCATTGTCCTGATGCAAGACCCAGGAAGTTCTCAAGTGTGGACATTTTTGCGCAATGTACCTTCGCAACTTCTCCAGTACTGTGCAATAGTACCCGCATTTTATCGTCATTTTAAGCGGAACGAAGTGCTGGTAGACTAGGCCTGAGCAGACGGTAACGGTGGATCACAAAACTTTGCTGTTTTTTCAAATCCATCGATTCTTACGGGCGAACACACAACACACTTCCGTTAAGCGCAAGCTATGCATAGCCAACTGCACGTAACGAGCTGAGATTTTTACCAGGTATCGAAAATACATCAAACTAGACGTTGCACCAGTTGCCAACCTTCCCACTCATGTTACACTTCTGTAGAAGCAGTACTGACAGTTGTTTCAGGATGCCCTTTGTATTATAATTTTTTTTTTTGACATTTTTATGTCTTTACTTTGGTACGCAGTGGAAAAAGGAGTTACTTTGGACATGGCTGGATTTAGCATTCTTGCGCCTCTAGGCAGAATAAAAATTGCTGCCACTCAGATTTTTTTTTTTGTAATAAATACATCTGCCGCCCTAGGTACGAGCCTATGTTGCCTATACGTAAGTACGGCCCGGCTTTGGAGCGTGACGAAAACAGCGTTACGAAAATCGCGTTATAGGCTGGCTAGGCTGGCTAGCAATGGAAAAAAGCGTTACTCTGGAGCGTGACGAAAATAGTGTTACAGGCTGGCTGGCTGGCTGGTACGGAAAAAAGCATTACTCTGGAGTTTAAGAAGAACGTGACGAAAATAGCATTACAGGCTAGCTAGGCTCGCTGGCTGATTTGACCGGAACAGCTCCGGCTTGCTTTAATTTTGAGCAAATTGAATTTAGCTCCATCTCCTACTAAAATTCCTAAATTAGCTTCAGCTTCGGCAAAATTATTGGCTTTGGCTACATCAAACGTGAATGTGGCGACAGTATAGAATTTTTGATGACGTTGGTTCCATATCAAACATGTAGTAATGTTAGTTCGGATTTTCAGAACAAGAGTGGCGAGGTAGTCAATAAGAGGTGAGGGTGCAGGAGGGTTTTATTATTTGATCATGTTCTCCCAACTAAGGAAGTTAAGTCTAACTGATTGACTTTTTTATAATTGATATTTTCATGTCTTTACTTCGGCACCCAAAAAGAAAAAACGTTCCATTTTGCGTGCTATGTTTCTGACTGACTGGCCGACTGACTGAGTGATGACCCGATATGCTTCATGCCTTACATTCTATGCACTGAATCCACTTTCCGCACGACTTTGAACAGCGATAAAGGGAGTAGCAGTAAAAACTAAAGACAAGTAGCATTAGTCTTTTTCCATAACGGCTTACTGACCCTCGATACGGACTATTATTCTACAGACTTACCTCTTCAAAATCACCTTAAAACGAAAATTACTTTTCCATTCCCGGTTCCATACGACTCTTTCGAAAATTTCACTGTACACACGTCCCAAAACACACAGCCAAACCAACACATGCTCATAACATTTCGTACAACGTATATTTTCGGGAACTTTTCATAGCGAGAGCATGTTGTTATCACAATACATCATTTCCGCCATGCTTCACCAGAGAGTATTTTTAGAAATAATTGGGTACCCCATTCTAGGACAGTACCCCTTGGTGCTCTTACCCTATCGTGAACAAATTATCTATTGTTGAAAAACCACCCTGAAAGCCCGCCAGTTCATAAGGGTGGTTTTCGTTTAGTTGTTTTTCTAGTAATTTTGAAAACAATGTTTGCGAGAACTGGGATGAGGCTGATTGGTCTGCAGTTCTTTATGTTGTGTCTGTCTCCTTTTTAAAATTAATATCAAAATCATATCAGAATTCTTCTATTCAGAAGAGATTTTCCCAGTCAATAGAATCAGGTTGAAGAGATGGGTAAGGTACCAGGCCGAAGTGCCCCCGTAATTCTGTCAGCTCCTGATGCTTTTTCTTTTTTAAATTGTTTTTTGTTATTGCTTCAATCTCGAGTACCAGAAAGTGGGGAACTTCTTCTGTGCTTTCAGAATTTAGTTCACTGGCTTGCTAATTATTTTTATCCTCGTATAGTTGGGAATAGAACTCCATGGTCACCTCATTCATTTCAAATCTATCATAACTCCTTTGGAGTTGATTAGGTAGTTAGTCCAATTTTTGCCCGCTGATAAGCTTCTCCACATTTTTTTGATACTTTTAGTACCGTTCAAAGTGCCCTCAATTATTTTCGGCGTTTCAGTTGTTTTTGGGTTCTGAATTCTTTCTTTACCAATTTACACAATATAATTTAGTTCCATTTCTTCCTTTTTTGACAAAAATTTTTTATTTTTCAGGCGTTCCCTTGACCTGATTAGTTCCCTAATCTTATCCGAACTTTGCATCAGAGGCTCGTTAACCTTTTCCCCCGTTTGGTTTGGGTTTGTAATTATACCTAATTTTATTTTGGTTTTCGAGGGCTATGCTAAGCCTTGTGGCCTTGTACATTACTTCCGATATATGCTTGTTAAGACTATCCACATTTTCCGCAGGTGAGTTTCTTATCAATTCTAAGTCAATCTCTTCAAGCAATCTACTAATTTCGACTTGAAGGAATTTTAAAGATCTGTACTTCTTGAAACAAGTGACTTCGAAACTTCTACCCCTATATTAATGCAGAGAAAGTTTTAATTTCTTTTTAAATTAAACTCCGTTCTCAGATCTAGAGAAAATTTCAAACCTTTAATAACGTCTCCCGATCGAATTTCATGCTTCGAATCCTAACTCTGTCAATTTATAGTGCAGGTCCTGGTGGTGACAAATTCCTGTCGTTCGGTTTGTCACATTGCTCTAGGCCTTGTTACATTCGCGAACATTAACTGAAACAAATATACCCCAATCTACATCCGTTCTTCGGTATACAGTTTTTTCGAGCCTTGTATACAACGCGCGTCGAATTAATTTTGTATCATTAGAATCGCATTTTTCAGAAATAATCGCTCCGTGCATTCGGCGAAAACATTTCGAAAGCCCGCCGCAATTAGGGAAATTAGCGAGAGCTTCTAAATGTACAACCAATTACCACGACCTCGACCCTCCGCTTTGTCCCCGATTAGCCCCCGTCGGTTGGTATGCAGTACACCCTACGCGAGCCTAAAACCTTAATCCAACGTTCGTTGGTAATTACAGGGTCCGCTAAAGTGATTTACAGCCGGCTTTGGTCGTACAACAAGCATGGCGACCGCGAAATTTCATCCGAACCGGAAGCAATAATAAAAAAGGATCGTTTTCGTGCTCGCCAGCTTATACGTATAAATCTAATTTTTGGCGAATCGGCAAGTCAGCCATTATGTGAGCAAAACTGTAATAGCGACCTTGGTGCCTAATCCGGATCTGCTGGGAACGACCGTAATGAGGGTTCCGTTCCAAGTATTTCGCGTAGCCCAGAAAATGGAGAGTTTCAGGTGGACATAAAATGTATAGGAAAAAGTTTCTTCACCGACTTCTTTAAATTGGCTTGCTACTAAACATACTTGAAGCCCTCAGCCGCCTCTGCGACTCAAGTACAGGACGTAATACACCCAGATGATCCACTATCGTAATATATCGAGGTAATCTATGTATCAAGTATCATAATCAACCGAGATAATCTACCGTGAGTATCAAGAGGATCTCATAGCCTACCACGATAATCTCATAATCCTTCAAAATGATCTCATGATCTACCAACAAAATCTCGTCATTTAAAAAAAAAAGAAAACAAAATCTCCAAGTGATAGCGAGAAGATCTACCAAATGATCTATCAAGATAATTTACTGCGAATCGTGAACTCCTTTGAAATGGGCAAAACTGATTTGACTTAGATAATTCAAAACAGCACCGAAGGTTTTTTGACTTTAAAATCATATTAAATTCTTGAAGTCTTAAGTTATGATTTTGGGCTACAAAATCAAAATTTTAGATAATACGTAAGCAAAATTGACTTAACTTGAAAAAATATCTAAGTAAGTAAGATTTTTGAATTGCTGATTTCAAATATTTCTTCCATTTTAAATTAGTCTAATTTTTGAATCTTACTCCTAAATCAAAATTACTAGCGAAAAACAGGTAAATCGATTCGACTGAGAAAACTGAACCAAGCACTGAAAAAATGGCTTGACAGGCAGGCTACGAGGAAACCCCAATCATATTTCAAGTTGGCATTTTCAGTAAATTTGGGGAAGTGAGGATACACTTCTCCTATCAAAATGGTTTTGATTACGCCGACCCTGTTCGTGGGTTTCTGATTTTGACTATTTCATCGCATTTTACACCTGGCCTCATTCCCCGTCCAGCAATCCTTTCACGAAGAAATAATTAGAATGTACACGTCGAAATATGAAATGACCAGTTCGTATATTGTAACCTCATGGGATAATGAATACTTCTCAACTCAGTTAAATTAAGTGAGTTAACTCCTTCTGTTGAGCATAAAATCTTGAATTTTGGGACTCAAATTAGAATTGAACGAAGAATTTGATCGAATATCTAGTATCATTTAGCAAAAGAAACCCTACGTTATTAGTAGGTATGAGTGAGGAAAGTCAAGAGTCGATTTTGTCTATTAGATGAAAATCGATTTACAGCCCGGATTGAAAAAAGAGTCGAGAATCTAATACAACATTCGAAATCCGTGACTGAAAAGCTCTCATGGTAAAATTTTTTCTTTCCAAAATGCAAGTTACGTAAACTTGGCCCTCTCAAAGTCAGGGTGACTACTCAAATCTTTCCTAAAAATAAAATTGAAAAAGTGACCTAAAAATTACCAAAATTCTAAGAGTAGCCTCTTGTGCACCAATTTCTTGTAGGAAACATTTCTAATTATTATTCTTTTTCATGGGATCCACTCTCACCAAACCTCTTCACTTGCTTGCTGGAAGAACTCTTCAGATTACTGAACTTGGAAAATTACGGATTATCGATTAACCGTGCAAGATAAACAATTTAAGATGCGTGGACGATATAATCCCCATAGGAAGAACAAAGAACGAGTTGGAACGAATGGGGATAGAATTGCTCAAAGAGTGTGTGGGAAAACAGAATTACAACAGAACAAAATAAAAACGAAATGTATGAGTAACAACCCCCACAGTCGCAGCTGGATATTGAGGGAACGCATATAAAGTGGAAGAGTACACATATCTGGGACAAGAAGTGGTTTCGTTTGAAGAAGGGATGGAAAAAGAGCTGAGAACAAGAAAGAGGTTGGCACGGAATAGCTACTGAGCTTTGAGAGAAATCTTTAAAGGGGTTATGAGTGTAGAGGCAAAGATAAAGATATGGGAAATGTGTGCGCCACTGGTGCTGTGCTATAGGGCACAAACATGGGCGTTAACTAAATCACAAGTCGAGGGATTAAGGGTTACACACAGGGCAATGGAACGAAGCATTCTGAAAATCAAGAAAAGAGATAGAATAACAAACAAATATATCAGAAGGCAGACTAATATACAGGATATAGGGTGTAGTATCAAAAAATCCAAATGCAAATGAGCAGGACACATCATGCGAGGGGAAAATGACAGATGAAAAAAAAATGGCAACGATATGGAGACCGTATGAGGGAAAGTGAGGGAGAGGACGCCCGAAGACGAAATGGAGGGACAAATTGGAAGGAAGAGTGGGCACCTTATGGCATACAAAGGTTTACGATAGGGAAAAATGGAGAAAAATCGGTGAGGCATATGGCCGACTTCGGGCGGTTGGCCATGTGTTCGGGTAAGTAAATTATTACAAGTGTAATTGTAAGGACGTGATCAAGAAAGATGCTGCTATTATTCTTTTTCAGGAAGCCCACTCAAATCAAAATTGAAGTACTTGAAGAGAGAACATAAACTATTATGCACTAATTTGAAAAACAATGTATAGATTAGAACACTTTTCAAACCCTGATTCAGACTTCAAACGAAATACCTTGTTTTCAAAGTTAGTAAGTTCTTCTTCAAGAATGTTCTCTTTTTTTAATAGCACACACTCATCGTATAATGCTGTATTATCTATTTCACTAATATTCAGTAAGTTTGAAATCCTTTCAACATCTTGAGCTAAATTAGGATCATTTTTAACGTTTTTGTTTCTTTTTGGTTTTCGGAACCTCAAAAATCTCAGAGCTAAAATTTCTGATTGACGTAAACATTTTAAGTATAAATATTGCTGTCATAGATAAAATAGCTCTTTTGACAACGACACAAAACATCCAACTACTCTCTTTCATTAATGGTAGAAAGTTCAGTTTTCACCTATTAAGGACAACTACTTCTTCAACAGCTACGAGTTCTAAATCAGATTTGTCAAAACTTCACAAAAGAAATGTTAGGTCGTTTCATAACCCAATCAAGAAGTGTTACATACAGTGAACACATTTGTGAAGTAAAATATGGATTAATATTTCATTGGAAGATTGAAACCTTTCAGTCATATTGCTGAATAATTGGAAAACTGTAAATAGGAATTCCAGTTCAGCTCTGTGAGCTTCCTTCAATGAAAAAAAAATGAATAAGTTTATGCAACATGCTATTTAATCGTTTTGGCTTCTCTTTTGGTAGGAAAACGAAAAAATATTCTTTAATTGCGGGACTCTGCTCAGTTATTATTTTTACTGAGTCTCTGAGTATCAACCAACGAACTGAAACGTGTTTTGATATTTTTACAGATGACAATTTCAATTTTTCTTAAACGATGTGGAAATATGCTTCTCGGCCAAGGTATTTATTTACAATAACGCATAGCTATAACAAATTCCGCAGTCTCATGGCCAGTTTCATTAAGGCCTTTCGAAAAGGCACTATGGACTCTGTGTATGTTGCAAGCCCTTTTGTTCAATAAACTTTGTTTCTCACTGAATAAACTGAGAACTGATTTATTAACAATGGGATCATCTGAGCCTAACACCAACAAATTTTTCAACAGCAAACGAGCCTTACCCATAGCCGACCAAATGGATTAAAAATGACCAGCTTCAGCAAAGCCCTGGAAAATTGTTTCTAAATAAGCAACTATTTTTAGACCAAAATGTAATACGAATTTGTAACTCTTTTTCATTTGCGACATTAGACACTTCACCATACAAAAGAGAATACTAGGCATTATTTTTAATGGGATCCTCGATTAAATGCCGGTAAAAATATGGACCACAAGCTTCTGCTATTAGGTATCGAGCGTTTTGTTTTACAGCTCATGGTTTCTATTTCTAGAATAATTTTCGAAAACATGGCGTCGAATAGAGTTGTATTGTTGCAGGATCGCAAACTGAAAGTACCTTCAGCACCCACAGGATTTCAGCTCTGGTTCATCATTAGGACAGAAGAGCTGGATATCAGGAGTAATTGCAGCACTTCTTGAACGAAACAAAGCATCTGATACCATTGATGCTGATACACTTACAGGAACTGATGTAGCTGAGACTGAATTTCCAGCAGAGGGGTGGAAAGTGTAGCCACAATACTAGCGTGATGCTTTGGAGGAGGAAAATAAAAAAAATAACTTAGTGACCAATTTTCAGGAAAAAAAAAACACAAAAAAAAACGAAAATGACCAAGAATGACTTCTTGAGATTGAAAAAATTACCAAATGACGACCCTGCCTCTCAAAGTAAGAAATTTGGATTTTGGAACCTAATTCTGGCCAGATTAAAAACGTAGAATTTTTGAAGTTCAGTGTCCTCAAACCTTCTATCGAAGAGTTTTTCATTGGGGGGGGGAGGGGGGGTGAAAATTGTTAAGAAAAACCTTTTAACTTGTTGGATTTTCCCTACTCGCCTGACTAAATAGTAAATTTTCCCAACAGCTGAGTGCAAAATTTTTACAGCGGGATAAGTTGCCTCCTGCATCCTATCGGTACGTCCCGGATCAAAGTCAAGTCGATTTTAGTTTCCATGTTGGAGTGTGAGTGAACTTGGTAAATTCTATATGTAGGGTGTGCCATAAAGACCAAAACAAAACCATCTAATAAACACAACAACCAACTTCCAAAGCGAAAACCTATTCCAATTAATAACATAACACTCATTCATAACGCTCACTGATTAGACAGACTACAGAACCACAGACAACCTATAGGAACACACCAAATCTACACACCACTGTGAATAAAAGACGACAAAGAGAAAAGTGTCAGGGTATTCCACGGAAGATGGCATAGCAGCCAAAAGCGCTCTGGACTACAGAAGGAAGAAATTGTGAATGGGCACACCCTAAATATTGAATTTATCAAGTCGATTTTGCCAATAAATTTTAAGCGTGTAGGATTCGAATTCAACCTGATTACAGTTGGATCAGAAATCTGATAAAAATTCAACATCAGCTACCCAATAAAGTTCTGCGAGTGTTTTTCAATGTCCGAATGTATGTGGATTTGGCCCATCTCAAATATGCATTTTTCAAACCCCGAGTTGACGCTGGATCAAAAACTTGATGAAACTTTTCAAATTAGTGACTCAGAAGACCCTTATTTCAACAAACTGCTGACTACTCGATGTACGGTTTCAGTTAAGAATTGCAAAATAGCACGAATTCAGAACGGTGGCAACAATCTCCAATTCCTTTTACCGATTCTCGACTTACAAATAAGTATGTTACAGTACGAATGTAAAGATATTGAAAACTTAATTGGTGTTACTGTGTCATTGCAATGATTTATTAAAAACAATGAATCCGAGTGTGTAAAAAACGTATAACATGCTTTTTTCTTCAGCCCCTCCCCCTATTTTTACAGAAATAGATTGCTTTTTAGAAATTAAACTCTCATCTATTGTTACGACAGGGTGTCTACTAGATTTGGAAGACAAAATATCATAACTTTTCATGCCATTTTTCCATGACTATCATGGGGATATAAAAAGGAAGTGGAAGGAGGTGGGGGCAAACTCGGTGCTTCGCGCCTTACCGGGGGCTCAATACAGAGGGTGCTGAACGTCCACAATAAATATTCACTCAATATTCTTTTCTCATTAAATGAATAAAACTGATTTTTTTTTATGTAGAAATATGTGATATGTTATTATTATTTGACAGCCCATATGACACATACACGTAATGGTATACATTATATATAGCTATAAATGTACGTAATTGTGTCAACTTGCCCAACCGCGAGCATAGGCCTCCCCAATTTTTTCCCATATTGTTCTATTTTGTGCCGTTCTTGTCCAGAGTCCGCCGATTTTTTCCACGATATCGTCCCTCCATTTTCGTGGTGGTCTACCTCTCTTCCTCTTTTTATCTCTCACTGTCCATTCACTGATAAGCTTGTGCCATTTTTCCTCGGATTCTCTAGCAATATGACCTGCGTATTTTATTTTTCCCTTTTTTATTCTGTAAATTACTGTACTCGTCCCTGCTCTCTTGAACACCTCTCTATTCGTGATCTTATCTAGTGGCCTTATCTTTAGTATGGAGCGTAGCATTTTATTTTGAGTTACTTGTATTTTTTGAAGTTGCGCTTTGGTGAGTGCCCAGGTCTGCGCGCCGTAAATGAGTTATGACATGACGCAGCTATCTAATATTTTGATTTTATTTTTCGTACCTATGTGAGAGTTGAAGATATGTTTTTGTGCCCAGAAGCTTTTCCATGCGTTTTTAATTCTCATTTTAACTTCCGAGTCGAATTTCTTTTGAATTGTTACCATCTGGCCCAAGTACTTATATTCGTCTACTAGTTCGATATCGGTCTCACCTAGGCGCAACTTTGCTGTTTTATCCGAAGACATTAACTTAGTTTTTGTTAGGTTCATTTTCAGGCCTGCTTTCTCACCATCCTTTCTGAGCTCTTCTGCCATTATTTCTAATTCTCTCAAGTGTTTACCTATAATGATCAGGTCGTCCGCAAATCTGAGGTTGTTTAGATATTTTCCGTTCACTTTTATCCCCCTGTTTTCCCATTTTAGATTACGAAAAACCTGCTCTAGAACGGCATTGAATAAGTTTGGCGACAGTGGGTCTCCCTGCCTTACACCTCTTTTGATACGAAATTCTGTCCCTATCCTGTCTGGTTTTACATGGGCTTTCGCCTTCCTATATAAATTTTGGAGAATTTTTATCAGCTTATCCGGGATACCTTGATTTTTTAGAGCTAGCCAAATTTCGTCATGGTAGATTGAGTCAAAAGCCTTGTTGAAATCTATAAATAGTGCATAGAATTCCAATTTATATTCCCTAACTTTTTCCAGGATAAGATTTATTGCTTGAATGTGATCGACGGTAGAATACCCTTTCCTGAATCCCGCTTGGTCATAAGGCTGGCTTGCGTCTAAGATAGGGTACATTCTATTTTTTAGAATTTTAAGAAAAACTTTGCTTATGTTTGACATAAGACTAATTGGCCTGTAATTATTGATATCACTTCGCGGACCTTTTTTGTGGAGTAGTATTATTTCTGCTAAGTTCCATTGTTCTGGCAGTTTTTCCGATTCTAATATTGCATTAAAGAGGGGGGATTCTGGACATGATGAAATATCATGATTTTTTCAAGTTTTGGTTGGTAAATACCATGACTTTTCATGATTTCCATGACAATTTTTTGAAATCACGACTGTTAATGACTTTTTATGGCTTTTCAGGCCAGTAGACACTCTGTACGATGGCAGGAAAATATTGCAGTAGTGTTTATTAATTGTCGTGGCACGTCATCAATTTGATTACATCGGGCTAAAATATGATCAACAAGGCACACTCACATAAAAAAAGTAGCCACACAATGAACTTCGATAACTGGAACACACGTAATTCAGGTCGATACCTGAATACGCGGCTGCTACTTAGGTCCCTCATACTCAATCACTCCGACTCAAATTATTGATCCGGACGAGCGAATATCCGAATATGAGTACAACCGAAAAAAAAAACAAAAAACTTACACTGCTGAAGACGCTCTTCTGCGCTGAATCGTATGTATGGTTCGTAAATTCCGAGTCGCCGGTTCGAAGGCCGGATGCAGCAAAGTAGCGAGGCCGAGCTGCTCGACGCACAGCGATCGCGATCGATCTCTGGTCGAGTTCGCGATCGCCGACGCGATCATTGGCGACACGCAACTCGTCCGTGTCGCGTCGTCGCCGAACGGCCGCTGCGGCTTGTCACCGCGAATACGAGACACCAATTTCATTGCCGCGTGCTTCCTCTTCCGCGGCTGCTGTTGCTGCTAACACTTCTACTATCACCACTTCTGCTGCTGATGCTGGTGCTGCTACTAATAATGCTCCGCGAGCGCATAATGAAATACGCCCGAAAAACGCGTAGTCACCCTCGCATTCACCCGCGAACACTACGACTGCAAAGAGGTTCGCGCGAGAGTACCTCAGTCGAGGCGACGAGTACCTGT
Source organism: Acanthococcus lagerstroemiae (assembly GCA_031841125.1). Taxonomy (NCBI): domain Eukaryota; kingdom Metazoa; phylum Arthropoda; class Insecta; order Hemiptera; family Eriococcidae; genus Acanthococcus; species Acanthococcus lagerstroemiae. The sequence goes on from CM063108.1 coordinate 9,000,204, forward strand.
AAGATAAAACGTGTCACCGTTTCTGAGCATTCGTTAAGGGACTCCGGGGACCATGGTGCGTGTTTCCTCCACGAGCTCGTCTCAAGGTCACCAATATACTTGGCAACTGACCTCAAATCCATGTCGACTCGCGAAGGCAATAATTGCTTTTGGATCGATGAGATGAGTGGGACGGGGAATGAGACCGAATTTCCCGCGTATGAATACCTAATATTAAAAAAAAAAAAAAAAAAATCGGTGCGGCAAAATATACGTCTGCGTGGACTTCCTCAGGTGGGTAGCACGTGATTCTATTTTTGAATCGCACTCGCCGGCTGTCTGAAATTCACGTTGTGATTGGAGGAACGTGTGTGCGTGTAACTGAAGTAAGGCAGGAGAAAGGACGGTAGGGTTGGAACATCATCTACTACCTCCAGCTCTGGGCCACTGACCGAGGTTGATGGGCGCGACCAATCGTTCTATGGTCAATTCCATCGTAGCCAGCTAGCAAGTTCACTGAAAATAAAGATCAGTAAACGTGGCTTTTCCACCGGGATCGACCGTGCGTGTTCTCTAGTTTAAAAAACTCTCAGATTGACCCAGTCTGTTGTCAGTACCTGTGAAGAGCTTAAACGCAAAGAGTGTTACAAGTACACTTATTCGATGTTGAACGAGAAAAGGGTTACAAAACAACGTGCCACCACACAGTCAAACGGTTAATGACTAACTTAACGAGTCAAGAGTTAGGAAAGTCGAACCACGGATGCAATGAATTGGAAAACAAGAAAACGAGTGCAGTTCAATCCAGTAACGTATTCGATCACATATACGAACTCGAAAAGTCGAGTCGGGAAGTCGAAGTGTTTCAAATTCAACGGAATCCGAGCTTTGGAGCCAAATGTTAAAATCGAATCACCGATTCGGGGTCAAGAATATTCGAGTCCAAGCTGAATTATCGAGTCTGTGGACTTCCAATGAACAGCGTATGGGTAAAGCTTAGGAGTTGTCGAATGGCCGACTTTACATTGCTGATGTGAGCTATGCTATGACATACTTATTTAGACTCAAGACTCAATCTGAACAGCAAGTTGTACCTCGCACTCGAACGAATCTCCGAAAATATCATGGAAAGAGTTTCAGACATGGAGCTGCGGCGAGTGTATTGAGCAGCGATTATAAAGAACTCGCTAAATACGCGGTGTCGTCATCCTGCATGTTTAGAAGTTCAAGATGTTCATTAGAGTGGAAGTAGAAAAAAAAAATCTTTAAATTTGATGACGATATTACCGTCAAAGTAACATTCCCGCAAATACAAAACTAACGTCCATGAAATTGTATTGAAAATAAGCTTCGAGCCAAAAACTCGGTACAAAAGGGTCGCATTCAGACACGGCTAAGTCCTGAACAGGTCTGGAAAACATAAAAAAAGTGTCAAGAAGAATTCAGCCCATCTGGATGAGTAGATAAATTCTTCTACTTGAATGAGTCTTGAAAATTCTCGAACAAATATAGAAGTCTCAAAATTTTTATCTAAGCACCGAAGTCTCAAAAAACCTCTATCAAGCTAGCGCTGTTCTCACAAAAGCCCGGTAGAATCTAAAAAGATAGTCTTACGCACGCCGGAAGAGTCTTCGACAACTCCTCTTGAAGATTTTTAGTCAAGTCTGAGAAAACTTCAAAGACTCCCGAATAAGTCTATTTGGGTGAGTTTCAAAAAGAGCTAAAGTCTATAGTAGGTATTCGTAGTTCTAAAAAGTCTCCAACGAGCCTAGAAAGTCATAAAATGAGTGCCGGAAAAGTCCTCGAAACAGTCTAAAGTAAGTCCAGGTGCGGATACAGGGGGGGAATCCCCTCCCCAACTTCAAAAAAAAGGTATACTAATTTACCATTTTTTGATGCAGCACTACGCATTTCATTCGTCAAAAAAAAATCACAGAAAAAAATTACCCTCTAGAATCCACCCCCCCCCCCAAAAAAAGAAGAAAATTCAAATCTGGATCCGCGCCTGAGTAAGTCTGGAAGATTAAAAGGGTCCCAAAGAATAGGATACACATATTCTCCATTTTACATCTCACGCCTGCATTCATAGTCAAAAAAATCTGAGATCCCCGAACTTCTGAATCTGCGACACACCTTCACTTAAAGATAATCAAACTCTGAACAAAAACTGCAAGATCCTGATTTCAAGGGCGAACAAAAACTTTGATTCCAATTCTGTCCGATTCTTTTTCAAATTTAATTTTCAGAAATCAGTGTTGCTAGTTGAAAGGAAACATTAAGAATGAAAAAAATGATAAAGTGTGATGTCCCAAGAAACAAAAAAAAATAAGAATTCAAAAATGAATCCGCGATTTGACAAAATACTGGGCACTTTTGGAATCTATGATTCTGAATCGAGCCTGGCTTACGTCGGCCTTGACCTTATATTGTCGAATACGAAATACATTTTTCATGATGATAGGTCACGTGTTCCCTACATGGAAGCAGAGTGGAGGTTGCGTATTTTTCAAACGATTTTTCTATTTATTCTATTTGCGTCATGTCCCTGTTATTTCCTACTTTTTTCATTCTGAGGGATTTTTCTTACAGATATTTTCTAGAGCATCGAATACTTCTCAAAGTACTGGGTATTCTAACACGCTGACTTGTAATTCCACATCTTAGAGCAAAATAGTGTTATCTACATTTTATTGAAATTGGCAGAAGAGGGAGAAGAAGTTTTCAATAGCCTATCACTCCTGTGTTACGAAATTGGAACATTATGCGTAGGGTTGATATTTTGCCAGCATCAACATGCAGTGTTGCACATGATAGAGCGTGAAACTCCCTACCAATGAGACAAATAATCCCCCCCCCCAAAAAAAAAAAAAAAGAAGTAGATAATAGTATTTTACTCTAAGGTGTCGAATTAAGGATTATCGATCTAGACCTTCTCGCACCTGACGACTAGTTTCTCATTTTCACCTTGAAACTTATTCGACTGAAACCGAGGCACAAACTCGGTACCATACGTAATCTCAAATCTTAATCCGGGAACATGAACTAACTCAGAGGAAAAATGGGGTAACGAGCGAAATTTTGTAGCGCACTACTTCGACTACTTCATTTCATAACCTTCACCGGAGTACTGACCATTTCCATTACATCACCTTTTCAGAAATGTCAAATACAGTGTGTCCTGAAATATCCCTTCTATTTTTTTAATTTTTAGAACAAAGTGGAGAGACACAGGCAAACGAAGATCTGCAATTGACAAGGTATAATTTCTCTCCAAGTAAATAAATGCACCTCTTCTCCACTTCTTCAGGAGGAGCCCAAACGTAACACTAGCATTGGATATTAAAACGAGCAGGTATCAAATGAAGCACCGAAATAAGGATACTTTGGGTCGCTAATTACGAATAGTACGTCAAAATTTTAGCCAATGTCAAATTTGGGACCCAAAATTGTCAAAATCAATGAGCTTAAATTATCGGCATTCAGGACTCATGTCTCGAAGACCCAAGATTCTCACTTTGAAATACCTATGAGGTAAAGTGCCGAACTTGAATCAATATCTTTCTGGACCTTCGTATCATCTCCTCTTCGAATTGCCGAAGAGGATAATTTTTTTATGTACAGGAGTACATCATACATTCGACTCGAAAACATATTAATGAACAAAAAATCAGCAGTAATTTCGGAACTGAAGACCATTTTTAGCGATCTCAAATAATCCGTATGCGGAACTCATGTCTCAGATGTGGACCTTTGAGTTCGCAAACTACGAAAATGTTGCCCGAACGAGAAAAACTCACAGGATACGTTCAATCACATTCCTGCCAACTCAGCAATTGCATTTATGATGAAGGTAATAAACCAGTCCTCAAGACGCCTTTTTCATACAGCCAGATTTCAGTGTTTTCGAGGCTATCTCGTATCACGACATTCAGGTATGATGGGAACCATTTTAAAACTTTGTTCCACAGTAACTACTAACTACTACGATGGCCCCCTTCTCTCCATTGTACATTCCCGTATAAATCATCCTGTCTGGCTACTTCCTGCATAGCACGATACGAGGGTCTAAGGGACGTCTTTTGTCTCCTACCTTCCTGTACTTCTGGTACATGATCTTTTCAAAACCACATTCTTCTTATTTATACGACTTACTCGCAGGAACGTACCAATAGGAGGGGCGAGGGGACTCACCCCCCACCCCCGGTAGAAATTTTTTACCCAGTAGTTGGGAAAATCCAACAAATTAGAAGTTTTTTTTGTTTTTTCGTTTTTTGCTTTGATACTTTGAAATTGAGTTAAGAAGTTGGGAAAAAAGGTTTTTCTTCTTCTGCTTTAATACTTGAGAATTTTGAGTTGAGTCAGTTGAAAAAATCCAACCGGTCAAAATGTTGTTTTGTTTTGCTTGCTTTGATGCTTGGGAATTCTGAGTTGAGTCAATTGGGACTTTCAAAATGTTTTATCACCCCCCCCCCACAGAAAAAGCTCTTCGGTACGTCTCTGCTTACTCGCTTTGTTCTCTGGTCAGGCAGAACTCTAGAACTCTATATATACTATCGTTCATGTACAAAAGACGCAATAGGGCTATTTTGGATCACTGATTACATACATCGCAACAGATTTCGTCTATTTATGGTGCTACCTGCCAGCAAAAGATTTAATCTGTTGTTCTTGATGCACCATCTCGATACATGTTGAAAATTCAATTTTGAAAGCCAAAAAAGGAAAAAAGTTTGATGCTTTCAACTTTGTTTATCGTCATCCGTTCTGTGTCATAATTTTTTGGGAAAAAGTGATTGAAAAGTTTTTTCAAAGGTGTTATTTTCAAACAAACGGAATGCGATTCGAATGCTATAAGTAGAGTTTTCCGCTAGAAGGTTCAAAACTGACGATATAAGTCACTTTGAAATGTGTTTGCTTTAGTACATACTTCAATATGACACCCACGATAACGTAGAAATGAGCTCACGAATTACATATTATGTCAATTTTTACAGAGGGCAGAAAATCATAAATTATGGATCGAAAAAAAATGCAATCGGAAAATAAATAATAAAATAAATAAATAAATAACGGATACCAATAAACACTGCTTGCCAAATCCAAAAAAGAAAAACATGTTTGCTCAACATGTATGAATCTCTAAATTCATGATACTTGACTTTTTTCACCCGTCGAAACTTTTTTTTCTTTTTTTCTTTTTGTTAAGAGGTCCATACTAGAAGTTCAAAAATTATTTCCGATTTTCGAAAATCAGGACATTATAACGAGAAAAAAAATCATTAAAAATCTAATTTTTATTTTCGTGAAATTTGTTTTTGAGGAATGATACTAGGATCCTTTGTCTACCACTCGAGGCAATAAGTAACATCTTTAGGCTCATAGGGACAAACTTATAAACAAAATACAAAATGTGGTCCATATTAAACTATCTTACCTTACTGTTTCAAACTCTTTAGGACTTGCTAATACTAAGACTCCTCACTTCTCATTTCATCTAACTTTTTAAGACTCCTTCAAACATCAACATTTTCTGTAATGAACCAATTTTTACGTATTCGAATATGTGGGATGATGCATTCGTCATCGTCGTGCACATGAAACACGAAAAATCAGGACGTAGTCATTCGATTAATTCTTTTGCGATTCATTGTCCCTGCGATTAATTCACCTGTCATGTATTTGTCTGTTGATTAATTTTGCGGCGAGGAATCTACCCCGCAGTGATTGGACTGCACTTTTCCGCTGTGAATTCGCCCGCGGCTATTTTCCCTAGACCCCACACTGCTGTTGTACCTTGGGACGAACAAGTCAGAGAACTAAAAATGCATTTCTAGCCTTTATATTCAAGTTACAGAAAGCAAAATTTAACAAGTTATTACCAACATCCTTTCCTACAACTGGAATCAGGGAGGACCCGTACCCGGTGCCCCTATCGGCGGCAAACCAATGCTGACTGGTGGGAATCAGGGAGGACCTGTGGCCGTCAGTCGAAGAGCCTGGAAGAGGGCGGGCTCACCGTCAACGAACATCGATAAGCGGCACTCCACCGAAGCTGCATTAGCAGCAGCAGAAGAGACAATGCCCGTAGTGGGTGAGAAAGGTTGATGTTTGCGAAAGGAGAAGCCCAGTGACACCTCGGCACCTGTGAGCGTCCCCTCCCGTCCCGAAGAGCTTCACTGGTAGGAGACCCTGAAACCTTATACTCGACTTATCTGCTCGACCCACTTTGAAGAGGCGACAAAGAACTTGAGGCTGAAGTCTTGTGGTAACCGGCTGACCATGAAGGCGGCTCCCTCTATTTGGAGCGATCTCTCCCCGTTTTGGGTGTGTTGCCGAAGCGGCGGGCGGGAAAGGATGATGGAAGCCGATACGGACATCTCGTTAAATTGAAGGAGACAATAGACAATCTCAAGCTGACTGAGACACTGACTGACTGGTCGACAGATGACAGACAGTTAGTTATAGTTTAGCTTACGTATATTTCGCATGCATGATGTAATTTATAAAAATGCGAGTTTCCTTCCCCACCTCGCGCTAAACCTACTCGAAGGTATGTAAGGTAGTTGAGGGGAGACACCCTGATTTTTATTTTCATGTTTTTCGACCAATACAAGGAGCCACCGGAGAAAGTTCTGGACTGGCCGCTGGGTGGGGCCTTGGCCCTTCGCGAGATTTAGAAAAAACCACCAACATAGTTAAGTAGCTATGTATTGTGGTATCCTGACACTTCGGTTTTGTGGATATGACCGAATGTCACAAAGTCGTTTCCTCTTCCAAAAATTCCCCTTACCTTTTCCTAACTTTCCCGCTGTGGCCTTTAAGCTCACTTGTTTTTCGTTTTCCCATCGTCTCCTAACGCCACCTATCTTATTTTTCCTTTTATTTCCTAGTGCCATCTAGTTTGTTTTTCCATTTTCCCGAGTGTTATCATTTTTCACATTTTTCCTACCAGGCTGCGAAGTGAGGTTGGCGAGGTTCTACGTCCGGTAAGAGAGAACGATGGAAGGACACTCGGTCAGAGACCAAAAGAAGGATTGAACGTTTAAAAGAGACAAACTCTTGAAGTTAAATTAGTAACTTCGGTTAACGCCAAATTTTCTCGATTTTCTACTCCGCTTCGTGTTATACTCTCAAGACGTGCTCCGGATCCGATCACCGACCTACTCGCTTACCGTGATCCACCAAGCGTCTCTCGCATCTCATCACCGTGCTGTACCCTGTAAATAAAGTAAGCGTTTCGTGTACCCACGTCTCTCTTTTATTTGCACTCCCTGTAAGGTGGAAGTACGGCAGTTTCCCGACTGACGAGGTATTCCTAGGTCACCTCGAAAGACTTCCCTCCCGAGACCCGAATCAAAACGCTCCGTGGTACGTATCCTGCACGCCCTGTGACCCAAGAGCTAGTCGAGGCACAGTGGTCTATCCCGGTTCTCTTATGTCCGGAAGCCACCTAGGCGTACAATCTGTTTAAGGTTACCACAGTATCCACAACGTTTCAACTAAATCGACTCTGAACTTTGTCTGAAAATACAATTGCATTGGGAAGGATCCCCTCATATGTACCCTCCTAGGGGGTGCAGAGGCACACTTTTTTCAAATTGAAATGAAAGTAGATTATGCCACTTCAAGATCCCCACTGTCCAGCTACAATCCGACGAGGGTGGGGACATTCCATACGACATACCCCGAGCAAAAATCAAAAATCGCGAAGACGTGGAAAGCGTACCACAGCCGGAGGAGCTTTCCACAGCCATACTGAAACGAGTGCTGTATGCCGAAAAACGCATCGGCCGCGGACACGGACATCTGCGAACAATTATTGTTCGCACCGTGTCTCCTAACAAAAGGCCGGGAAAAGTGAAAATTATCGATTCGAAAATCCAATTTCAGACCGAATGACTCGGCCGCACCAGAAAAGCCTTGTCGAATCCAGCATTCAATTAGATACTGTACAGTCTCTTCATACAATGGAATTCCACACCTCGAGTCTCATTAATGATAAACCATTATCGCCGGCACAAAACTTTGACACAACTGTACCCCGTACCATGCCAGTGAACTTTCTAAGCGCTCTGCTGATATACCATTATCGGAGGACGACCGCCGGCTTCCGTTTTCACACTTTCGAAACAGAACAGCGGCACAGCGCCTATTCATCTTCTCATTGTGTAGTTTCCGAGCCCCTTTTCCCTCCGCCCCGACCCCCGAATTCAACACCAACGTTCTGGCCAATGCACTCGCGCTTTCGCACGGCGAATATAATATTTGCCTTCCTTGCACAAACAAATCTCCGGCCCGTATCGTACGCGGGAACGGATTTGCGAAATTTTAGATATCCGCGGATACGGCGGAAAGACTAAAAAAAATTCTCGACTACTGCGACGCACGGGGTACAGTCGCAGCATCGCCGGAGAGCATTTCGACGTCGGCGGCACTCGATCGTAACACGCCTTTCTCGTTCCTTTCTCGTTCCCCGAAGTCACTTATACTCCCTTCTCGTTCCAATCGTACCAACATATTCGTAAAACGCTGAAATTAATTTGCTCGGCTCGTCGTTCGAATACGCATCCGCGCCCGAAAGCCAAGTCCACGTTTTACAAGCACCTTAACACGACAGAAATTATTTTATCCGCCTCCTTGACATCGGGGTGTCGTTTAATAAATACAAAACGGAACGCTGTATACGATTATGTCTTTATTTTCGCAGCCGGAATCCGACGATTAAAAATGTTTACGAACAATTACAGCAGTTACGACCGTAATAACGAGTTACGGGCTGGCATGAAAACGACGACGACGACGAGAGGCATCTCTGCCTCACCAACTCCACCCGCATAAATTATACACCACCGCTGACGCATCGCCATCAAACTAGAGCATTTTCGCATCAGACATTCTGCCATCTTACTATCATTGTAGGTGGTAAAATCTTCTTGATTTTCATTATAAAAAGAAAAATGAGGGGGAAAAAAACAACGTGGGTGAACTGCAGTCGAACGAATAATTTGTTCTAGAAAGCAGAGGAACAATAACTGTGTGATTGACTTTCCCATACAATCGTATATGTTTTCTTGCCCGAACTCTACCGCAGTGACGGCGCCTGTTCTGTTACAAAATCGCTGCGTGGCTAAGTGGTAACGTGCCCGCGTCGCAATCCTTGCGTCTGGAATACCCCCGCTAACATCCTAGCGAACACAACGACTATACAGTATCAATCGAGGGAGAAACATATAGAGCGTCCTGTATCCCCCGCCGGTTCACAAGAACAAAGCGTTACAACCGCAGGGAGTGTTACCAACAGATCAGAAAGATCGGTACTGTGCGTGTGTGATGAGCGGCCATGGTGTCTTCATCAAGTACCTGCACCGAATGGGCATAGCAGAAAGCCCGCAGTGCTCCTATTGCGCTGCACGAGGGCGAGATGATGATGCTTGGCACACCCTGTTCGAGTGTCCGGCATTCGACCAAGAGAGGGAAGAAGCGGCGGCCGTCGTTCGAAACGCAGGCTGTTAAGCCGCTTACACCAGAGGACCTGCTCCCGACAATGCTGAGGTCAACCGGGTTCTGAAGTTGAAGATACCCGCAAATATACAGGGTTAGTCACTTTTCCTTCCGTTGTAGGAAAACTCCGTTACGCTGAACCATAACTCAATTATTTCGGCAGGCGAGCGGTCCCTTCGACAAAATTTTCATGGGAAATATTCGGGGAGAACTCCGACGGCTTTTGTAGAATTTCATCAAAAATCTCCTGAAAAAATTTTCTAAATCTCCAAAGAATTTTATCGAGAATCTTCGAAACTAATAAACCACTTCTCGTTGTTTTTTTTGTGTTTTTTTTCGGGAACGTCAAATTAGCTCACTTGAAGGAGAAAAAGTCAAATTAAAAGCAATTGAGATCAAATCAAAAACCTGACTGCATTTCTGAACTCAGCGATAAATAAAAACCCTAACCTGATACTTCGTTCAGTTTTTAAAGTTGGGCTAATTTTGCCCATTTTAAGGGATCATATATAGATTCACGATCCAGATCTGGATCAGATCGGCAATTTGATAGAATTTTTGAAACCACTGACGAATATAAGGGTTGGCTGGCAACGGAAAATGACTCTGACTCAGGCTTTCGACTCGAAATGCTCCTTGTATCAACTTGAGAGCATTACATTCCTTGTATTAGCCTTCGAGTACTACGCTCCGCTAGTGCATCAGTTGCAGACGCGTCTGCAACGCGGTACGGTCGTTGCTCGTCGACATTCTTATGTCGGCGGAATTCGAGGAGCGGAAGGACATGAAAATGCTCTCCCGTGGTTGCAGACGCGTCTGCAAACTGATGCACTAGCGGAGTGTAGTACTCGAAGGCTAATACAAGGAGCATTGCGAGTCGAAAGCAAGAGTCAGTCACAGTAATTTTCCATTGCCAGCCAGCATATAGCCAGCCCCCATAACGCTATTTTCGTCAGGCTCCAGAGTAACGCTTTTTTCCGTTGCCTGTCAGACTAGCCAGCCAGCCAACCTAGTCGAGACTTGTCTATATATTCTTGATAAGACAAAGGGAAAATTCAAAACATTGACAAGCTACCGTCTCCTTCATCACTGATAAGACATACAGGTACGAGACTCATCGATAAGACACAAAGAAAACACATGTCAAAATAAAGACATAAAGATGTCAAAAATCCAAAGAATTTCTGGGACAGATTAGTCACCATCTACTTCATTACCGAGATAAGACTTGAAGACAGACATAAGACGGCTGATAAAAGACATAATGACAGAGAAAGATATACGATAGGCATGAAAAGTCTACCCGACATAAATCTGGTAACCACCTTCTCCTTCTCCACGGATATTACAGCAGTCTCATTTCCTACTGATAAGACATAAAGACAAACATAAAATTTGTCTATATATCACTGATAAGACACAAAATTATTGTTATTAACGTGGCGCGTGAAACGTCACGCGTGAAAGTAACATTTTTTCGGTTCGTGCGCCAAAGTAAGGACATCAGAATGTCAAAAATCTCCTATTCACGAAAAATTTGTGACAATTTTCGAAGAATTTTATCGGAAGTCATTGAGAAATATTTCCAATGATTTCAGGCGAATTTTGTCGGGAATTTTATGAAAAATCTCTAATGATTCCAAACAATTTTGTCCCTAGTCATCGAGAAGTATCTCTGATGATTTTGGAGGGATATCCATACAAGAAATTTTGATGCTTTCCTGAGATTCTCGTCAAAAATGTTCGAGGAAAATCGCCAATGATTTCTAAGGAATTAATCAGGAATTTTGGAGAAAAAATGTGATGATTTCATCGGAAATATTCAGAAAAAAATCCAGTTTTTTCAAAAAAGAATTTCTCGAAAATCCTCGGGAAACTGTTCCGATAATTTTCAAAGAATTACATCGGAAATTTTCGGGGAAAAAACTCCGATGATTTCCGAAGAATCTCATCGAAAATTTTTAGAAAAAATTTCAATGTTTTCCACGAAAGTTCATCGGTTAGGCAATTTTTGAAGAATTTCATATGAAATATTCGGAGGAAAACTCCGATGGTTTCTGATGAATTTCATAGAAAATCTTCTGGAAAAGTGTTCAATAATCTCCGAAGAATTTCATCGTAAATATTCAGGAAAAATCTGGGAAAATTTCTAAGCAATTTCATTTTAAATTTTCGGAAAACATTTCTATTAATTTCCGAAGAATCGTATCGGAAATCTTTAGAAAAAATCTCCATGGTTTTCCAAAAAATTTCATAAAATTTCATAAAATTTCTTCGAGTCAACTTCCTGATAATTTTGGGAGAATTTTATCGAAAGCCCTCGGGGAATAACATCAAGAGTTTTGAAGAATTGTACCGAAAATCTTCAGAAAAAACCTTCGATCATTTTCAAAGAATTTCATGAAAAATATTCGGGACGATTCCTTTGATTTCCAAAGATTATTTCCGATGAGCTTTATCGAAAATATTAAGGGTAAATTTCCGATCATTTTCAATGAATTTTATCGGACATCATTGACAGACATTATCCGATGATTTTAGGAGAAATTTGCGAGATATTTTAGGAAAACTCTGCAATTATCCAAAGGATTTTATCGGAAATCATTGAGAAGTACCTTCGATAATTCTTGAAGGATTTCTTCAGAAAATAATATTTCGATAATTTCCAGATATTTTCATCGGAAATTTTTGGGACAAATATTCCGATGATCTCAGAAGAATTTCATCAGAAATGTTCGGGAAAAATCTCCGATAATTTCTACAGAATAATTTCATTAGAATAATTTTTGATGAGATTCTTCGGAAATTGTCGGAGTTGTTTTCCGAAAATTTTCTATGTAATTCTTGAAAAATTATCGGAAAACTTTCCCGAAGATTTTCGAGAAAATCCTTTTTTGAAAACACTGGACTTTTTTCTGAATATTTTCGATGGAATTCTTCGGAAACCATCACATTTTTTCTCCGAAATTTCTGATTAATTCCTTAGAAATCATTGGAGATTTTCCCCGAACATTTTTGACGAAAATCTCTGAAAAGCATCAAAATTTCTTCTAAGGATATCCTTCCAAAATCATCAGAGATACTTCTCGATGATTTTTGATAAAATTGTTTGCAATCATTCGAGATTTTTCCTAAAATTTCTGACAAAATTCGCCTGAAATCATTGGAGATATTTCTCAATGACGTCCGATAAAATTCTTCGAAAATTATCGCAAATTTTTCCTGAATAGGAGATTTTTCTCGAAGATTTCCGATGAAATTCTTCGGAGATTTAGACATTTTTTCCTGAAGGTTCTTGATAAAATTCTTCAAAATCCATCGGAGTTTTCTCCGAATATTTCCCATGAAATTCGGGTCGAAGGGACCGCTCGCCTGGCGAAACAATTGAGTTATACTTCGTTCAGCGTAACGGAGTTTTCCTGTGGCGGAAGGAAAACCGACGAATCCTATATATGTATTATTTTTTTTCGGATGATGCAGTCGCAGTAGTGTCAGGGTCAGCATGGAGTGAGCTGTTCGAGCGGGCGGAGTCCATCCTAAACCAAATTAGCGAATGGTGTACTGATAACATTCTGACCCTGAATACGAGCAAAACGAAGTACATAGTTGTATTCAGTTCAAAAAATACGGAATCCCTCTAATGAATGAGAATTACAATCCACGCAGACGGCCAGGAATGCAAAGGGGCCTGCCTTTGTATACCCATAAAACGAATGAGCGAATATAAATATCTGGACATTGTCATGGACGAGGAATTGAGCTGGCAACCTCACATCAATTTCCTTTACAACGAACTTCGGAAGTTCACAAGGCTATTTTATCAGATTCGGACAGTTATGGACATTCGGACACTGAAACTGATTTACCTAGCTCTCGTCCAATCAATTTCCCAATATGGCATCATAGTCTGGGGGGGGGGAGCGCTGGAAGCATACCCGGAAGACTTCAACATTCTTCTAAGATCGATTTGCAAAATTATTCTACACAAGCCTCGCCGTTTTTCCACTCAACAGCTCTTCAGCTCCACGCAGGTCTTCAACATTAAACAACTCCTAGCAAAAATCTTCCCATCTTCTACCACAAACATCCGCACCTAATCTGAAACACGATTCCAGCTGCACAGCAATGTCGTCATTCCGAAACTCCGTCTCTTTTGTTAACAACGCGAAGTACGCTGTACATGATAAACTTACTCCACAATTCCATACCGCCTGAACTCAGGGACCCAGTAAAGCACAAAGGATGCGTATTCAAGAAGAAAATCTTATCGTGGCTGATCGTGAGGGGTCCAGAGGTGATTTTGGGTTTCTTTAAAAGTATGTACACTTTGTGAATCCAATATCCCAAGTGCAGTTTCACAGGAGAAGTATATTCTTTTCTTTTTTTCGCTTAATCGTTCACTAAAACTCAATTTATTCATTTCGGTTCCCTACAGCCCATCAGGGGCCAACTACAGGGTGACCGTGCTTATTCTAATAAACTAAAAATAAAACAGACCAAAATAACTAATTAAAGGAGAGCCGCCCTAGTCACAACCTACAACTACCATGGACCCTGCATGTCACAGACCACCGTGTAGTTCACATCACACATCCCTTACGTTTAGATTTACAATATAATTCTATGTGTTAAAAACTTTCCTGAGCTCTCTCTTAAAGTTCGTCTTAGTCTTGCTAAAAATATCCAATTCTCTGTTCTCGTGTTCTACTTTATTATACGTTTCCATTGCTTCATTTATAGGGGTATTACGTAAATAATCAGTGATTGCGTTTGATGTTTTAAATACCTGCCTTTTCGGCATGATTGAAAACTGGGTACATACAATATGACGTTTTCTGATAGTTCATTGGATTCAATCCTACCCTGTATTATCCTGTAGAAACAGCAAGGAAATCATCGTGTCTTTCGCGTGGACAGCAAAAGTTTCAAATTTCTTTATGCAACGAACTAGTTGATCACGTCAATGGGCCATGCACACAGTGAGTGTCCAGGGCACCCTATCAAAACATTTAACAAAAAATTATTTTCAACTTTGCGATGTTAAATCGTTCCCCAAATTTGAGAATCACCCAGGTGTGTCTCGCGTCAGAAATCGCGACCGCCAACATCCGGCATAGGATATGGCGCCTGAAGAAGAAGAAACAGAAAGAAATCACAATAAGTGGCAGAAAACATATAAAGGACTAGACCTGCGGATGTTTCGTTAACGGATTCGACTCGAGAAACATTACTACCGAAACTTTTGAACCCTAACACCCTAATCAGCCGCCACGAGCGTGTACTATGATCGTGAAAGCTACCGTCGCGGAAAACTGCATAAAATTGTTCGAAATAAAACGAGAACGACCCCATCGACCCCGTACCGAAGATTATCTCGAACCGCGAAAACTGAAAACCCTTGCTCGTTAATGCCTACCTGCTGCCCTCTGTCCACGCGGGCGTGTTTTTATCGTCCGCGAAACCGCTGCGGCTCGCGCCCGGCCAAGTACGATTTACTGTGCCCGCACCAAACGTATAAATAACGCTAATCTGGTCGTAATTCCTTCGGCTTTCTTTCTGGCAAATTACTTAAATAACATCTGGATAACAGAGTCCTCGACGCACCGACGGTGCTGGCCGCCGCCGCCGCGGCGACGAAAACGGACAAGCGGAGTAGACGGCGAAACAAATAATTGGACGACCGAGAGGAAAACCTCACGCAGGGTAAAGTGGAAAAATAAAACGCATCTGTCACGACCAACGTTCGCTCTTCTCTGGGCGCACGGCAAAGACGGAGACACAACCAGAGCCCGAGTTGGCCCAGAAATTAAACAGAAGCTAAATTTAATTCCACTGCGCCGTACGCATTAATCTTGATCGTGCCCCGGCTTCCAAGTACACCTAATTTGCCCGACCCGATCCTTTCAATTATGTTATTAATTTTTCCCGGGCCACTTTCTCGAGACCATTTTCAACTGATCGACGAGAGGTTGCAATTTCGCAGCGCAAATTTATCAATCGCCAAGAGGAATGTGTCGTGTAGAACCTTGAGAAGTAAACCGCCCCTCCCCCCTGCTCGCCCGAAAGTGATTAATGCGAAGAGACAAATGTACTGGCACGATTTAGAAGCGTCACTGAGAAGTCGAAACAGAAGACAATTAGCGCTGCTTACTGATGACAGTCGAGAGACGAACCTTCGAATCGAATCGGATAACACGCACACGAGAATTAGCAGTTAAATCCGGATCAGTGGCGAAGTGACAAGGAGGCTTGAGGGGGAAAAGATTGGGCTCTTGAAAATTTCACAAGTCGCCTTCTGCTCAAGATTTCGTCATCTATTAAATTCCTTTCCATTTTTGAAAATACGGGGATAATGGCTTCCATGTTTCAAAATAAAATACTAAATTTCTGAGACGCAAACCTCCAAGCTTCCTTTCCCTCATCACAGAAAATGCCACTGTTTCCACCTCTGATCTTGATTATACTCCACAGTCGGAACGCGAAGATTAATCAAACTTTTTCCTTATCTACAAGCGGTAAAGAATTAGGAGACTAATGTGGGCATTGCCCTGCGAAGGCTCACTTGGATTCTCGGACATTATCCCGAAGACATTTTCCCGAATGGACGTTTTCTCGAAAACAAAAATCCGGAATCAAATTTCCCGAATGTCTTTTTCTCAAACCTTTCTCCTAAAAGACTAAAGCATTGCTACCGCCATTCATAATGAAATTCGTGGAGGTGAAAATCTTCTGTAACGAACACCTTACGTCGAGGAACCAACGAATAATACTTCACGCCAAAAAACTTTGGGATAAATACTACGTCTGGTCAAGCAAAGGCAGAGTGTTATACCGATTAAAAGCGGAGGGAAGCAGACCATTCCAACTACTCGATGAAGAGGATGTGGACATCCTAATCCATCAAGGAGGTCTTGACCAAGAGGGTATAGTAAACAAACAGTGGGGCAGGAACAAGAGAACAGATGAGGAGCTAAGTCCAAACAAAAGCCTGAACGAAAAAACCAACCAAGGGTTGCTGAAGAAACCGAACATAAAACCAATAAACGGTAACAACGTCAACGCGCCGAAACCAAAATGAAGAACCCAGAGCTCACCAGCCCCAAACCAGAAAGCAGCAGCCGTGGGGCCAAAATGCTGCATCCTACCACCCAAGCCCGAAGCCCGCGAACAACACTGCAATCAGGTAAAAGGGAAGGAAGGGAAAGCAGAAAGTAAAAAAAAAGACATGGAATAAAATAAACTCAATTGCCAAGGCATAGCGAATGACACTCGCTTATACTAACTAGAAAATATTTGTGGAAAAATAGGTTTCGATATAATAGGCTTAGCGGAAACAAGGAAATTTGGAGAAAAACTGGTAAAAAGTAATAATGGTAACTATTTAATTTTTGGGGAACACAAAAAAAGGGTATAAAGAGACAGGCTTTTATATTCACCAAAAATGGATTGGGAAAATCACGATAATTGAATACATTTCGGATAGAATAAGCGTATTGAAATTAGGACCAGAAAAAGATTTGATTTTGAGTGTCATCAAAGTCTATGCCCCCACAAACATTGTCGACATAAAAGAGAAGGAAGAGTTTTATGAACTACTGTCGGACACGGTGGTGAGTGAAGGGGGGTATTATCAAATAGTAATGGGGGATTTCAACTCAAAAATTGAAATAGATCGAGGTAATTCCGAGGCAATAGGAAAATAGAGTTCAGGGGAAAAGACAAACGAGAACGGGGAAAAATGGATGAATTTGCGGAGGAAAAGAGCCTTAAAGTAGCGAATACATTTTATAAGAAGAAACCCTAAAAAAATGGACCTGGCAATCACCTGACAAATTTACCACAAATGAGATAGACTTCTTTCTAGTGAACGATCTTAGTATTGTCCAGGACGTGGGAATTTGGAAAAGCATAACTTTTCCCTCGGATCATAGGCCGCTACAGATGAAACTAGAAACTCCACAACGAAGTAAAATCAAGAACTGGTTGAAAAACACGATCAAAACGGATCACTACGAAATTCCACCCAACAAAATTGAATTTTGGAAAGGTAAGTTAAAAAGCTCCTTAAGGCATCGATATAAGAAATAGATGCGACGTTCAAGAAAGTCACGATCATATCGAATGTTCCATTAAAAGCAGTTGCAAGGAGGGGATCAAAATTAAAAGAGAAGGCAAAACAGACGATAAGCTCACACTGGGAACTAAAAAACTGATTGAGAAAAGGGCGGCATTGAAAGCGAAAAAAGATTTAAATAAACTAGATAAGATAGAACTGGTAGAACTTGGGAAACCGATTAAGAGAAAAATAAGGGAGGATATCAGAAACTATGAAACAACAAAAATCTTGGAAATTATGAAAGAATCAAGATCGTTGAAGAAAGTGAAAAGGGAACTACATCCTCACAGAGATCTAATCCCAAGAATAAGAAATGAGTCGGGTCAAACAGTCCATTGTAGAGAAGGAATTGTAAATGTAACAACAAAATTTTACAGTAACTCATACTCCGTAGAGGGGTATGAACAGGACACAGACTTGGCGGATTTGAACAGGCAGTCCAGTAACGAGGAACCAATCCCACCTATCCTCGAACGCGAAACTAACATAACATTAAAACAACTGAATAATGGGAAGACGACAGGCCCAGACGGAATAACAAATTATATACTGAAATTTTTTGCAGGTGAGATAACGCCAAAACTAACTGAAATTTTTGATAGGGCAATAGAACTAAAAAAACTACCGACAGAGTGGAAATAAGCAGAAATTATCCTACTATATAAATAAGGGAGTCGGGATAATGTAAGCAACTACAGGCCGATAAGTCAACCTCAAACGTCTGCAAAGTTTTCTCCAAAATCCAAAAAAAATAGAATGTACACCTATTTAGACAGATCACAAAGCGTGTCGAAAATTTCTCAAACTTTCGACTTCAACTCCGTTCACGTTTCCTTCACTTCGTTGAAGAATACATCAGGTTGACGGTGATAGTGAAAATATTTGGCTGGTATAGATTTGAGGGTGGAAAAATAAATAAATAAATAATTGGTTGTGCTTAGCAAGGGAAAGTAATGTCTTCGTTTAAGTTTACATCGAGCCTCTCCGGTCAGTTGCTTTTTTGAGTTACATAAGAAATCGTACGCGAATTCAGTGCCGAACTTTGGAGATTATGACCGACGAGGAGGTGGAAATTATGGATGTACAGGTCAGTAGTATTGTCAGTAGACAGTAAATGTATTATAGATATCTAAGAAATCTAGAACGTGTAGTTCTCGTATTTACGTAAATTTTGTAATTCGGTTTGGACAAATCTTGCCAAAGTCATCATTACCAGTCAACCTGACGTATTCTTCAACGAAGTGAAGGAAACGTGAACGGGGTTGAAGTCGAAAGCGTAGAGTAGGCGGGATTCAGAAGAAATCATTCGACAGTGGACAACATTTTTGTAATCAACCAACTAATAAAAAAAACAACCGATTATAACTTAAATCTGTACCATACTGTTGGTGGACTTCGAAAAGGCTTTTGATACAATCAGCTTGACCTTTTTATGGAGAGCTCTAGCACAAGGCATCCCACAGAAATATATAAACATTCTAAAAGTAATGTACGCCGGGGCAAACGCGCATCTTAAATTGGACAAAGTTGGGCCAAAATTCGAAATTAAAAGGGGGGGGTCAAGCAAGGAGACCCACTGTCGCCAAATCATGCACCACACAATGATCGGTACCAAGAAACCATTTTGTAATTTTGAACTTTCGGTAGCTTACAAGTCAATAAATAGAGATCTTCCGAAGCTGTTAGGTAACGCACTCTTGATTGAGCTCTCACGCTTTTGACCGAAGGCCAGTGAACTCGTTCAATTTACAGACGTCTAGTTTCCCCTGTCGGCTGATACAGAGGAAGTATAAGATAGAATCTCTTTCCCCCTACAAAATGCAGCTCTGTTAGTCGAAAAGGCAGGAAATGAGCTCAAATTCTAGGCCAGCTAAAAAACCATCTTGCTAGGCCTCAAAGCATCTCGTACAAATGTGAATCATTCACACGCCACATAATATCACATATACCGAACATACTAAGCCATATAAGCTCTATTTTTATCGCTGTAGCTAGTGCTCAACCACTAAATATACAGACTTCCCAGAATTCAGTGTGTTTACCAACACGCAAATACAATTCCCAGAACAGAAAACGTTTTTGTTGTCATTCTCATTATTTTTGGCAGATCGTAAGTGATAGTTTTACGGGATACCAAACAGCACGGCGTGTCATCACGTGTCGTAACGTCACAAGTGCCACAAAAATATATACAGTGTACCTACTGTTAGAATCGACACCCAGGCACGTATAATTATTGCTCCCTCTTCACCGCGCCATTCTCAATAATATTTGCACATCCAGTCACGTAATGACGATACCTTCCCTACATCAACGTACAAAAAAGTACCTTCAGTCATTCGAAAGGTGCAGACAGACAGGTGCACATCAGGCAACAACCAATGATACTTGTACACCATCCATAGATTTAGGCCTTCTGTTCGGGGTTCCCCTATGAAAAATTTGTGTAACGCGCATCTGTCAAGAACAATTTATTGATACCGCTGACATCGACAGAGACGATCAATAGCAACAGCCTGTCGCCGGAATTAAAGAGGAAAATATGGTGTTAATGAGACGTGTGTGTCAAATGAATACAATTTCGATCGAACATGTCTCGTGTTTACGGAGCAGCTAAAGCAGAAGCGTTCGGAAAAATTGTCAAGTTTAACAGTACGGCGAAAATTAAAATGAACACACGTGGGATTAAATGAAGATTAAGGGGGATAAGAGTACGTTTTGGTTCATTCCGCTAGAAATGAAGTAGATACTTCGTGCTGCGAAAATAATAACAAAACTTTTCCTTCAGTTGAGCCTCCCCTCGATTCACAATTTGAGGATTGCCTCAGATGACACATTTGACAAAATACGATAAAATTTGTTTAGTACGTAATTTCAGGCGTTTAGTCTGAAGTAGCTATTTTTCATAATATTCCCTTCACACGGTCTCCAAAAGACCTCTATTGGGGGATTTTTCCTCTTAGACGTGGGAAATAATAGGAGCAATTGCCCCGTATACAGAAAAATAATATAAATTAGAAGGTCTTCACAAACGTCAAGGTCATACAGTCTCAAAAGAGCCTGCTAGTCTTTCAAAAAGGGTTTCAAAGAATTTTGAATAAGTGTGAAAGAGTCTCACATGTCGTGAGTGAGTCTTCAGGAGTCGTAGTGTCGCGCTTCCCACTTGAGAGGCCGTGTGAGCGATAGGAAGAGCGAGCATAAATGAAACTACGAGCCTCTATTTTAAATGGCTCGACACTGAGATGGCCTAGCTGATTAATGGCCGAAACGCTTTAACTTTGTCTTACTTGGACTGGAAAATAACAGTAGATTTTTTATTTCTTGAGAACCTGAAATTACGATTCTGGGACCAGAAGGCTGGTCTGAAGGATGTCCCACATAGCAATTAATGTTCACTTTTTACGAACACGAAAACATGTCAGAGCCATATTCCACATAAAACTGAACAGCTATTTTCCGACAACACCAACTCGTATCGCATCGAAAACCCAACTCGATTCACGTCTCCGTAGCCTTGATCATTAGCAGAATCAACTCGCAGTGTAGCCAAATTATAATAAGACAAAAATCTAGTATCTCAGCTCACCAAAATACCTAAAACCCACAATTTCACCTAGGAGTCACAGTAGCGAGTTCTAATTAACAAATGTAAATGAGTCCAAGAGTCCAATAATAGAACCTCAAGTTTTTGAAGATCTTGAACGAACTTTTAAAATGTTTTCAAGGAATCTTGAAGGAACTCAGAAAATCTTGTTCAAGTCTTCAAGTATCTGAAAGAATCCATAGCAAAGTTCTGAAGAACCAGAAAATCTTGAACACGTTCTGGATGAGACGTGCAAGTTTAATTCAGGAATTTGTAAATTCGCGAAATCGTTCAGTTTTTCGATGAATCTGGATTAAACAAGGGAAAATGAAAAATGAACTCATCTGAACTCCTTTTCTTTGAACTTGGACTTTTTCTGTCGTTCCCTTCAAGTTCATTTGACAATTGTGGTAGTATACGTAGCAACATGCGCTATCCGTTCCACATCCAAACAGTTTGGAGGAATCTCGAAAAACATTTCCTTGTTTTCAGTGAGTACAGTCAGAGAAATTTTATGTCAAAAATTACAACTCCGGTAAGTCTTTGAAGTTTATTGATTTCAAGCCCTCTCCTACTAGAAATTTCGATAATTCGTACTTGATTCGTGAAACCGCATTGTCAATCGTTGAACATCAGAAACTTATCAGAATCCCAGTAAATTTTCCATAAAATTTAACTCAGCATATGAAAGATTTTTCATCAACATTCATCCAGACCAGAAAAGTGGTAAGCAGTCTTAAATGAATCGCAAACAGTAATTGTGTTTCAAAAAAAAGCCTCGAAAGTCTTAAACAAGTCTGGGAGAGCCTTACATAATATATACTAAGAGTGTTAGTTAATTTCAGTGTCTTCGAGTATTATGTGGCCAGGATGAAGGGCAATCCGTGCCTCAAGGGGGTTGAAGTTCTTACGAGAATTAACACTGATTTTGGGAATTTAAGCATCTGTCAAAGGGGGAACCTTTGTATTATCCTCTTTCTCAATTTGATCAGTGTCGGATTCCTGAGATCTTTCCCCAATTCCGGTTTCACATAGGGCTATTTCCACGTTTTCATGTCTAAATTAGGCTGGACGAACCACTCGAAATTTCAGACCTTATTAAACATGAAGAATGATCCAAAATTTACCAAAATTGGAGACAATTTTTTTCGTTTTTTTGTTTGTGTTTTTCTCGCTACACACAGTACACCTCATCATATATATGTTCAACCCCCCAACTGACAAGCTGGAACTGCGTCGGAAGTTTTTGCTACCATATCGGTCGATAAATTGAATTTCAATTTTATGTACACTAAACCGTGGAAGCTCAAAATAAAGGAAACAATAATAAATTTTCTTCATAATAACCAGAATTTCCACAATTTGAAGAAGAAACTTTCCCAAAAATTACGTAAATGACCATCTTGGGGGGGGGGGGGATGACCAAACGATAACTTAAAATTAGGCATGCAGCAGGGTCAGTAGGGGAGGGGGAAATTACATTTTCAGAAAAATGATGACCACGACGAGCACAATGTTAGCCACAACGACGACATAAAGAGACATAAAGAGCCACGACAAGGACATAATGAGTCATAATGAAGAAGTTGCGCGGTAGAAGAGTATTTAACATTTTTCATACATTGCTGCAGCCTTTAAACTGTAACTTTCCATATCAACGTCAAAATATAGTATTGAATACTGCAAAAACCTACATTTTATTGACTGAATTTAAATTTTAAATGTAATTTATATGATATAATTATTAAAAATTATTCATATCACTCATTTTTGGGGAATAATTGACTAGCTCAAGCTTTTAATGAAAATGATAAGTTTCCGTCTTAATTGGGCTCTTAGAATCTTAAATGATTTAAAAAATAATAATAAAAGACGAATGGCATTGCAATGCAGCACCGTCTAATGAAACAAATATTCCCATGCGTAGCATTGTTACACTTGAGAATTTACCAGAAATGTCCTTTTCAATTCTTTGCGCTTAATAAATTGAAGTACCACTACTCGCGGTGCGAGACTCTACTAAATGACAATGTGTGTATGACAAAAAAAAAAAAAATTATTCTGGGCTTTGATGAAAATTTTTCGCTACATATGAAAATTAAAAAAAAATAAAAATGTAAGCCACCGGCCATACTGAGTGCAATGTCCACGTCATGGCAAGACATTCAACTCAGGCCACGGATGAGGACAACTATACAGAACTATGCTAGAACGGATGTTTTTCGAGAATGGATATGGGGAGCGATATTCCAAAACGCCCTCTGTCCATTTTTTTTTTTGAAAAATCGTTTTATAGCGCCATCTGGTGAGGAATCTATGTAATACATATTCTGGCCCGAACAAAATCACGATATCACGAATTTAACACATGTAAGAAGCCAAAATAGACTCGCAAAGAGAAGAAAAAAGTTGTTCCAAAACGACCTCTGTTTACATCTTTTTATCACAATAGAGGGGTCGACATTATCTTGAGAATTTTATGAATTAGAATCTACTGAAAGACACAGTATGTCTAATTTTGTGCCAAACCAAAACTAATAATTCAAAAATGTTGTTACAAAACGGCCTCTATCCAGGAGATCACCCAATTCGCGACTGTCATGCGCGTCTCCTGTACAACGTGTATTCAATATTTTAACGAAATAAATTCCTCTAAGTGTTGTACTAGGCAACCCGACTATCAATCGTGACATTTTGGTGTAATATAGGGACACACCAAGTTTTTTCTTCCCCGTGAAAAAAATGTAAAACTGGATGGGGGCCGTTTTGGAAAATCGCACCTCATATTAATTATTCAAATCATATTTATCGAGCAGTAGAGAACATTAAAAACAAGAATTTTTATTTCACTGATTACTGCTGGATGGACAAAAATCTGACAGTTTGAAACGGCGTAGCTACCCCCCGTATCCATGCAACGTCCTCAGAGAGATCACTGACCGAAATGGCAGAACCGATTTGCGATGTAACCTGGAAGGGGGAAGCGAGAGGGAAGTATAATTGGAAAATTTGAAGAGCGCGGCCGTGGTGAAATTTGCGGCATTTAATCAACGGTTACGAGAATTTAACGATGCGATGCGAGTGAAAAAAATAAGTTTACGTGAAAACTTTGGAGATGGGAGGGTAGTGCCGGGTACCATGAACCGAATGAACGACGGATGATTGTGGGATTTCGGCTGTTCGACACGTGGCGACGTTTTCCCATTTTTTATTTATTTATTTTATTTATTTATTTTTTCTTCTTTGCTACTAGAATGTACACTTGCGTTCCTGCACCGTTTTCTGAAATATCCTCAGACATAACTCGTCAAGTTGTAAGCCGCCACGCAGTATCTACTCGACAATAATCACCCTGATTTACATCTATTTACACCTTTTCGCTCCTTCGGAATAAAACTGGACACGGCGCCTCGTCTGTTTACATTACACGTGGTGCTGTAACCGTTTTCTCGTTTATAGGCTTCATCGCTGTAATGGCGAAGGCGAGCTGTTCGTTAATTCATGGTAATTTACTTTACACGCCGTACCGGCCATACTCGAGCTTTCCCTCAGAGCTAATGTACGGCATGTCTAGTACGAGTTTTAGTATACATGTACATATATACCAGCACAGTTTACGAAATGGTGTAGGTAGCTCTGCATCTGTACACCTACAGATAATGAACAAGCGCGGTTTTCCCGACTCCACGTTATTCCCCTTTTGCATTATGCACGAATTTTCCGCTGCAACGAAAATTCACGTACGCCGATATGCAAATGACTGTTGTAAATGTTCGAATCTTCGACTCGGGTCAAAGGTTTTCATTCCGAGCGGATCGACATTCTGCGGTAGCTCCACGAAATTATCATGTACGGTTATCGATTATCTCGACAGGTTATGGGGTACTTCGTTCACAGACGGCGGCTTACAAAAATTTTTACACTTCCGCTTCGCCCATCTACCTGATAATATCAGCGAGGGACCTTTGTGAAATCTAACTAGGGGGCTTCCTCCTCTGGCCACTTCGCAGTCCAAGCCACACTCGCGTCGGTCTCCTGCTCGACACTACACCCTGCTGAACTACAGAACCAGATCTTCATACTTACATTCCATGAACTAATGACACTGCCAGGCAAAATTTATTATGATTACAAGTCTGGTATGACGATGAATTTTTGCACTTCCGTGCCAGCCACACTGGCGTCGGTCTTCTGCTCGGCGCTACATCCTGCTGAATTGCAGAACCAGATCTTCATACTTACATTCCATAAACTAATGTCATTGCCAGGCCAAATTATGATTACAAAACTGATAACAATGAAACAGCTAAGTAACCCAGATAAGATGATTATAGCCGCTTTGTGGCCCAACCCCCCGCCGTCACTCGCTTCGCTCGTGCCGGCCTGCAGTATTTTGTGAGCTACCCTCTGCCAATCTCCACCACAGCTGTCATCCTCTATCACAGTCACTTTCCCCCACCATGCTCCTCCTCACACACCGCGACGACCTTCCACATCGTGGCCGTCCTCCCTCTCCAGGAGCTTCCACTTTCACCGAGAAGCCCTCCCCCGGGGTAGGGTACCTCTGATGAAACGTGAGATTAAGGTACAGGGGAGGCTACCAGTAATTTATCCCCACGGAGGGGAAGGAGAAGCTGGCTTTTACTGTTTAGTATATAGAGAGCCCTCTCCCACCACAACTCCTCATCCTTCATCACGACCTTCCTCCTACCAAGGTCCCTCCTCCATCATGAACCCCTTCCCACTACCCCTGGAGAAATGAGTAATTAAGAGGCAAGGGAGGCAACCCGCAGTGGGTTTCTCCTCCCGGAGGGGGTGGCGGCGGCGGCAGCTTTTACTAAGCTCCCTCCTCCATCATAAATCCACATTCACGGGTAGGCTAGGCTACCCCTTGAGAAATGAGTAATTAAGGGGCAGGGTAGGCAACCCGCAGTAAGTTTTTTATCCCGGAGGCGATGGCGGTTTGTTCATAAGAGTTCCCCCAAGCTCCCTCCTCCACCATGAAACCCCCCTCCCAAGGATAGGCTACCCCTGGAGAAATGAGCAATTAAGGAGCAGGGTAGGCAACCTGTAGTGTTTTTTTTTCTCTACCAGAGGCGGTGACAGTGACGTTGGCGCGAATTCTACTTTTTTAGTACATTATAGAGAGATGTCATCATTTGTTTTCATAGAACTGATAAGTAAAAAAAATATGATTTTAGATAATCCGTCATCCGATTTTGCAGTAATCTAACAAAATCATTTGCTCGCTCCGATCGCTTACTTTTCTGCTGCTTCCTCACTCTATGTTGCACTTAAGACATCACTCTTCTTCTTCCATTCTATTTCATTCATACTCGCTGAATATTTAGGCATAGCTCATAGCTGTACAATAAACCTACGTCATTTTGGCAATTCTTTTTCCAACTATTTAATAAAAAGAAAAATTTTTAGATGACCTACAGTGGAAAAAAAAAAGATAAATTTAAATGACTCAACGTAGATAACCGGTAGACATACACTGTTTCTTGACGTCTATATTATAAATGTTAAAAAAAGAAGAAAAGAGCCGGCACTGATGTCGTCAAGTAACTGGAGATGTCACTGCCGAACAACTGAGGCTTGAGTGCCACAAAAAGCCGGATAATTAGTCTCAAATTCCAAGGTAATTAACATGGACGTAGCGGCGGGGGGGGCGCAAAGTTGTGAAAGTCTTAATTGACTCAACTCAAAATTCCCAAGTATCAATTTTTTGTATTGGCTAAAAAAGGCCTTTTGACTTGTTGGATTTTCCCACAACTTTTGACCCAGCTACTAAAATTTTCCAACTCCTGTGGAGGTTTCCGTTCTCCCCTTATTTTCGTCCCTGACTGAAATGGTAAATTTTCCCGACTGCTGAGTGAAAGATTCAAAGGGGTGAGTTCCCCCTCCCAATCAGCACGTCCCTGTTAACTAGTATAGGAGCGGGTTGGCGGTAGTTTTATGACGTCACTCAGAAATTCCCTGCAGGAAGACAAAGAACCAAGTCTCGGATTCCAATAGGGTGGCCACTTTTCTTCAATTATGAATTTCTCTGACTTTTCCGCATCCACTTCTTAATTTTTTTTCAACGAGTAAGACTACTTGGTTCAAGGTTCATTGGTGAGTGTTGTCACTCAATCTTTTCCTTCTCAATTTCTAGTATCGTAATTTTCTACCAATAGGCAGTCAAGAGGAATCTTATAGAACTAAACACGTACCAACCACCACGATATTTGTAAACCACGCAATTTTATTAGGAATTTTATTTCTTGAAAATTCCCTGACTTCTCCCGGTTTTCCAGTTTTTTCAGGAAAGTGACCACCCTGTTCCAAGGTAACTGGTCTGTCCTAACTATGAGTTTAATGTCCTAACTTTTGATTTTTGGCTGCCCTACACCCGAAATCGGTTTCAAATATTTAAAAATAATTTTCTACCAACATGGAGCAAAATCTCTGAAAGGTGACCTGTGCCTCAAGAGAACTGAAGTTCTTACGGGAATTGACATTGATTTTTGGAAACTGAACTTCAGTCAAGGAGGTGTCTCCCATATATGAGACTAAACATTTTTCCCCCTTCAAAACAGATGTTTTTTTTTTGTTGTTTTTTTTTTAATTTTAGCTGCAGTTGATGAGGGAACCTCCACGTATGCGCCTACAAATTATTATCTTCTTCAAATTGATGCTTTCAGGGAACAGAAATCCTTTCCTGAAGTCCTTCTCCTCTCTCCTCCCTTCCTCATCGCCACCCCTCCTCTTTTTCAATTATTTCAGTTTTTCCCATTGTCATATTCATTCCTGATTAAGGGTTTTCTCGGGTCGCTATATTTCTCGGGTAGACAACTTGTAAGGTGATGAGTCTTAATATGTCTTATCTCTGTCTCCATGCAGACATTAACAGCTATTAACGATATTCAGATGAGAGAACGTCGCAAGTCTCATGCTGTCTTCCTGTCCTATCAGTAGATGAGGAGAAGTTAGCAACTAGTAGTATTCATATCGGGTACGTTCCAAATCGCATGTCTATCTTATGTCTGTCTCCATGTATTTATGTCTCATCAGCAATATCAAGACAAGTTTCAAGTCCTCGTTTATTGGGTTTTTCAGGCTGTCTCCATGTCTTATCAGTAGTGAAGGGGAATACAGCTATCACTGATATTTGTACTGGGTATGTCGTCTCACGTCTATCTTATATCTGTTTTTACGTCTCATTAGCAGTATATATATATATATATATATGTAGATGTCTCATGTCAGTCTTCATGTCCTGTCAGAAGGGAAGGAGAATTTTAGACCGTCTTAATGTCCTATCAGTAGAAGAGGAGAAGTGGGCAATTAGTAATATTCATATAAGGTACGTCCTAAATCTTATGCCTATCTTATGTTTGTCTCTATGTATTTATGTCTTATCAACAATATTGACAAGTTTCAAGTCTGTGTCTTTCAAGCTGTCTTGATGTCTTATCAGCAGGGGAGGAGAAGACAGCTATCAGTAATACTCGTATCTGGTGAGTCGTAAGTCTCACATCTATCTTATACCTGTCTTCATGTCTTATTAGCAACATGTAGATGTCTCATACCGTCGTTCTACCTTATCAGAAGGGAAGGAAAATTTTCGGGCGTCTTAATGTCTAATGAGTAGAGGACAAGTTAGCACTATTTAGTAATATTCATACATCGTGTACGTCCTAAACTTCTTGTCTATCTTCTTGTATTTTTCTCAAGGTACTTCTGCCTTATCAGCAATAAATAGATAAGTATCATATCTATCTTAATGTCTCATCAGTAATGAATGAGATGGTACCTGGTCTGCCCCTACAGTTTTTTGGATTTTTCAGGTATGCAACCCGGCTGGCGTTTCTTTCCCATGGGGGAGGGGGATGAGATCTCGGACGGAGTCCAAGGTAACTGGTCTTCCTTCATAGTACTGAGATTATAGGTGATTGTTTCATTATTACGTCTTTTTATGTCGATTATGTCTTTAGACGTGAGATCTCGAAGGCCGAGGCAGCTGGTCTGCCCCGGCAAGTATTTGAATTTCTAGGTAGGCAACCGATCAGGCGATTTTCCTCCGGTGGCGGTGGAGGAGGAAAACGAGGAGGGGAAGAAGGAAGGTAGATCTTCAATATACAAGTTGGTCCAAAAGTCAGTTTACCATTTTGCAAATCTAGAAAAACTGTAGTTTACCATTTTGCACGTATGAAAAATGAAAGACAAAACTGATGCAAAAGTCTGTATTAATCGTTATATTAAATTTCTACACGCTGAAACCGCTCCTAGATTCTCAATTCGGTTTTTTTACACCAGGTTCACTAACATCAGAGAGCGTCGACTGACTTTTTGGGCTACTATAGTAGAGGTAAACCGACTTTTGGACCACCCTGTATGAAGAGACTTGAGATCTCGGAGTTCAAGGTAGCTAGTCTGCCTCTACATATTCACGCCTTAGTACGGGCGATTATGACATTAATAAGTCTCAATATGTAGTCTCACTCTTATGTCGGAACAGATCATGTCCTTGACGATAGCGAGCATGTCCCTGCAATTTCTCGGACTTCTAGAAAGGCAATTCGCTACACATTTTTTCTCCAAAGGTGGAGGAGGGGATAGGTTTTTACAGAGAAAACACTGCACCATTCAAAGTGCTAGCCTAGAACATTCTTGTTTGCCTACTTTGATATGAATAAATTCGGATATATCTACAACTACTGACTGAAGTGACAACATGAAGGTATGGTTAATAGCTACGACTCACATGACAAGGATTTTGCAGGAAACGTCGCTTATCTATACATTCAACGGAATTAAAATGGCTAGAGGTACCAACTGTTACCTGAGTACATTATGATCAATGAGACATCTTGTTACATTTTTTTGACTTTCCACGATGCTATTTGTTTCCGCGAAGTTACGGGAAAAAATTATACCTGAACTACGCAACCTAGTTCAAGCGCTTAATTTTATACCTGCTGAGCCTGTAAAGATCAGAAAGGTTTGCTCGATACTAGGTGGAAATAAAATCACGACATACATGGCAGCGAAAAACATGCTCTGGAACTTTACAAATTCCAGTTAACAAGCAGGGAAAGAAACTCCTATCTTAGCAACTTTTCTGACTGGGTCCCAACATTTCTTGAATCTTAGATTAATGACTGAAATGTTACAAAATTTCCAAAATTTAGTAAAACAAACATATCAGCAGCTACATAATTTCCCCGACTGAGGGCTAACATTTCCCGATTGGCAGTCGGAATTCCACAAATTCCCCTTCGCACCTGCCCTGGAGACATCATTGAAAAGAGTGAAATTCTGAGTACTGTAATCTATAAATGTTATAGCAAAAAGCCTTGGGGAATGACCAATTGATTTTAAAAGTAAAACGAACAAACAAGCCTGAATTTATAGAGAGCGCATGATGGTTACCAACTCAAGGAAAATATTTGTTCGTTTTTGTTTCCAGTCAACTCGTGGCCATATTTATAGCACGAAAATGTCTCTGAAGTACAGTCATCACAAAAGCAACGTGTATTTGTTACATCGTATTACGTGCTTTGATTTATTAGGATAATGCATTTGACTAGTGTTTGGTGTTTGGTGTTTATTTATTTATTTGTTTATTCGCACGAATGTTCCGTTCCCAGTGCCATCATCGCATTAAGAACGCCTAGAATACATAGCACTCGACAGCAATCAAATTATTTCACAAAAATAAAGAATTAGAGCAGGTTGAACAAACAAAACACGCTAACAATATCGAAAACGACAACATGCAATTCGACTGAATCGAGTATAACGATATAATGATACGACTAAACCGAGATGCTGTGTTAAATAAATGGAATGTACTAATTACGATCGTGAAATCAGAATGGTAATAATACAAAATGTGTTCGCTTTCTAAATCAGATGAACTGCGCTGACCAGAGCCTCTTCCAAATGTTGATTTAAATAAACCACATGGCTGGGGGAAAGTAGATGAATACGACGGATGTTGAAATTTTTGTTCGGTATCTGTCCATATAGTTCAGAATAAATATTTAAATTTTATTCCGAACCCTCGTTTATCTTCTCACGCAGTACATTGAAAAACTGCTTGGTATGGATCATCTACATCAAACCAGCCCCTAATTTCTTTACATTCTCACAAGAACTCGATCCATCCTACGAAATCGACAAGAATATACGAATACGCGAAAAAATGTCCAAGTAAGGAAGAGCGTTTTCAAACGAAATCTCGGCAACTAAAAAGCTCTCCGCCTTCGCCATACCAGCCAGTTTGAAAGCATACGTGACAAATACTTTTACCTAATACGATTGCGCCTCGTCAAGCTTAGTGATGGTTTTAACTCGCTATTTCACAGTTTCGAGGACTGTCAATAAACAGAAGGGGGAAAAAAAAGAAAAAGAAACTACGATGAAAATAAAGCTTGAGGAAAAAGTCTCAAAGAATTTAAAAGAACATGGGACGAAAAAAAAAGGCAAACTGTTAAAGAAATAAAGTACATAGCCTTTTGTTGATGGATGGAAAAAGAGAAGGGGACAGAAGTGAATCTAGAAGGACGTATTGTTATCAAACTTTTTTCAGTTCCAGTTCAACTCTATTATGCGTCTGACATTGCAGAACGAAAGACACTAATGCAAGCAGAGCTTTAGGTATTACGTTATATAAATTCCATTTTATGACAAATACGGAAAACTTGACATTTTAACTAGCGCTCCGGGCCGCTGAAACAAAAATCTAGATCTGGGCCACAAAATTTGAAAACATCAATGTTTCTTAGCCAAGGCATCGAATGAATTCTTCACTGGCGGAAGTTCAACTGTACTTATTAATGAAAAATTCAAGGCACTTGAATCAGGGAGAAAATCCCTAGCTGCTCACCTCCGCATCAAATGCAGCTGTAAGCAGTATTTAAAATGCAATACGCGCCCGGGGACTCTCACTACGAAAGCGCCCTCTCCCTTTAAGAAAGTTTTAGTCAATTCTTTTCAAGTATTAGGCCACTTTTGGTTGCTCTCTGACAATAGAATGCCTCGGTACCATGGCTTCTTAGATTCTTCATTCAACTCCAATTCTAACCAAACCTGGCCAAAATTGACCGAAATATACCGCAAGAAAGATAACTTATCCAAAATAATGAAAACAAGACCAATAACCACGTAAATCAAGTCGTTGATCAAATCTGACCCCAATGATCAAGTCAGCCAAAAACAAGCTGAATCAACAATCAAAAGTAACCCAAGATGATTAAACAACTAATAAGGGTAAACTTCATTCACCCGAAAACTGCCAAGTGTTTTTTTGGACTTTTTTTGAAATCACTGGGAGTCAACACTGGCTGGATTTTTAAAAAATTCAACTGGGAAAAGTGAAAGTAAAAGGTTGAAATTTATTAGATATTAATCGCGAGTTCTGGGTTCAATACTGATACGGAAGGCAGCAGGGGCCATTTGAAAAGAGTACATCAACATTATTCTGGTACTTTACTATAGTATTTTTAGCATTTCGTATTTTCAGCAAACCCCGGTTTCCAATTTTCAAATTTCCTATCATTTCTCGTTCCGTCCTTTCTTCTTCCTGTCTTGCAGCACATTCATCTCTCACACTTCTTTTTCTTTCCTCCTTGCTCGTGTTTCGTTTCTAAGTAGTTTTACTGTCAGTGCGTGCTGTATTTAATGTTTTTTTGTGGTTTTTTTTTCTTGTCTTTTTACTTCTGTACGACGATGTTTGATTGTGCTAGTCGCAAAAATCACAGTTTTGATTCCACTTCCTAACTACGATTAAATGGATGCGTAAAATATACATAATAACAAATCTGACTGAAATTAACTCTAAAATACCTAACCAAAAAATGACTCGACAATTAAAAATGATTAAAAATAACAGTAGCAAAACTAAAGCTAAATAAGCCTAAAATCGTAAAATCCAGTCATTAAGAGACAGAATATGATTATACTCAACGAAATTTAGGTAACACTGACCGAATGAAACTGAAATTGGATCACAAATAACTATAAAAGAGAAAAATTGATCAAAACGACTAAATCTATCTAAAAATTACCAATACTGATTGAAAATGACCAAAATTAAGTATCAGAATCCGAATTAAACACAAATTTGACCAAATACGATCAAAAAACAAATGCAATCAAAAATAATAATCCATTATTCAAGAATGACCAAAATAACCGGAATCGATGATGAATCAGAAAGAACAACTAGCACCAACACGACCAATCATGATAAAACTGACCAACCGTATGAATTTTTGAATCAAAACTGACCGAAAATCACATAATCAGATCAGAAGATGACCAAATCTGATCAAAATTTACTGAAACAAAAAAAAAAATTGAAAACCGACCCTAGTTGAACATCAAACAATTACTGTTCTAAGATAATCGCAAACAGAGAACATCCGTCACGAAACTTACTGATTAAACAACTTACCTCACAAGAACACAACCAAAACAACAACGTATACCATAGATGCAAAACTGACCTACTCGAAACTGATACCAACCTACAATTTGTAGCAACAATTACAACGCAAAACCTAAAAACCCGCACTGAACAAATAAATAACAAGTACATAAAACAATGGAATCACGAATGGACCGTATAACAGAACAACAAATTGCGCAAAATCAAAAACCACGTATACCCCAGGAAAACAATACAACAAAATCAACGCAAACTAGAAACTACTATTAACCAATTGCGACTAGGACATAAAACCTTGACCCACTCACACCTCCTGAAAAAAGAACTACCGCCGAAATGTCTAACTTGCAACGAACAACTAACAGTAAGACATACTACTTCACTGCAGAAAATACACAAAAATACGAACGAACTTACAACTACCAAACAACCTCCAAATGATACTAACTGACAATCAAACTGCCCTTAACCTCGTCCACAAATTCATAACCCCAACCGGGGTCAACTTCAGCGTGTCTTCGTAACCAGCATAAGATTATAATCCTTCTAGGATATTAAAAATCTTTAATAAATAAAAAAAATTGACAGTTTTGCTGTCTCCTCCCCCCCCCCACACACACACACAAATACTTGCTAGCTACAGTGACTGAATAATGTCTCTTCTACAGCCTCGCTATACTTCGCTGTACGTTCTCGTATGTATCTTCGATGTAAAATATATAAGAAAATTGAATTCTAAACCTTCGATATATTAAAAGAGAAGTCATTACATATAATCTAGAACAAAAGACAAAAACGTAAATTATCACCAAAGAACTACAGGGAAGAAAGCTGAATTGCCTTCCAAAAAATACAGCGGCCGAGTTTTCTGATCCTTTTTCTGAATCTCCCACAAAAACCGCATGTTAAGTACACCCTGACAGCTCAAAATGAGGAAAAAAACTCATCAGGGAACAAATACTTCTGTGTTATGGTTGTTCAAGCGTAAGTCGAATTTCTCTGCAACTCAAAATTATTATAAAATGAAGGCAGAACTGAATCTATAGGTGAAATTCCTGTCGGGGTCAATCAAGAAGAGTATCCCTCTCATTAAAAAAAAAAAATAGTCCGATGACTTCCTAGTAGTCGGATTCTTTTCTCTTGTTCCCTCCTCTCTGCAGTCTTTTTCTTTTCTTTTCTAATTCTTCATACCTTATTTTTTAAGGCGCATTGTCCAATGTTCCAGCTGAGAGATCTATGGCGACCAATGTTGACTAGATTTGACTATATGTCCAAAATAAATCAAATTATACTGCACACGATCTACACCAAACATTATCAAAAATGAACATAACCAACCGAAGCAAACCAAAATTAATCAAAACGGCCAACAGTAACCCAAGCTATGTAAGTACATCACAAAAATGATGAAGAACGACGAACACCATAATGAAACTTCACTTGATGAGAACAAGAAGTTGAACGAAGTATGACTAAAAAGGTGGAAACTACCCAAAAAAAACCGAATTCAGTGTAATCGCTAGCCAATGTCCACCAAATGGAACTTACAGAGAGGTGGACTCAACATCAAGGATTGTTCGAACATATCAAGTGCACCACTAGTATTGTTCACTTATTACAGGTTGTTGTTGGCCGACAGGAGTCAGTGAATATATTTCAGGGTTCGTTATACTTAGCATATATAGTTTGCTTTTGCACAACTTATTACAGAGCCTGTCAACGTATTGCCACTTGGAGCAAGCGCTAGTGATAGAGAAAAAGAGAGGTAGAAAGAGCGGAGTAGAGAGAGCGAGATCAACTTTAAAAATATTGGTCGTTAATCTAACTGTTATCTGACCTGAGAATCTTCACAATAATTCTGCTTGGAGCTGCGTCCACAAACACGAGCACAAATTCACTTTCACAGTAAATTATACGACGCACGAGAACGCAAGAAAAACTCACATTTGAACCATATGCAGATCTGAACAGAAATAGACTGAGGTCTTTTGCTAGTTACCAGATACTGCAGTGGCTGGTATAAACATGATCATGACTCATTGGCATATCGTTAGTTTTGGGTTAACACGCTCAAGCGATTGGCTTTGAAGTATCTAAGGCTGGCCCGTACGAGGAGTTACAATAGAGATCCGACCTTTTTTATCTTATCTATTTTATCGGTTCGGCTATTAACAATAGCGAACACTATTACTGTTAGTCGGAGTCGAATTCTAGGGTTACAGGCTGAAGTGCTTTGCTTTGTGAAAGCATTCGAAGCTGTCCTTTTCGAGATATTAACTGACCACACGATTCAATATTTCGATTATTAATTATAGTGGGATACTAATAGTTAATGTCGAAATCAAATTTTTCGACACTGCCTCAAAAGGGGTGTGCACAACTGCCCCAAAAAGGAGTTATGCGCCACCGTCCCAAAGGGGTGTGTGCACCATACCAGGAGCTAACAGAGAACTTGTCCATCGATCAGTTTCTCACGCGCTCTTAATGGGTGCAAAGGTGGTCGCGGAATGCAGAAAATGATCGTCTCCAATAATGGACGAAACTTCGCATTCGTGCAATCACTTCTAGGACAAGACAAGCTCTTAATCAACCAGGGCCTGATTTAGGCACTTGCGGGCCCGGGGCCCATTCAATAACATCCATCATCAGCTCTACGGAATTAGTTATAGGCTATTATAGGAGGTATTATTACAAAGGTATTTCTATATTGTACGTGAGCGTACGTAGCGCGCGCGTCTGTACAAGCATGTAATGAAAAATGTGCGGGCCCCCAATTTGTGCGGGCCCGGGACCCCTGGGCTCCCCCCCTAAATCTGGCCCTGAATCAACCTAATCTTAAACAATTCATGATTACCGACAGGATTGATTCGCACTTCATGGCGCCTATTTTCCTTAGCTAAGAGGAATATACGACCGGATGATTAGGCTAATCAAATCCTCCTACCAAAGTAGAGTAAATCGTCCACTTTTGGCCAGGGTACCATCTTTGGCCAGGTCTCTCATAAATCTGCTAGCAAAGAAGGATTGGGTAACACTGGAAATGTGATTTTTGCACTATGAAATCAGTAAACACTGTTGTGTGCATGGTGTGTTGTATTTTCACGTTTACATTATCCATTTTTTTTTCCCCCTAAAAATTGATATGTGGCGTACTTCAAAACTTCAGGGATTTCTTATCAAAACTCGTAAGATACCAGCAATTGGAATTTCCGGTAAACGAACACTTCCAGGCGGTAATTGCATTAGGTAATGTATTTTTCTAATTATTCATAGTATTAGTAACGGATTTTGATTTAAAAAGTTGGTTTTTACTCTGTTTTTCATTAATTAAGAGGCATGGCCAAGTGAGGGTCTCGAATTTATTGATTTCACCATCTTTGGCCAGCAACCTGTCCAAAGACGGGTACAATGCTAATCCATTTTTGGCCACCCTTTTTTATAAGCAAGTTCGAAAATCTGAAAATTTCTCAGCTCTGTATGAAATGTGGAGAAAACTTCGATATCCCAGACAGATAACTCACATCAGTATTGAATCAGCACCTGATGACGACTTATTTGTATTTGGGTCTCACGCTGCTGCACCTATGGAGTTTGATGATACTGAGTATGTAATGGAATTTCCGTTCCCAGAGTTTACAGGTATTTCCTACTTTTGATACGATGATAATGCCTACCGAACTTTCGTACCCCATCTCCATCATCGAATTCTGCTAGTTTTCCTTTTTTTTCGCAAAGTAT
Organism: Acanthococcus lagerstroemiae; assembly: GCA_031841125.1. Taxonomy (NCBI): domain Eukaryota; kingdom Metazoa; phylum Arthropoda; class Insecta; order Hemiptera; family Eriococcidae; genus Acanthococcus; species Acanthococcus lagerstroemiae. Next base: position 9,037,563 of record CM063108.1, read on the forward strand.
TATTTTTGGACATTTTTCTCAAACAATTCGTTCCTTTTCCTTTGCTCTTTTTTTTAAAGCCACCTCAAACGAAGCCATTCTTAACGATCTGTATACCTAGTCCTTTCTTATTACACCTAGGCCCAGAAGTATGTGTTTCTGGAACAACTTCAGCTAAACCAGTTGGATTAGTTCCAGTCGAGCCCATTGGATCCGAATCCGTTCCAGTCGAGCTTGTCAGATCCATTCCAGTCGAGCCTGTCAAATCTGTCGAATCTGTTCCAGTACAGCCTGTTGAATCATTCTCAGCTAAGTCATCTGTGTTTCAACCAGTAAAGGGGCGCAACGAAACAGTGGCAGACATGTTGAGTGAATACAACTTTTATCCAGAGAAGAAGTTTACATATACGCTAGGTAGTCGAAAGAAACCTCATTTTATCAGCGTGATCACACATCCTCCTGGCAACAGATGAAAACTGAAGAAGAAGGAAAGAAAAAGGTCAAGGTATTGAAAAAACCTTCTGGTAAAGAGAATTTTGCAGAGAAGAAGAAAACCAAGGTATTAGGGAAATCTTCCAAGAAAGAGAATTCTACAGAAAAGAAAAAGGACGTGATATCTTCTGGTTCTGGTGAAAAGAATTCTTCACTGCCTGATGGAAGGAACTAGTATTATTTTATTTGCGCTATTTTCTTTCATCCAATTATCTACCTGGGTACCTAACGTTATCATTTTATTTCAGAAATGCTCATAAATCTAAATGCAAGAAAAAGAATAGGGAAAGTACTTATCCAAGTGTTCCCAGAATGCCTACGATTCTTCCTATCTCATGTTCACAAATTGGCATCGCTAATAATCCTCTTCTTGAAGTCAGCTTTGAAGACTGGGTCATTGTTTCTGTGAAACAACGCAACCGTTCCCGCAAATTTCTTGGGAAAATATTGAGTGTTCGCAGAGGTTGTTTTATTGGAGACTTCGTATGTGGAGTACACAAAAAAATTACATTCTGGTTTTATCTTTGAATATCCTAAAATTAGAGCTCTTTCTAGTTTTGATTTTCATCAAATTGTAAGGAAAGTTGACGATCCCCAATTCCAAGCACGAAGAATTTCAGTGTGCATATTGCAGATCTACATTAGCTTAGCCTTACGAAACTTTGAGTCAAAATAATTTTCCTATTGTTAAGTTGTCTTCAATCCAATTAGAAATGAGGAATAAGGTATCAAAAAACGGATTGAAAGTTACTCAATTTTATATACATTTTATACTTACATTTTATTTTATTTTTTTGAAACGATTTAGAATTAGGAAACAAGGTAGTTACCAAAAAAGGACTGAAAGTTACTCATTAATTATAATTTTTTTTTTTTTCTTTCAAGCAATATAGAAATAAGGAATACAGTGCCAAAAAAATGGAAGTCACTTGTTAATTATAATTTTTAAAGCAATTTACGAATAAGAAATGTGAGATTTGCTTTTATGAATTATGATTATAAAATGCAACTTATTATGTTGGAAGTACTCTTTTTTCAAGAAGAAATATCTAGGTACGTCTAACACTCTCTATTCGCACTCCTCCACTGCTTTCCAAGTTTATTTCAGCTTAAACGTGTAAAAGTTCTGTCCTGTAAATGAAAAACATATAATCCGTCGGGCCAAAAATGGTAATGAAGTGGGCCATAGATGGTAAAACTGGCCAAATATGGGTGTTTAGGGTGGGCCAAAGATGGGTGTTTTAGGTTACAATTTTTCTATTCCCAGTTTCTAGGCAAGTGAATCATTTATATGAGCAGATGAATGAAGCCTTCCAGTCCTTCAGAACATAAACAATGATGGTAAGACAAATTTCATAAAAGAATACTGATTCTTGTTCAAAGTTGAAGAATCTCCTTAACCTGGCCAAAAGTGGACGATTTACCCTAGCTTAACACAAATCCTAAGCTGATGACATGGTGAATGACGCAATTCTTTCCCAGGTCCTCTTCTGGTGCTAAGTCAGCAATCCTGAATGGTATAACTAACATTAAGATGTACCGAGGCCATGGCCTATAGGCGTTAAATGTCTCGCTAAAAAGAAGTTCTCGCTCTGATTGCTTACTTTTCTGTAGCTTTCGTACTTTATGCTGCATTTAAAACATCACTTCTGTTCTTTCTTTCTATCTATTCGTATTTCATTCATACTTGCTGACTATTTACTCATTAGCTGATTTCTGTACAATACACTTACGTTATTTTGACAGTTTTTCCCCCTACTCTTTAACAGAATAAAAACTTTTAAAATAATGTTGAAAACTTTTATCTCTCGTATAGTTGCATGCACTGCCGGCTATCTTATATACTATCGCGGCCTGAGTTTTCCCACTCGTCCGTTCTACTATAGCTGCTACTTTTATCTACTTTTTCAATGATATACGTTTTGCTTGTTGTTATATCAACACAAGTTTAATTTTTCTGTTTCGAATGGTTTTAAATACACGTCTGTCCGAATATGTTCGTGTGTTTTTAAATGCACAGAAATTTAGAAGTTTTTTACCTCAAACAGATACCTACAGCGAAAAAATATGACTTTAGATGACTTAGATGGCCGCTTTTCAAAATAAACGATTTCAGACTTAGATGACTGGTATACATCCTATGTTTGCGAAACAGTCGGAACTGAGGAATCGTTCGACAGTGGAATCAGCTGGAGCGTGCGACGCCCAATCTGGAGCTCCAACAACTACAGACAGGTCTCCAGAGTGGACAATGCTATTGCTAGGGACGGCGAACGGTCAGCCGGAGACACTGAAAGACGTGGAGACTGCAGATGCCAGCATCTTCCTAACTGACTGGGTTGGTCGCATTGTCCTTCGGCCAATAAGTAGATACGCCGACCGTCTTCACCAGATACGTACGCCAGCCGAGACGTATTCGTCAACAACAGAACGACGCGCGCCAGTTTTCTCTCGACATTTTGTCCGCGGATTTCTCGCCGAAATCCGCGAACACGTCGACGCGACGTTAAAATTACATGATCGCGACACTGCATGTACCTATATACACACATGCATGCACCTACATAGGCGCTGAGAAAAGAAACGCCGAGTGTTTTTATTATATCATCATTGAGTCGATGCGATACAGCTGTGGTCGTGGTAAGTCAATATTGACTGAACTGCTTCCACCGACTCTCCTCCTTAACCGTGTACAGAGTACCCATTCGCACGTCTCGTCCTTTTCCTCCTCACGTCGACGCTGTATCGCTACATGCATTAGCCCATATCGTTTTCCAACACCGTTTTCCATTTATATCCTTTTCTGCCTCCTGTGCATTCGGCACGCTAAATCGGAGTTTTACACTCCGTTTTTCCGTCTGTACATACGTGCTTCTGAATTACGACCAAACCTGCAGCAAAAGGTTTTTCATTCTAAATCCCACTAGAATTTTTTTTTTTTCCCCGTCGGCCGTGTTTCTTATATAGAGAAAGTACGTTCGTTATTACAACCGCGGAACGTGCGTAAAATTGTCTGAAGAGGCGAAAGCTAGCGAAGGGGAGAAAAAAAAAACACCAACGAGCCTAGCACCATTTTCTCGTACTACGAATAATAAAATTGGCGTCGTAAATAACGCAGTCTCGTTATGCGGGTGTAATAAAAACGAGACCCAGGTAGTTTATTTCGTCGCAAAGAGGTAAATGCATCAAAAAACGAAAAAAGGTAGAGACTGAAAACGCGCGAAAAAGAAAAACCGCGCGCTGAATTGACAAATGATGACTCAGCACGTTAAAATGATGAAGCGTTGACGAACGCTACAGGCGACAAAATGAACGATAATGAAAATCGAGCAAAAGGACGATATACCTACGCGGCTGAAAGAAGATTGATGAACTCTCGATGAGCGATACAATTTATTGTGAAATGTGTCTGTCTGGCATAAAAGGGCGTCGAAAATGGCGACGCAAACGAGCGAGTGTTTTCTTCGCAGACACCAAGTATACAGAGCAAGCCGGCGTGCTCCACAGCCAGGCTGTTAAACCACACTACGACGAGCTTATTTACACATCGTTTGGGGAGAACATGAATGCGTCGGTTCCTAAAAGCTTTTATTGCGTTCAGCTTTCGTGCTTCATCTTGTGACCACAGGTCTGGATCCAGAGATGAAATTCTATGCGTAAAATAGAACATATTCGACGGTTCATCTGTAGAATACGTAGAAGTAGTAACATGCATGCAGAATATAGTATACATAGAACGCTCTCTATTTTCATCAACTTATTCTACATATTTTACATTTTTAAATTTTATTTTCACACTGCGTGATCAGAAAGACAATGTTTACGATGGTGTTTTATAGACAACAAGAAGCGCCTATCATTCATGCATCGAGTGCTAACGAAACCTATATTTAAAGTAAACGTCCCTCAATGTAAAGCGTTTTTACATTGAAAAATTGCTGGCCAGTAATTTCATATCGGGGAATCGAACCCGCGTCTATTGAAACATTTGACTGAAATGCAGGGACCGTCTCTAACCACTCGGCCACGGAGCGAATTACAAAATAGCGACTTAAGAACGCATTTAAATATTCACGATTTAGTACAGCTGTTACCGTTCGTTGTTAACCGTCGCACACTGGGCGAGATGCTGGTTTTAGGCGGCCAAAACTCCATAAAATGAAGCGAGCCAAATTTACATAAATGGTGGGAATAATTATTCTTCAATATGTTACACCGGGGGAAGTTCGCGGTGTGGCCATTGGTGCAACGGGGGAAGTCCGCGTGGTAGTCTCGGTTGAATTAGGGAAACTTCCCGGTGTTATGTCTAATTTCCTCGAATGGAGGTTATAAGACATTGAGTGTGAGTTTGCGAGGTTCGTCAGTGCCGGAGAAATAATTACACGAGGTTTAAAATCGTAATTGTATTCGGACTTCTCTTACTCTACTATTTACAAATGAACGACAGAGGCACGGGGTGGTTTTACGGAGAGACCTAGTACTTGCCCTTGTCTGGTCGGAGGTCGTAGGCGTCGCAATGGTTCTGTCCCAGAGCACCAGACATCTGGATGCTGCGACGGGAGAGTATCAAAGGTTCTCGGTTCGACTATCCGCGGCGGTGCACCAGATACTGGATGCAGCACGCAACGGAGTATGTCGGAGCAGAATGCGACCTCACTTCAGTTCGTGCCCGGAGCACCAGACATCTGGATGCTGCGACAGGAGCGAATCGAAGTTTTTCGATTTGAGTATCCTTAACGGTGCATCAGATACTGGATGCAGCACGCAGCGGAGTAAACCAAAGTAGAACTGCCAGTAAGCCTCGTTCTGAAGAAGTGCTCTCGAACGGCTGTCTATTCGAGTTTATATAGCCTGACCGTGGCCGCTTTCACCAGTCGTGACATATTCTGGAGGGTGTAAAAAAACAACCCTCCGAGAGACTCGTTGCCAGTGACACGGTCGCGCTACGAGCCGGGTTTCTCTCTGAAATAAGGGGTTCGCAAGCTACGTGAGCGTAACATACGCCCCCCCCCCCGGAAGAGAGGAAACCGGCTTGAAGAATACCCCGGCGACATTCATGATGTTGATGTCACAAGAAGTATTGGCTGGGTACATCGGTCAGTTCGTAGAAGTGTTCCTAGACGATATTCTAGTCTACTCTGAAACAGCTGATCTACACTTAGAACACGTTTTAAAGACGCTTGAACGCTTATCCTTGTATTGGCTGAAGGCGAACATGGAAAACTGCTGTTTTGCACAAACTGAAACAGTGTACCTCGGGCAAATCATATCAGAAATTTGGTAATGCTCCAGAACCGGAAAAAGTTACAATGATCCAGGAGGCCGTCCCACCAAAGACGAAGAAGCAGTTACAGTCACTAATTGGTCTCTGCGGATGGCTGCGCGAATATGTCCCCAATGCGGCAGCCCTACTCGCTCCATTGACCGATCTCCTGAAACGGAAGAGCTGGAAATGGGACAATCAGCTACAAGAAGCCTTCGAAAAATTAAAACAAGGCTTCACGAAAATCCAACCGCTCTCAAGACCGGATTCCAAGGTGGGTGCTTCAGCCGTACTCTACCAGGAACCATCACCAGGAGTGAGGAAAATCATCTCATATTCGAGTACGAAATTCAAACCGACGGTATGTTACGCTCGCATAGCTTGCGAACCCCTTATTTCAGAGAGAAGCCCGGCTCGTAGCGCGACCGTGTCGCTGGCAACGAGTCTCTAGGAGGGTTATTTTTTTTTACGCCCTCCAAAATTCGTCACGACTGGTGAAAGCGGCCACGGTCAGGCTATATAAACTCGAATGGACAGCCGTTCGAGAGCACTTCTTCAGAACGAGGCTTACTGGCAGTTCTACTTTGATTTACTCCGCTGCGTGCTGCATCCAGTATCTGGTGCACCGTTCTGAAGACAAGACTGTGATACTGTACTTCATAGTAATCAACTGAGCAAATTAAATTTTTGAATTAATTACGCACACAAAAACCAGCTGTCTATAATTTAAATAAATAAATAGATTTTAAAAAATAGATACAGACCATGTCAGCGAAAAACATAGCCCCTTCTGATCAAGTAGTATACAAAATATCTTCCACAACAAGTGCCAAAAGTGAGTTTACATTGCTCACTCGCTACGCTCGTTCGCAAACTTTCCCTCGCCATGTAAACACTTACTTTTGACTCTTGGTGTGTAATATACTATTTTTGTCCAACAGTGGGGGGGGGGGGAGGGCGGTTTACAGCGTATCAGCTTTGTAACTACAAAAGGTTCTATCTTCTGGTCAGTCGCTAACTCCACCTGTCTACCCGTCTCCGATATAGGCCTCCACCGCTCATTTCCAAATATCTCTGTTTTTCGCTGTTCTCGTCTATAATATGCCGAAATTTTTACGCATAAGATCTCTCCGTCTTGCGGGGAGTCTGCCGCGTTTTCTTTGCTTGTCCTAGGGGTCCTATTCCTCTATTCTCTTTGCCCATTTATCTTCCTCCCTTATTAGGTGTCCCGCGCAGTTGAGCTTCACTTGAATTAGTAACGATCCTATACTCTCAGCTCTCGCTCTCTTCGTAATTTCTGCTGTACTAATTCTGTCCTTCTGTCTCATATTCAAGATGCTCCTCAGCATCTTGTTATACGTTATCACTATTCTTTTTCCTTAGCTTCCGGTCCCCAGATCTGTGCCCCATATAGCGGCGACGCACCACACAGGATTTCAGAATTTTCATTTTGGTGCGGGTAGGTTCATTCTACTTTTCAAAATATGTTTATGTGACCAATAGTTTCTCCACATGCTCGCAATGCGGGCGCTTATCTTTTTTTCTAATCTTTCGTTCGTGGCTACTATTTGGTTCAAATATTTATACTCTTCCACTGCTTCCATATCATGACCTTCTAGCTTAAACGATTCTCCCTTTGACTCGGAGAATAGTTTAGATTTGGGGATATTTATCGATAAGCCTACTTTCTTGCTGGCTTCACGTAATTCGTTCAGCCAAGTCCTCACTGATTAGCACTACACCGTCCGCAAAACGTAGGTTACTAATCCAGCAGCCGTTTATCTTGAACTCCTTCCCTTCCCAATTTAGATTTCTGAATACTGATTCCAAAACGCTGTTACACAGGTTCGGAGAGAGGTGGTCACCTTGCTCAACCCCTTTGTCCAGTTTAAACCTTCTCCGTTCCACATTTATTTTTACATAGGCTTAGGATTTGGAATCCAGGGGCCGAAGAACTCTTATAACCTCTTCTTCTATGCCTTGTTGGTTTAGGTCCTCCCATACTGCCGAATGGTACACGGAATCATATGCTTTATTACTGTCTATAAATAAAAGATGTAACTTGAAATTGTACCTACTCTCTTGCTTTTCCGGGTGTTTGCCGCGCGCAGCGCTGCAAACACCCTACCGCAATTGAATTTTCATTATCATCATTTCTTTAAATACGAGTGAATTGTTTACAGATCATAGTTCAGTTTTAGTTCAGTTTCATGTTAGAATACGACCTCTTTACACGTTCTCCGTCAACTGCTGCCATCTATCGATAAGTCGGTCTACTATTATGAATATTTCCTTTTGGTTACGAATGCAGCTTGGAATCAGTTGGAAAAAGATGAAAATAAAAGATTCTCATTCTGACGTACATTTGTTTTATCGCATACCTAGATGTAGGTACTGTGTCTGAATAAAGGGCTTTTCTAGTTCTCCATATGGCATACTTATTCGCCTCTCCTGTTATCAAGTTGGTAGTGTATGACAACAGAATTTGAAGTACGAAATGGGCCCGACTGCAATGGATACTTGAAAACACGCCGGAGATCAGAATTTTTTGAGAAAGTTTGAATTCTTTCGGCAACGCAAACACGTTGCTGAATTGCGTTACCGAAAATGTAAGCCAAAAATTGAACTGTTATTTAATTAAATCGATGATCATACGATAAGACCACGAGGAATTATCAAAAAACGAAAATTTCGAATTATACAGAGAACAGAGAAGACAGACGAGATTAAAGTACGACACGAAAGACGAAACTCAAAACTCACTGGCACGACCATAATATTACAGAATTACGAATACATATGTCCTTATCATACACTATCAACTTGATAACAAGACAGGCGAAATGCAATATGAAGTACTGGAAAAGCCTTATTAGCTTCAAGGCTTCAACATTTGCAAGATGTAAAGCGTAACAGAACCAACCGACATTTGATGAGAAAATGAGTTATTTGCAGAGAGCGGATTTTTATGTGCTAAAAACAGGTGAAATATGCGCATTGTACATGTATTTAAAACGTCCAAAATATACGCGAAAAACGTAAAAATATATGCGCTAACGATATATGGGTGCCATTTTAAAAAGTGTGAAGAGCTGTATCTCAGTGTAACGTTAAACAAGAAAAAGGGAATAAAATCAGTTGATCGAATCATTTATTTATTAGAAAAATTATTATAAAAAGAAATGAGTTTTTGTAATAATTTTAGCCGAAACAGATACCATGAATCCGAATGAAGGCGGGCTTTGCGAACTGAATTTTTTTGCAAAATTGATAGCATGAATCGGCGCTTGGAGCGCTACAGCAAAAAAGACGTCATTTTTTTCCAGTGTCTAGGAAAGAATCTCTAAGAAATGTGCACTTTTTTCGACTTTTCAAGAAAGAAATATTGAAAATTAAGAAAATATGTGCTAAATATAAGGAAACTAAGAAAATATGCGCTGAAACGGTTAAATACGAGCCCAAAATGAAAGAAATATGCAAAAATATGGTTTTATAGGTAAAATATACAAAATATGCGAAAACAAATAGGGCTTATTTTGCTCAGAAAGGTTTGAAACGTGAAAGTATCTTGAATATACCGTTTCTAACTCGATACAGACAAATATGCGATTTCATTAAAATCCACTCCCTAGCTTATTAGTATCGTTGGGAAGAGCGTAAAAAATAGCATTTTTCAAAATTGGGCCCCCAATTCAAAAAATGTGTACTCACGTCCATTTCAGATTTGGTTTTGGTAGGAAGTTAACGCAACAACACCCTTTAAAAATGAAGCTAGTGAAAAGCTCATTTTATTGACTTTAACTATCAGCTAGTCAATGAACGCAATAAAATTCTCATATGGGCAGACAACGACACAAGAACATAGCAAACATCCTCTTACTACCTCGCTATCTGCGAGGGGGTTTGTTCTAATAGTAAGTTTAGTGCCAGTATATGGTCGGCAGTAGAGAAACCCTGTCTGAAACCAGCTTGATCTAATGTTTACAGATGGTCTAAGGACTTAGCGATTCTGTTTTTCGGAGTTTTTAGGAATATCTTACTAAGGTCTGATGTTAAACTAATCGGTCTGTAGTTGTTTAGATTACCTCGGTCTCCTTTTTTATGGAGTAATTGTACCACTCGGGCAAAAATGTAAGGATTTTCTCCTTACACTTCCTATACTTTTTCAATGATACCATTATCTTATTATTTATATTTTCTTGTACCGAGTTAAGAGATGAAGAAATTTATCTCTAGAGAAAGAGGAAAATTGCTGAGAGCCATACTAGAATCGGGAAACATCCCTGAGATACTTTGATCAGTTGGCAAAGTTACAAAATGCAAGGTATCCGTAAACTAAACTGAAACGAGAAATTTTACTTTTTATGGCTTTGAAAATTTCCACATCAGCGGATAAAAGAAGAGGGATTTCAGTTTTTGCTAAATTTAAAAAAGTGAAGACTTCAATTCTATTTCAGTTCTTTACAATATATTTCTGTAATCAAAAAATATGCATTTCATATTTGAAAAAAGTTTGAAATCTCCCTCCTTCCCTCTAACAATAACTATAAGTAAGTTTCTAACTGCAGTGCCTGCTTACCAGAAGTAGAGGTCAAACACATACAATTCGTCAACATCAAATACATGCGTACAGGTCTTGAAGGGCACCTGAAATAATTTTTGATATACGTTCACATGAACTAAGAAGTGGAACTCGTAAGAGGAAAGAAGCTAGTCGAACACTTCGTAAAGTGTAACACAGAATACAAGGTTATTCAGGTTTCTGAATCGGTTTTTGATACTATTTCATTTCATGTCACGTCAGTGAGCAGCAATCAATAGTCAGTCGAATGTGTGACAAAGAGACAGAAGGAATGGGTGACCTATAAAGAAAGTGCAGATAATAGGCAATCGGCTAGCGCCTAACTATTCAGTTTAAAACTGGACTCCGAGCAGATACAAACCCAATTTTTATTCCAACTTCAATTCAATTTCCTCATTGCGTGGAGAAATCATAAATCAATTTTCACACCGAAATTGGTTCAACTTTCATCGCCAATATAAGAAAACATTCCCCGATTGACAATTCGTTCGACTCACATCCACGGTAATAGGAAAATAACTTATCAATTATCACTAATATGTTAACAATCTGAGAATATTTTTCAATCGATGTGACTGTGAAAGAGAGGATATCAATTTTTCAGCAACATTTACAAGAAACAGATTCATTTGCGACCAAATAGTGGTGAGAAACCTTCTCAACTGATCACTTCTACATCACAGTGGTGGAAAATAGTCACAGATTTTCAACATAATAGTAATTAGTTACTTTACACGGCAACCAGGTCTGAGCCGATAGCTAGGATATGCCCGGAGAGCCTTGTGTGAATAGAATCTACTCGTATTTTCAGCTAAAATCAAGGTCTCGCTTATTCTGCGGCACGTTCCCGAGAGACCTGTCTGCATCCTCCGTCACTCGCGCCTCTTCCGCGCTCGGCCTAAGCCTACAAAATTAATTTTACGGTCGCTGCTTGCTCGACATCCGCGCAATCAATATTCCTCTCCATTTCTTTTTGCACTCAATTGAATTTCACATCGCCAACGAGCTCACAAAAGATACGGTAATAAATTTCTCGCCGGGCCACTTTATCTTTCGTTTTTATGATTCTCCATCTCGCCACGCCGGTCTCTGCCCAGCCATTCGCATTCTGCCGAGAAACATGAATCACACCAACACCAATTCACGTCTTCAGACCTATCCGAACACGAGACGAAGCGAATCCAGCCGGACATCGCGACAAATCGCAACCGGCATTTTTCAACCCGGCCTGCAAACTCGCGATTCTGACATCGCGTCATCAATTCTCCGGTGCCGACTGTTCTCGACACTTGTGCGCAGCAGTGGCTCGAACATTGGTTTACCACTCCAAGATACAAATTGGCACGAAACTGGGTCCACTGTCCTAAAGATGATGGGGGGGGGGCACGATAAATCCTGTCTAAAATTCTTCATAATTCAGTTCGAAAATACCAAAGCTGTCAAAAATCGAGTCAGTTTGTTGTACTGAAAATTTGTTCTCGTAGATTTCAACCGTCCATGGAATAGATACTTATCATGTCTACATAATAGTTTGACTCTGCAATCTGGTTCAATGCCCACCAGGTGACTCCAAACGGGGGGAGTATGCAATACGAAAGATTGATTGACCTGTAGATTTTGAAGTTACTAAATCCGATTTCGATGATAAATCTTACACCCGGTCACCGTAAATGACACCACGGAGGATTGACACCAAAAATTGTTCATTTTTTGGGATGGTGCTCCATATAGGTTTCAAGGCTGCTTCTTTTCTAATTTGCTCTCAACCCGAGCCCTGGAATCCGCCCTTGCAAGCATTACCTCAGAGACGTTGGAGAGGCTGTTAGGGTTGTATTAGCCCTCTTTCCTTCTGGCTGAAAGACAGCATAGGTCAAAATCTGGCGAATTGCTACGTGGGCTCGAACCCGGGACTTTCGATTTCGAGACCAACGCGCTATCCACTCGGCTAACGAGACCACTGAATCCGATTCTAAAAGCGATTGTAGGATCTGAATAATCTAGTGGCACCAGAAAGGGCCAAAACCATATTATAATCGAAAACTCTTGCTGAAACCCATTTGGACTCTATCTATTTGGATTCATCAAGACTTGTTAGGTACTATTCAATTATCACGAGTCGATCAGTAGGAGTCTTCTGTTATTATTCTGTTTATTTTCTGTTTTCCTGTCTTTTTTTACATTTTTTGTTTGTCTGCTGTCTGTTACTTTCATAGTTATTTCCGTTATTCTGTTATTTATCTATCCATCTATCTATCTGCCAACTTGCTTCCCAGGCTATCTGGATGATTCTGACTGAATGACTAACTGATTGGTAGTGATGAACAGTAAATATTGAAACATTGAAATTTCATGAAACGTATAGCGTACATTCGGCAGAAATAATCGTTATTGTACCATTATGATTTACTTGACTGGTTACATCACTGTCAGCAACAAAAGAAGAAATGTCTAACTTTTCAATTTTTAATATTCACGAAATGTGCGTATCATTACTGATTGGTAATTTGTCTGGGCTACCTGTCTGTCTTCCTGACTGTCCCACTATCCATCCATAATGAAAAAAGTCATTTGTCAACTCACTTATTCTGGCTAGTGGATGGACTGGCTGGCTACTCGGCTGATTAATGGACTGACAGTTAATTTTTTTGTTAGACACACTACTTTCAGTAGCGTCAATGTAGATGGCGGATCTACAAAATGACAAACAAACTTTACCCTGACAAGCCCCCTAAAAAAAGTTTCGGCTTTGAGTCTACGTATAAAACGGTAGCCAACAAGCTCTTCGAAATTTTACTTCTCTTCCTTGCTTCGGAGGATATGTACTAGCGTCCCTTTTTATTTACCTCACTGCTTGGCTCGGAAGATGATGACTTAAATGAAAACAGGACATGATTGGGAAATCATTCAACAATTAACATAACGGTATTTTGAGTCATCGATTACGAGCACCGCATCAAATTAGTTATCCGGTCCCGATTTAGGCCTGAAGTGTTCGATTTTCGATCCAGAATGGTCACACTGACTTGACTTGAAAAATCGAACAAAGTATCAAACGGGTATTTTGGATCTCTGATTACAAATATCGTCTCAGATTTTCGATCCTATCCAGATTTGAGTTTCGTTGCCGATTTCAAGCAAGGAATATCGACTTCAGGCCCATCTTCACGAATGAAATGAGTGACCTAGAGACTCCAGAATTGAAGCTGCACCAAAAATCCAACGCGATATTTGTAATTAGCGACCCAAAATACCTCGGTTTCGTAACTTTATTTGATACCTTCCATATGAGATTCGAAAGTTACCGGTTGCTTCACCTTTTCTTTGGGGAGGAATGAAAAACCGTTTTTACTTTTAAAAAATAGACCTTCCCACGAGAAGATACTCGTGTGCCTTATATCGATTCTATTTTGAAACAACAAGACAATAGAGGGGGTTTTGTGACCTACCCTGTAAAAAAGAAAGAAAAATCAGAAAAGGTAAAGTTCCAAACTGTTAATCTAGGCATTGAATGTTAATCCTTTTGTTCGTAACTTTTTTTTTTTTTTTGTTGAATCATATTAGAGTGAATTTATGATTTCGGTTGTGGAAACGTGATTTGTGTTGTCGCGTGATAATTTTGAAGTTCCTGATTTGAAAAATGTGCTACGCTTCAACAATTTTCGAATCTGGGAAAAAGTAATTTGGAAATATCGAAATAGTCAATACTTCAATTCATTGTCTGAAATATGTGGGTGCTTATACGCACTGGTATAAGTTCAAATGAAGTACCTTCAGAAGATTCTGAAATTTTTACTTCAAGCCGGCTATTTGCGGGTCACATGAGCCCGAGTGAAAGAAAAATAATAAAAAGTGTTTCCAATTCGATGTTTTTCATAAATTTGCACTTTTTATGAGCTAACGTACCGCAGTGTCATGGATAACGATAATTCATATTTTCGGTGTCAAAGTTCAAGATCTTGGGGTTTGAAAAAGGATCAACATTTGAAACCGATCAACACTTAGTAAGAAATTTCATACTCAAGCTACATGTCGAGATATCGAATGTTGACCAGATCAACATTTGATTTTTTTTTTTAATGTGTCTGGAAAGGAAACTATTATAGCTTACATTTTACTGTCCCCATCGAAATGTATGAAATATTTCAGAGTGAAAGCGAATATAATGAGATTAAAACTGAAATCCGTCAAGGGATCCACATTTGACACCGGGCGTGAAATGTTTTTTGGACCTTTTTTGAAATCCTTGTGGGTCAACTCTGGCTGAGTTCAATTGATAAAAGTGAGAGTAGAAGGGTAAAATTTATTATTAATCGCGATATCGGAGTTCAATACTGATACGGGGGTGGCAGCAGGGACATTTGAAAGAAGCAGATCAACATTTGATACTTTACCTTTCCTCGTTTAGTAAAAATTGACATCTTTTTAAAACTTGAACTGGAACCTCGAATCATTATGTTCCGAAATATATTTAGCGACCGTAAGCAAAGACATGAATTGTGTCTAAGTCTAAAATCTTGGTACAAAGTCTTAAAAGTAAAGACGTGCACGATGAGTTAATACGTCTGTGCAAGAAAGAATTCACGATTGTCCCAATAAGAAATAATTTAGGAAAATTATTAAAATTCTCCCACCACCAAATAAATTATAGGTATTTGTAAATTCGTCGAAATCATTCAGGGATGGGAAAAGACGAACAGTGTTCAGAATACTCCTATTTTTGGTGCATCGACTTCAGAAAATAGAGTTTTCAGGAGTTATGTGAGATAAATCATGGAAGGCGAGGTCAAAAGAAGAGTTGAAAGACATGATAATCGAATTGGAGAGAGAAGGGGAGAAAGCAAGGCTAAAAATTAATACGAACAAAACCAAAATTTTATCAAACAAAAACGGGGAAACTTTGGCGTACAATGGGAAACAGACAGAGTTGGTACAAGAATTAATTTAAATATTTAGGGCAAATAATCTCATTTAATAAAATTAAAAACTTAGAACTCGATACGAGAATAGCCAACCCTTGGAAAAAGTTCTGGTCATTGAAAACAATTTTTAAAGGTAATTTTTCGAGAAGGCATAAAACGGAAATTCTGAACAGTTATGTCTTCCCCATCCCGTCGTACTGGTGTCAAACCTGGTCGCTTACCAAACAAGAAGAAAAAAAAATAGAGACCCATCAAAATAACATGGAAAGAGTAATTTTGGGTATTAAGTGGAGGGATAAGAAAAAAGTTTCCGAAACAAAAAATAAGCTCAAGTACAACCTAAACTTCCTACGCGCGATAAGGAGGCTAAAGTGGGATTGGGCGGGACACCTGGCAAAGATGGATAACAACAGATGGGCAAAATTAACCTCGGACTGGTTTCTGAAAGGGGGTAGGAAAAAGGGTAAACAAAGAACCAGATGGAGCGATGAGATTGACAAAATGTTAAAACACCGGGACTACCAAAGAATTGCATGGCATAGAAGGGAATGGACGCGCTTGAGAGAGGCCTTTGCCCAGCAGAGGGCAACTTAACCTCTAAGGTTAAGTACACATATTATTTATTTTTATGTATATAATAAAGGCATATTGAATTGAATATTTAGCGACCGTAAGCAAAGACATGAATTTTATCTAAATCTAAAATCTTGGTACAAAGTCTTAAAAGTAAAGACGTGCACGATGAGTTAATACGTCTGTGTAAGAAAGAGTTCACGATTGTCGCAATAAGAAATAATTTAGGAAAATTATTAAAATTCTCCCACAACCAATTAAATTATATTTGCCAATTCGTCGAAATCATTCAGGGATGGGAAAAGACGAACAGTGTTCAGAATACTCCTACTTTTGGGGCATCTACTTCAGAAAATAGAGTTTTCAGGAGTTGTGTGAGGCAAATCATGGAAGTTGGGTGTAAAGGCTGCGGCAGGACAAAGAGAAATTAGACATCCCCCTCCTCCATAACGGAGCTACCCACGCCCTGGTAATTTTCAATAATTTTCATTCCAACTCGTACGCTCAAAAACAGAGAAGATAATCATTCCACTTCACAGGTTTTCAGGTATAGTGCGACAAGCGGCGTAGAGCGAAAGAGGGATCAGGGAAATATATCCTTTTTTACCCACTGGTTTCCTAAAGATACTTTTTGAGTTGAATTCTCATAAATTTTAATTTTCTCCACTCCCTCTCCCCTTTACAAATTCGTACTACCTAAAATTACTCCAACTGTAGTCGGGTGTTCAGCCTTGGCCGAAAGGCAAAATTTCTTTACCTGTCAATATCCACGATATTTTCGCGCTCGGTAGATAAGAAATCGAAAGTGAAGATGCAGGAGCAGGTAGTCAAAATACAGCCAGCTTTCGAAATCCCGTGCTCAATTACGTATTCGTTGTTTCAGTGGTATAGCCAAGAAGAACGTCGAGGTGGTCCGAACCCTCTTGCGGCTGTCAAATAGTAATTTTTCCAATTTTATAATGCCCTGTAACACCTCCTCCTCTTTTAGCCAGGACCAGAAACCTCCTCGAACACTAGACTAGCCACGCTACTGGGTTGCTTCGAAAGGCTGATCTCGTATCTCCACAGTCAAATAGTCAGGCAGACAAAAACTATGAGCGCCACAGAGGGCCGTCGCAGGCAAAGCGGGTGTCGGCCAAGGGTCGACGTCTTCCAGCAATAGATCACTCAAACTGACACTCCCGAGATCCCGACCTTCTCGCCGCATGTGTATAGTCGAGTATTCCCGCTCGGTGCGTCGGCATCCAAATTCAAAAAATAACATCGAAAACTCATTCAAAGCCGGCTTCAAAATCTAACTTTCATGTCCCTGTGCGGCGATTCGTTACTGGAACTCGATCAATTCTCCGCTTCGGATACTCATCGTGAATTATCGAGCCACGAAGCGGAGCGGCCGGCCGCAGAGCGAAGCTCATTCGCACCTTTACGGACGCTAAACCGCAATGCCCTGCAGGGTTTGCCCGTCATCAGGCGAAGGCGTGACAAACGGCGATAAAAGAATGAAAAAGCGGCTCGACACGGCCGCGAGAGAGCGATCTGCTCGTCGTCAATCCGTATATTTAATTAGATTAATCGAAAACTTCGGCGACGGAAATGGTACTCGGCACACCGACACCCTTGACTGCTCCCGAACCAAAGCTTTAATGTACTTTTCGAATTTCCCCGCCGCCGTCACCGCCCAATATCGTAAATACATACACACTCGCTCAAAAGGATGTTAAGGTGTCGGCGTGTACAGAAATAAGTTTCTGTCGTCTCGTCTCAAAAAACAACAAAACTACTTTCGAAATTTGCGGTTCTCGTTTCAGCGGCACACGGAGGGGAGGCAGGGACGAGACGAAATCGAGACCGAGACAAGAGACGGCTCGCCGTCATTTATTTCGCCCTTTCGATTCCCGAAGGTGATCTTCGCAAATTTCCTCTCCTCGTTCGCGACTCTTTCATTTCAACCGTTACCCTTCGCACGTCAGACGATAGCGTAGAAAAAAGAAGAAAAAAACGCGTAAAATTCTGCCCCAGCTGACCTTCGTTGCCGGTGTAATTACCACACACGGTTGTCGTGAGAACACGACTCGAGCCCTTCTCGTAGATTCTGGCTTTCCCAAAAGTGTATGGAGCTTTGCACTTCAAATATGCAACTCAGCAATACAATAGCCTTCAGAAGTCGGCTTGTGACGATAAAATTCCTTACGTGCTTCTTGTACAAAGCCAACGTACAACTAATACTTCCGAAGGTTTGGTTGTGTAGCATATATACCACTTTACCATCGAAAGTTGGAAAATTTTCTGATCGTGCAATCCGAAAATTTCTTGTTGGTCTACAGTCTAACGCTGCTCTAGTTATAGACGTTCCTTTAGGCAAAGTAACACTCAGACGTGCACACATTTCTGAATCGCAGGTGCATGGTCATTTTTTCGGACCCTTCGAAGCCACTGCTTTTCAGGATCCAGTTGTCCTTAAGCGAAAAGGAAAATATTGGTTCAATCCGAATCACGACGACGTTGCTGATGATGATATTCCTCCTCCCGCAAAACTTCAACGGACTTCCGGGTCATCTGTGGACTACACGGGACA
Organism: Acanthococcus lagerstroemiae; assembly: GCA_031841125.1. NCBI lineage: Eukaryota > Metazoa > Arthropoda > Insecta > Hemiptera > Eriococcidae > Acanthococcus > Acanthococcus lagerstroemiae. Next base: position 9,055,946 of record CM063108.1, read on the forward strand.
TTCAAAAAGTAAGGTAACAAGCCGTGTTGTGGAAAAACCAGTTCGCGGATTGTTGCCATGACAACGAATTTGGATTCAGCGCTCTTTTTACATTGGGGTTCCTTTCTAATTTGCTCTTAACCCGAGCCCTGGAATCCGCCCTTTAGAGCATTACCTCAGAGACGTCGGGGAGGCTGTTCGGGCAGTCTTAGCCCTCTTCCCTTCCGACCGAAAAACCGGCCAAGGTCGAAATCTGGCGAGTTGCTACGTGGGCTCGAACCCGGGACCTCCGGATTCCGAGACCACTGCGCTATCCACTCGGCCAACCAGACAGTATTTGTAATGAGTGGTTGAAATGTGCGCGTTTATTGGAACCAGGGTTGCCGATGTGGCACATTTCTATTTTGGTGGCTCATTGTGTGACACATTAAGATCGTATGACACTGTGGTGTGGCATATTTTCTGTTGATACAGTAGACGCCGCTTATTAGACTCACTTTGGGACCAAGCCAAAGTGAGTCTATTAACCGACTGAGTCCATTAACCGATGTAAAAAAATTAATAATTTTCAACAAAAATTTACAGAATTACAATGTGTCCAAAAAAAATTATTTTCAACAAAAATTTACAGAATTACAATGTGTAGGCTTATTCTAAAAAACACGTCCAGAAATAAGTTTCCTTGCCACCTTTTTTCCGTTTTCGACTGAGATTTTCATTTTGGACGGCCGCACTTTCGATTTCACTACGATTCTTTAACAAGCGACTCAAAGCGGTTTGCGAAATTTCTAATTTCTTGGCAGCTTCACGCTGACCCATTTTTGGCAGTAAATCGTAAGCATTTAAAATTTGCAATTTGTCACTAGCACTAAGATCGCGGCGGGTACTCATTTTGAAAACTGATCATTCACGGTGCACATTCAGAACAAACTGAAGTTATAGACATGAAAAGTCAGGCTAACGAAATACTACCTACTTAATAAATGAATTACTGTATTCGAATCAAAAAAGATACGGAATTCCGGTTTTTTCAAGATAATTTGAGCACAATAAGCGAATTGGTGAGTCTAATAACCGATGTATGTTTAATGCATTTGTATACAGACGACCTGTACCAAGCAGTTTTGAGTTTAATAGGTGACTGAGTCCTTTATCCGTGAGTTTAATAAGCGGCGTCTACTGTAATCTTATTTTTTTCTTTTTGGAGACGGGGAGGGGGGAAATACGCAATTTTCTTCATAGAATTGAAAATAATAATTCACACATGAAAAACCCCTTCTAACTGTCTGGACTGTAGTCCACGATAATAGGACAAGACGGTTCGCTGCAGGCTGCAAGATTTGTTATTAATCATTGATTATGATTAGTGATGTTAAAGTATCGAAAAAATTTGGTATCGATACTTGGGAGCACCCTATAGGCTCTAAAGGTGTCGTGGTAGCTCCACGAGAGAGCGGTATTGTAATTTCGACAGGTGGCACGAAGTGGCGCATTTTGTTCTCTGACGAGCACATTTTTCAGGCTTTCCACCGGCAACACTGATTGGAACAGTCTCCAAGTGTGAGCAGCGCGGTGTTATACCTTTTTTGCGCTCAGAGAAAGAAACACTTGTGGCGATTTGGCGACGTTTACAAAAGGCTCATAGTAAGAAAGTGATGTCTCGTGCACATGTACAGAAGTGGTGTAAGCGATATGATGAAGGATGAACGAATTACTCAAGGTGAAGAGCGATCTAGACGTCCGTCGATCATTACTTAGGAATTGGTCGATGCTGTGAAACAAAAAATTCTTGGTAATCGTCAATCAGGGTGACCAGCCTCCATCCAAAAAAAAAAAAATCCTTGACTCTAACAGATTTTTCCAGTCCATTTTCCAAAGTTTTCATAAATAACGAATTATTATTATTTTTTTAATGTTCAATTGAGTCTGACAGAGAAAACTGTACAATACTCGCACTTTCACAGCATAAAATTTTCTTCAAAATTCTCTGACTTTTTCGATTTTCTTTCAAAATTTCTTGGCTTTCCCCTCACTTCTCCCAGTATGCTCACATTCCCTGCCTCTTTCTCGGTTTTCCAGTAACTGGTCACTCTGCCAATTGACCATTAATGAAGTTTGTGACCTCTTTTCTGACGCATCTACTGATGCAATATAAGTAGGTCGAATCGCGAGAGTCCGAAACCACTGGAGACCCAAGTGTGAACTTCCTAAGTCAACCCATTGACTCAGATTTCATTTTAGGGCAATGGATCAGCTAACCAAATACGTGAAATGACCGGAAGAGCATTATCACCCGACTGCCGACTTCGCAGCACCGGTGTCCCATTACCCGTAACCCGAAATCAATGATAAAGGGGATTTCATGGTTCGTGACATATTGTCTACACGAGATTCAATCGACGTTACAATCAAAGGAGGGCCCGAAATTCTGGAATAGGGACGGAGGTGCGCCAGTCGAATAGCTAGATACTATTCTGACACCCGGAGATTCGCCCACGACCAACCCGGAGGATCCGAATTGTCCAGTTGTCATCGGAGGATTACCCTACGTTTACCTAGATCTTAAGTAATCTGTAGTCTTGTCGAACAACACACGTAACGTATTCTTATTTGTTGCTGGTTCTGTAATTATACGTAATCTCGTACTTAGACTTTCTCCTGCGTACCATTGTGTCAGAGTGAGAGCTGGTACTCGAGGCCTTTCGACAACTACATACTCAGCCAACCCTGAGTTACCTCGTACGTCTAACACGCAATATATCCCATAAGCCTCCAGTGCTCAAATCCATCCGCCCTGTAGACCTCTTTGCTAGTCGTGGCCTCTACAGTGGTACAATCGCATCCTGACAAGCCTCCTCTTTCCTAGGAGCCTCGCCGTCGGTTACCACACACCCAAGCCTTTTGGCCAGGGATGCCAAAGCCGATACAGCTTCTCGCTTCTAGCTTCCAGCCTCAGGATGTGAGCTTCTAACTTCCAATCTTTTTTTTGGCTTCTGGTTTCTAGCTTCCAGTTTCCAGTTTCTTTTACTTATTTTCACCCAAGGTTCTCATAATTAGAGAAGGTTCTTTTTAGAAAATGAGGAAAAATAAAGTGAAGTGAAGTGGAGTCGAAGAGATACATTAGTTTTCTTTTTTGGGCCTTCGACTTCGAGTAAAAAAAATCTTTAAGAAGAATATTGCAAGAAGCTTCCAGTTAACTCATCCAGCTTCCAACTTCTAGCTTTTCAAAATTGTCCTAAAACAGTAAAACCTTCCAGCTTTTGACTTCCGACTACTGGCTTCTCCGCATCCCTACGTTTTGCGTTTAGTTTGGATCCGTCTAGACTAGCTGGTCGGTTCATGATCGAGCTTTTCGACTGGTCGAACGTGCTCTCACGTCGAATATCATGCACTAACCTCATTACCTCGAACGATGATTTATATGCTTTGACACTTCTGAAGAGGGTTGCACACACACTTCCCAACAGTCATTTAAAAAGCACTCGCACGATTTCGCACACAACCGATCAATTTATTACTAGACATGAAGTACGATAAGCTCGTTATCGACACGCGTTAAGCGGCAATTATAAGTTGCTGCTCGCGTGTTCCGGCGGCGATAATTATTGTTTTAAATTCAATTCGCGCCTCACGCGAATGGTGCTGCGCTGCGACGCATCTGGCAAAAATGTTCCGACAGATGAAAAACCCGATACCGTGTCTATACGGGGGAGGGGGCGGGGGGTTCTTCATATCGTCTATGCAAAAATGTAGACACCGCGGCAAATATTCCAACAAGGTGCAGAGTGTTTACTAAGTCGCACTCGACATAACGGAGGCCACGTGGGCGTGTTTTTAAAAATCGCCTGTACCCGGTCTCGGCAGTAGTTCTGGCCAAACTTCACACGCAACTGTACGAACACGCCGGTCAAATTGCACACGCACCGTGTGTCTAAAGACATTTAGATGTGACGTTCACGCCGAAATCGCAGAGAAGATTCGGCGGATATTTGAAACAGTGTTCACGCGTTCGCCGACGACCCACGGAAAATCACCTTGGCTTCGAGAATAGCAGTTCGAAAGACAATGCAATACGTGTCGCGTACGCAACTACCGGGGGGGAGGGTGTAGGATAGTAGGATATCGCGCACGTATCCATACAGCCCTTTTATAACCTCATCCCGAACAACTGTTCGCTGCTTGGTACCACATTTGCATCATCCGTTCCACGGAGTACAATGGTAATGGGTTCGCGAGAAATGCTCTAATCTACTCAGTGACCTCTCATCGACACTTAAAACCTGGTCGTTGCTCTGGCTCGGCTGAAAACGACGACTGACACCGTGAGATCAGAGAAAATGCAACGGGAGATCTGCTACTGTTACCACCAGATTCCGACCAGCCGAGAAACAATCACCGATCAAGTCGTCTGTAGAACAGATGGAAAGACAAACGATCGAGTCGCCTGCTGAACAGACGGAAAGACAAATCGTCAATTGACTAGCAGGTAACGAGCAGGCAAACAGCCCATGCTCTCACCGCACAATAAAATGGAGCCAAGAACTAAAACTTTGAATCCGAGAATGAAAACCTCTCCAGATTATGTCGGGTAGAGGAAACTAAAAGGACCTAAAAGGGAAATCAGAGGAGGACTGAAAGCTTTTATACTTGAGGATCCCCAAGGCTTTTGAGTGGTTTTAGAGGACTCGAAAATATTCGCCAACGAAGACGAAGATCCTCTATTCTCTATCAATATTGAAGTTGAAGATTTCCGTGAAAAAAGAATACCTATTAAGAAAAACCCAAGTGAAGAGAAAGCAGCCGATGAAAGTAGAAACGTGAATGCTGTTGATAAATTCAAAATTGAAGTTTTCAATCAGATTTTTGATGCTGCCTTAATGAGCATTCAAGAGAGATTTGTCCTAAATAAATATCTCTTTAGGCACTGCTCTTGGTCTGATGTTGAAAGGTTCAAAAATATTTGCAATTTTACTTCAATTGACGATTTTCCCATCACCAGTTTTCAGAAATTGAGTGAATTATAATTTTGTTTTCGATTAGATATTTGCTTCTCAATGGCACACAGACGTATAGGCGTTAACGGAAAGTGATATTAGAAAGCTGCAAAACGACATGGGAAGAAGTATTCTGGGAATTGAAAAGGGAGATAAAATTAGGAACGAGATAACTGAACTAAAAATGGATACGGAAGACCTAGGATATACGACGAAAAAATTGAAATATGTTGGCTATATAGCAAGACAGAAGGGACGAGAAAGATGGAACAAAAAAGCGGAAGTTCGGGTGCAGTACAAAGCAAAACGATGATGAAAAGGCATGCCGTTGACGCATTGGAGAGATGAAATAAGGAAAGAAGTGGGTCCACTGTGGAGGAGAGTAGCCGCTAATAAAGTCGAATAAAGGAAACGCGGAGAGGCATTTACTCAGAAATGGGCTAGAATGGGTCAAGGTAAATATATTACAAATAAATACTGATAATAAATAATGAATAGGAGAACACCCTCCAAATCTGAGAAATTAAAAAAAGACAATAGCGAGGCCTTTTCTTTAAAAAATTCTTGGACTCTTATTTACCATTTAAATGTCTCCTCTGTCTAGATGAGAGGTAAATTTTCTTTCAAAAATCTCAAACTCTAAACATATTCTTATCATTTTACTTTTAGGAATATACTCTCCAACTCTGAGAAAGTTTAAATTGAGAAAATGGCGTCCTTTTTGGACTTCAAATTTTAAATCAATTATTTACCATGCGCATGCGCAGCCCGACTAAATGAAAGATACTACTTTCTTTTTCTAGAAAATTCCAAACCTAAGATGGGTCCAGTTATTTTACCCTGAATTAGGAAAGTACCCTCCATTTAAGAAAAAAATAGCTCGATACAGGATCCGGAAAGGAGGACCTCTCTGGCTCTTCATTAATTATCTGAAGGAAGAAAAGTCATCCAAAATGAAGCGGAGAAAACTAAAACTGCAGACATATCATTCTTCTATTAAGATTAGTTTTTCTCATGACTTTCTGATACGAAGGTGAACCAACCCGTACGCAAAAAACCTAGCCTCCGCCACTATAAACAGACCAAGAGCCAACTGAACATACGAGGTGTTACTGAAACAGACAGACAACCATCCAACTACCCAGTTAGCCACAACAGAAATATCAACCAGTCCGGCAGGCAGACACACAGAAACACACAGGCAAGAAATACCGACAGTCAGTCAGGCAGATACCCAAGACAGACCGACAGCAGATAGAAAAACAGGCAGGCAGATTGAGACGAATCGTCTGAAAACTCACTCGTCAGTAGTTATTCAACCAATCAATCGCAAAACAAACTATACAGACAGACAGCTGGATAGATACAGAGATGGAGTTCCATGCCATAAGTATCTAAACATCACAGGTGTGAACTAACCAGAAGGTAGCCGAAGCTGCGACTCGAGTGCAAAGTCACCTACCATCGAAACAACTGAAAAGTTACAAAGATTCGAACTTCCTGTCGCTCGCTGCCAGTAATAAAACAGCAAGATATCGACCAGTCTCATCCCGAGGCATCGAAATTCATTCGCTTCGTAAACGTTCATTCCCAGAATTTTCAATTATCACGAGTACTTTTCTTCCACATTACCCATCTTCAAGCTCTCACACAGCCACGCGCTATTCTCCGATTCAATTTCCGTCAGTGACATGGTAATGGAGAGGGGGGGGGGGTACAGAGTATCATTTATACGACACTGTCACCATCACGCCACAAATTTGGAAAAAGTTAAAATCCAGCACTTTGTAAAAAGGCACCTGAAGAGATTTCAGAGACGAGATTGACGAGATTTCCAATATTTTTGGAGATTCACCAGATTTATGCTCGTTACTTCCACTGTCACGGTACAAATTTATTCTCGTTCGTCGACTTAAATGTTCAACACATATACCCCTTCTCCCTCCCCAAAAAATTACAAAGCCACTAGTTTCTCTCGCCTTAACTCACCTTTCATCCCCAAAAATCGCCATACATATGAACACCCCGACTCCGGGTCGGCACTAAATATCGTGATTTTATCATTCGCACTGCCCTTCGACGATGAGAGACCGCGAGTACACATCGCGCTGCAGCTACTGGTCAATGCCTTGTCGCCAATGTCGGCCATTAATCGCGACCGAACGTCGAAAACGCCGACAGACAAAACGATCCCCGGAGTCCCAGAAATAACGAAACATAAATCTGCGCGAGCGCGCGTCATTAGTTCGCTTTTGGCCAGAAATCGCGCGGTTAATAGCCGGCCATTTCCGAATCTAAATCATCTATCTAAATGTTACACGTCTTGTTTGCCAGCACCGTTCTCCGGAGTTCATTGACTACAACATACTCCGAACCCTGCGACGAGTACGTGCCGCCGATACGTCTCAATAAGACTTCTCCTTTGCGCATCCTAAGCGTTTCTCCAATTTTCTACACACACACACCCACACACACACACACGAGCACGTTTTTCCGGACTGCGAAACGTCGGTGGCCACTGGAGGGCCACCCCAGTCTACTCACTCGATTACTGTACCCAGTGCACAACTCTTGGCGGGTGTGAATATGCGACATGACGGGCGGTAGTACGACCTCATCTACAGCATTTTCGCGAGTCGGGTCGCGGTCGGGTGCACCCCACGATGTGCATTAATTGAACTCTCGACGATAGAGATATGATTTCTAGCACGCCACATACAGCAATGACATCGAGGTTAGTCCCGCCGCATGTCTGATAGTCAAACCTGAAGTCAAGTTTTTCGGTTCTCATCGGACTGCAGCGCAGTCTTTCGCACGAGGCACCTACACGAATATCACAGGCGCCAACTCGCACCTAATGAGCCACTCTGATAATTGGCAAATTGAAAAACTGAAATAACACATGAATTAGCGACGCTAGATCCATTCAAGGCCTTATCCACGAGGACGGGATGCGGCGAGCCACACCGCCAGGAAGTTCGAAAATGCTCAGCGTGAATAAGTTTAGAGTTGCACTTGGCAAACTGAATGTTTTATGGAACAACGCAAACTTAAATTCAAAAGTACTTCTCTCTGCTGCACAATGGCTTGAAAATGACTTCGAACGGGTAAAATTAATCTTACTTGGAAATGGGGAAGGAGGCTAACATACTGAAATAGAAGGACAGATTTAAAATGATAAGTACTTCCAAGTTTCCTATAAATTTCACAGTTATTCGGGAGGAAAGGAGATGCAGATAACTGACAACGTGAGAAGTACAATAAAAATCTTATATTCTCGCCCAAATGCAAGGTTCTTATAACTAGAGAAGGTTGGCTCATTCGGGAGACGACCCGCAACAATTCTTCCCATCTCACCTGCGTCGGAATTCACTTTATAAGAACGTAATGGAAAAATTGAATTTTTGCAGTAAAAGTTATTTTTTCTACAGTAGTCAATTGAAAGTTGCATATGTTACAAAAATAATAGAAAAAATATTTTGAGGGCATCAAATATGAGTAAAGATTGGAAAAAGCTGTATTCCTGTAAGCGGCCTGTGTGACTGGCACTTCAGCGGCGTCATTGACGCCTTTGCGCCTCGCTAAATGGTCCAAACTTCTAAAGTTATAAGAACCTTGGCCCAAATGTCTTGAAAAATCATTATCATCGATGACTTTGTAAAGATTTCCGCCTAGGTAGAACAAAATCAAATGTATTCAGGGATCGCCTGCGAAAAAAAGTATTTTACCACGATTACTTTAGGACTTCTTTTTCTTGTATATCGACACTTTATTCTTCTATTCCGTAGACCCTCTTCTGTTACACTACACAACAATTTGCAATTTTTCAAAAAACAATATGGCATGAGAATACACGATTCTGTATGTATTTTCAAAGAGGAATTTAATGCCGATGTTAATTTTTTGATTGTAGTTCATTTTTTCCCCACTATCATGCAAATTTTAGTATCATCAAGATGATACAACTGGTCGATAACTATACGCGTTCAGTATTGTTATCATTATCAGTGTAGCTATTCCTGCACGACAAAAAAGAATAAAAAGAGAAAACTCTAATTTTGAATGGGGAAAACGAGAGGTTTTCGAGAAAAATGGATAACGCCATCGTATTCAGCATTCAAAATACAGCTAAAATCATATAATCTTATCCTATTGTTTTTTTTATGCTGTTGTGTCATGTTATTCTCAATTTGCCCTGCTTTCGGATCAGTGATTTTCCGATCTAATGATTTCCATCTGTCATTTTTCGATTTTCTTTTCAAAATGGTACCCATATTACCATTTTGATAAGGAATATTTTGGCATATTCCAAGAATTTTACGGAGTATTTTAGCATATTTGACAAAATTAAAAGCATATTATAAGCGCATATTTGACCCATTTTCAGAGCATATGTTTTGAATCCCTAACTATAATGAATATTCCGTCTCTGTCGAGATCTCGTGAATAAAAAACATTGTTTTCATGTTATCTGGAAAAATAAGGATAAAGGTGGCTGCTCTATCAATCATAAGCGAACTTCAGAAGCTCGTAAGAAGGGAAATAGAACAGAACATACGAAGGTACGAGGAAGAAAAGAGAAAGGAGATAATCGGAAACTCGTGGTCAATACGCAAGGTGAAAATGGAGCTAGCAACCGGGTATAAAATAATAATCAACAAGCTGAGAGATAAAAGAGGCGAGCTTAGACGAGGAGAACGTAAAGTAACTGAGATAGCTGCGTCCTATTTTAGAAAACTGTACAGTCTACCAACTACCCACACCCATAACAGAAAGCAAAGTTAGTTGTACAAGAAAGTGGACAAAAACAGTTGGGGACAGTAAAACACTACCGACTTACCCTTCCCCCCAATAATGAAGTGAGGCACAACAAGCCATACAAAATTGAAAGCAGGGAAAGCTTCGGGACCCGATAGAATAGAGAATCACACACTGAAGCAACTTTCGGACTCCTTCTAGTAGACCCTCTGACCGCAGTGCTTAACGAAATACCGGACACGGGTGTCAGCCCAAGAGTGGCACGTAGCAGAAATGATAATCCTACACAAGAAGGGAAGTAGGGAGGAAATAAATAACTATAGACCCCTCAGCCTCTCGGACAATCTTGATAAAATATTCGTGAAAATCCTAAAAAACAGACTAATACAACCAACGGGACAGTAACTTGATCTTCGAAATTGCATTTAAAAAGGCTCTGGAAATGTAAGTTTGAATTTTTTTTTTTTAGGAAACCTGAAACTATTAAAACTCGTGCCAGGAATTGGAAACACAAGTTAGAACTGTGATCGAAATTTTGTCAAATTTACTTCGCTCCCATATTCACAGATGTATCGTTTACCAAAACTCGTGAGGTCGGTTAGTAACTGTCATATTATGTGTCTACAATATTACGCTAAGGAAGTGAAATTTGGGACTGATGTACGCGCACTCATGATGCAAGGTGTGGACGTGCTTGCGGATGGTGCTGCACCTGCTAAACAATTTCTCAGTGGTAATGCCCGGGCGCGCATTTGTAGCGCCCGTATACTACTACATATGAATCCATTACCTGTGTAAATAGTGGACAAAATTAGAGTGCAGTGGTAATAAAACAAACAGCGTACTAAAACGTTGTGGTCTCACCCCTGTGGGACGCACATGATACGTTTGCGTACATTATGCGTATAGCCTGGGCACTACACCAACATTTTGCAGGGGGGAAACTCCTACGTATTACCCGTATGCTACGCATGTGTACATTATGCATATAGCCCATGTACTACGCCAACATTTTGCACTGGGGAACCTCCTACTCATAACCCATGTGCTACACATGTGTACATTATGCATATAGCCCGTGTACTACACCAACATTTTACACTGGGGAAACTTCTATATATTACCAGCGTGCAGCAAATGTGTATATTACACATATAGCTGTGCGCGCTACACCAACATTTAGCACTGGGGCAACTCTTACATATGTATGTAGCATACGGCTATCTCAGTCTGTAGTCAACCAGTGAAAATTGGAAAGTTTCATGTTACAGCCTAAATTGCCCACAATCCCCATACCGGCCGGCAAAACTGCTTTTAATTCAGTATATTTGAAACGGTCGATCATTTGTGTACTCAGCACACCATTTTTCGACTTTACAGCATTTAACCTGCAAATAGGAACTTTTGTTTCGATTCAGGTTGGTGATTTATAATTATTAGCCTCGAGTCTTATTATACTCTGTTATTGTTATTATTAAGCACATGTTCCTAATTACAGTTGTCAGACTGCATCGTTACACTGCTCATTTATTAGGTCAATCCGCCATTTTATATGTGTTACCCTATACTATGCAGACAAACTTCTGTGCACTCTTCCTACAGAATAAATCGACTAGCTAATCAGAGAGAGGGTTTTAAAAGTATCGAAAAAGAAGATGTATACAAATACGATCGAAAGCAACTATAAGTAAATAATAATACTGCAGTAAGCCTATAATACTTTCGTTCTATTCCGATTATAGCCAGATAGTAAAGAGGCGGATGACGTACCATCATTCGAATTGTACAATGACAATGAAGCTGACGAGGCAGATGATAGAGATTCATTACACGAGGAAGAGGAACTAGAAAATGGGATGACGCTTTCTCAGTTGAGTTTGTTCGGTTAAATCAAGTGCAAGTACGCTGACACAATTAGAAGTATAAATGAGAAAAATGGAAAACAATCAGTAGCTGTCAACCATATTATGCTGAAAATATTTTTTGGTGAAGAAATTTCCGATTTTGGGAACTGGAGCGGTCTTCGAGCGAAATCCCAAAAACGGATTTTATCGTTCAAAGATCTGGAATGCTTTCAAATACTACTGTGTTGGTACAAGTACAGTATGGTCATTATTTGCATCTTACTTAAATGAATTCCGTCATTAACAATGCAGTATGATCTTCTTTTAATCAAGAAAAATTGAAAACATGGCCGGAAGCACAACGCGGGCCAGATTTCTGGTGACAGAATGGATCCGTAACTTGAAAAGGACAAAGTTGCGGTATCACGATAAAGAATAATATCTGTTATGGTAGGTACAGTAACCTCTTCTTGCTTCACCGTAAACCTTTGAACTTAGTCTTTATTTATTATTATTATTTTTTTTACAATGCCAAATATGACTTTTACATTTATTTTATTTTACCTTCTAACAGGTTGTTCAGCTCTGGGAATTTGTAGATTGGGACGATACATTTGCCTGAGCTACCATCATTTTTCTTTAAGATTATTTGTTCGTCATCTTAGTCGGTATTTTTAGCACGCATCTAAGAATTCTGTAGTCAAAAGAAAAGCAAAGTGAAAACAGCACATCTGCATTTTGTCTATTTCTGAGTCGTTTGTACATACCGCTATTCTTGAGCTGTTTAAGGGTGCGGTCTATCGTATTTTTTGTATATAGGTATACATATAATATACTTGTTGTAAATCACGTTTGTACGTAATACGTGTGTTCGTATCAGTATTCGTAATCCGGTAATAGATTTGAATAATCTTTTATCGCTAGAATTTATTTCAAATTTAATTGGCGAATAAATTTGTAATTATGAATTTTTTTTTTCAGTTTTCTCTCTATTTACTTTTCTTTTTCGAGGACCTCACACTGAAGAAGCACCGTGAAGTGCTTCGGTACCAAAGCATAAAAAGATAAATCGAAAAGATAGAACTCGAATTCAAAAACGTCAAGTTCTTTGTGTCAAAACTGAACACGGATCAACAGGCGATGGCTAAGTAGGCAAAAACAACACATCCCATTCCAAGTCTATGTGTTACCGTTAATGTATATAATCAGTTAACGTGTATAATTTCATAAAATACTTATCAATTTTCTGTCCTTCATTTCTTCTCTCATTGACGGATCGAGGTGAAATTCAGCAAATTTGAAATTTTCATTTCCCTACACTTCATTTGGAATTTTCAGCCTTGTCGACTTCAACGAGTATCATACAGAGGCCAAAAACAATCGAAAGTCGTGGTTTCTTATAATTCATATAGTCCTTGGAATCCGTTCTTTCAAAGGAACCAGACTGAGAGAAGCTTTGAATGTTTGTGTAAACAGACCTAAATTAAATACCTCCAAAATTTTGAGCCAATTATCTTGTAAGGCGAGAAATCAGATGCCAGAAACTAGTTAGAATTTCAATATAATTGTATGTATACTTCAACTTATTACACACATTAACGGTAACATATTCACTTTCAACGAAACAGACTATCTTCACCTAACGGATATTTTTGACCACATAAAATTCAAGAGGTCTTGCAATTGAAACTTCTTTTCGACTAATTTTTCGGGACTGGTATCCGATGAAGTCGGTCTAAGGGAATGTAGTGATTTCTACCACCGAGTTCAGAGGAATAAATTAGATAAAGCAAATGTAGCTCAACAAATAGCAAATATTTTCCGTATGGTGTCATCGCCGGTGCATGAAGAAATGTTATACAAGCTAGGTAAGCTACGAAGCGATAAAGGAATTTTCGTAATCCCGAAAGAATAATGATGTCGTGCGGCTTCTAATGGAAGTCGTGGATATGTTCGCGGAAAATTGTGAAATTCAGACATTTTATGCAGTGACTAGGCATGTAATAAAATGCCGAGTCATTTTAGGCAAATTATATAGAAACATCCATTATCGGCCTAGGAAATATTTAAAATGACTAGGTATTATATAAAATGATGACAAGGTGTCCGGCGAACTGTATAGTTACAAAATTTCAGTAAAATAAACAATTTAAAATAAAGTCAAAACATAAAACGAAATGAGAGGTTCACGAGTCAGAAAAGTAGGTGTGAGTATTAAATAAATAAAATGAATAATCTAAAATTAAACGAAAAACCCAAAACGAAATGGGAGGTTCACGAGTCAGAAAATTAGGTGTAAGTAGTAAAAAAGAAGTCAAAATGTCCTCATTGTTTAGTTCGGGGAATATGGCCAAAATATTACCCAAACTAAATATAGCGATCTTTGGAACCAATTATTGGATACCCACATCAAACTTTTCAAATACATGAACCCCTCCCTCTCATTGCATGGGCCTCAATTAGATGAAAGGAGGGAGGTGAATAAGCCCCGTGAATGATATAAGTGTGTGAAGTGGTAAAATAGCTGAAGAAGATGATTATTATCTTCATAAGGTCTGTGCTAAGGGTTGGGAATTGAATATTGTCACTTTTAATTGCCGAGGTATGGCGGATGACACTCGCTTATGCCAACTAGAATCCATTTGTGAAAAAACTAATTTCGATATAATAAGTTCGGCCGAAACAAGAAAATTAGAAATAAAACTAGAAAAGCGAAAAAACGGAAAATACCTGTTCTTTGGAAACGTCACAAAGGGGTTTAGGGGAACGGAATTCTACATTCATCAAAAATGGACAGAAAAAATTTAAGAATGGCTCGCCTTTTGTAAGAGTCATTTTCTAAATTGACAGTTTTCACACTGCGTATCCGACAATTAACATAATGCCTCGGCATTTCATTGAATGACGGATTTCATAATTTGCCGCTAGCAGATATACATGAACAATCGTAATAAATTTCTCGTTTCGTTGCTCTGTGTTGATATTCAAAGCCAACCAACATCTGGTCAGCTGGTGAAATCAGTCTGGAGGGTGGAAAAGTCAAGGCATCAGTTATAAGACAAAGATTTTTCTCTTTATTTGTTGCTTGATTCTGAGAGATCAAGTAAACACTATATCGGTAGAATAAATTTAGCATGTCTTTTCACCTTCTCACCGACACCCCTAATCTGATTTTTCACTAATTAAAATACGTTTTCGTATTGGTTCTATTTCGTATAACCTTCTGCACCCGTCTGAGTCGAGCGAGCGTCGGAACGCACCACCTAACCAAATTACATACATAGCTCAGTATTTACACAGCACTTGAAATCAATTTTCCCATCGCTGTCGATTTTACTTGAAAACAAATATCCTCCACACGTACTGTCTACACTTCATCTATACGAAATAAAAATATCACGACATCGCCATCAACGAACAGCGCATCAGCCATTTTTAGAACGCATGTGTCGAGTCCATCGAGTATCGACATCGAGCACGTGGAAGCGCATTTGTTGTCTCCCATACCTAAACACCCATTCCAATCCATTCGGGCCGATTTTCGCACTACTGAAGTCGGAGTCGTGGCCAAAATTCAAGCATCTCAAGAGTCTATCATCACTCTTGTTATTTTTTCCGCGTGATTTTTCTGCTTCAACTGTTGTAAAGTTTCTGATTCTCGCCCCTCTAATAAATTTCCTTCGCTACGACCCTGGCCGCAGTAACATGTGTACAGTACACACTTGAAACACACCAGAACAACACCTGTCCGATTAGTCATCCTGATTAGAGTTACTGCGCTAAATTTACTTTACCTAGACGAACGAGACCGAGAGGCGTTGTGCAGAATTACCACAGCACCGGGTAGAATACAACGGCCTAATTTTTCTAATGGTGCAAAACGCAGCCTTCATCACGTTGTATTTCTTTTTTCAACAACCAAATTTGCCATCACGATATCGCAAACACCACGATGACCATCCATCATGCAACCAAAAGGGGTTGAGGTGTGAGCGTAAAGGTATATTATACATATATACGTAACGAGAATGTTACAACTTTCAAGACAGATATCCGAAGTAGGCCAGGGGTACTAAACGAAATCATTTTTTCGAGCTCTTATATTCAGCACGTGCCGAGTACTCGAGGATATGAAATTCTCGATTCAGCAGTTGTGGCAACGGTCACACCTGAGGCTCGTAAAATACGTGTACATCGTTCGGGTTTCAACTTGGTGCTGTGCACACACACGTACGTATAAGCTTTAGGTGCGACATAGGCACAGCTGCGAAAATCGTATAACGAAGACGAATTATAACATGCCAGGATACGAGGCCAGGCCCGCGTTGAATTCCTTCCCACGTTCTTGGTAGTGGGCGACCCGGACGGACCTTATCACAGAATTAACGCCAGTTAGGTGAAAATGATGAGCACAGAATCGCGGGGGTTCAAATAAACCAACTTCTACGTCCTGTTTGCGACTGAATACCTACACGAAGTACGTTCGCACGCCATTGTTAACACGACACAAATTGAAAGCACGACATTGTAATTGCATCCATTTTACCAAGTCCTGGGAAACACGGACCTGATAGGAACGTAGTTTTACATCCCTTGCCCGCAACGTTTTCATAGACTTTCAATTTGTACGACAGAGCTGCGCCTCGATCAAAATTCGACTAATACTTTCGATTTCTACAGCGATGAGGAGGAAACACGCAACCCGTGGCAATTCATCGTATTATCTAAATAACGTACACTATGCATAATAATGTAATAACTAAAATCTCGGAAACGTTTCTGGTATGTGTACTTTTCGCAACTAGCCGCAAGCTGTTGACACAGTTCGATTATTCGCTTATCGTTGATACGCGTTATCAATATGTCACACGAAATACGAATGTCGCTCGGGGAATCCATTTCCTGGTTATCAGTACTCAGCCAGATACAACGCCATCGATAATCCAGGCTTCCATGTATTTCTCTAGAGAGAGCCAACCTGAGGCTGACGAATGAGCAATCGAAGGTGATCCGTCAGTGCACGCATCCAACCATTCGTTCTTAACAATACGTAAATTTTTACAAGGCATTCGTTAAACGGAACTGCGTGCGTAAAAATTCAGAGTAAGCGACCAAACTATCGTTCCCCGTTTCTATTTTCTAAACTGTGCCCCCATGGGGTTAAAGTTGAAAAAAAGGTACATGGGTACCCTCCTATATCCTTGGCCACCTAGCCCTACGGTCGATTTTTTTCAAAAATAATTACACCCTCCAAACTGCGTCAAAAGCCAAAAAGTGAGTTTTTTGAAAATTAGAAAAAGTGCTCATTTCATCCTCTTCATCTTTTCTTCTTTTTAAATCAAAGTAAATCAAGTTAGTGTTACGATAGAAAAGTAAACCGAGTATTTCGACACAAAAATTATGTAAAAATTTACTGTAGACCGTATTTTAATATTTGGATTCCTAATTTCTACAATTCAAATAATAATCATTCGAGAATTTTTTTCGATTTAATGCTCTCTGATGGTTTAGACTATTGTTTTCGTTTTACCATCTAAATACTATAAAAATAATTGAAATTATTACCAAATTTGTTTTGTACTACAATTTTATCCCCTGGGAACGAAATCAGGTTCATTTAATTTTAAAAAAAGGAAAAAATTAAACACCATCTGAAAGAAAAAAGTCCGACAAAATTTATTTTCATGTGATTTTATTACTAGCAGGGGTGGATTAACACTTAAACATGGGAAGCATTTACTTAGGGCATGGAAAGGAGAAAAGTGACATCAAGGGGCGAAAAAAAATTTTCAACAAAAATGCAGGGCGGTATAGTGCTTCGCATTATCGGCGTTTACATATATTCCCTAAAGTCTTCATCCCTATGAAATTCCCTTTACACCGCGCAAAGCGTATACGCGCCGATAGAGCTCGCTGAGGGCACCAATTTTGATCTTGCTTCCTACGCCAGAAAGTGTTAATCCACCCCTGAATTACTAGACATCTCAAGCTATACTTCAAAATCATAAAACATCGAAATCGTTGAGTGAAAATTTCACCTCCTTGAAAAGAAAAAACCTTTCAGGATTCACAGAAACAAAAATATTTTATGGTCGGCGAACTACGCCAGAGTCGGCCAGGGTTTCATATTAGCAGGTCGTTTCAGATGATTATCGATAATTCTGGGCAATTTTCCCGAGAGGGGGACAAAATTAGGTACGGGGACGAACGTTGGGCCAAGGCATGCGATGACCGCTGTCCTGTCGCTGGACATACGAAGTGCATTCGACAATGCCTGTTGGACCACCACTATGCTCACGCTGCAGGACACGCGCTTCCCGCACTTTATGGTAACCACGCTCGGTAGCTACTTCAGTAATCGACAAGTAATGAATGGGGACGTGTCGTGGATGCTCCAGAGAGGCTGTCCTCAAGTATCCGTGCTGGGACCAGTCCTCTGGAACATCACCTACAACTCCACGCTTGCACCGATCAGCCACGGGACCTCGGTGCAGGCATACGCCGATGACACACTGCTTGTCTGTAGCGCCGAAACATTCGAAGAGCTGCGACGCATTGTCGCACTGGCAACCAACCATTACAGCTCGACTCGCCGCCAAGGGTCTAGAGCTGAACGCCAGCAAAATGGAAGCGCTGTTGCTGTGTCGTTGAAGAACCAAAGTACCGGACCAGATTCAAGTACCTACTGGTGAAGGGACGGTAGTCCGTTTGACGACGACAATGCGGTACCTCTGGGAATGATTCTGGACGACCAACTGAACTGGAACGAGCTCATCCGGCAGGCAACTGATCGAGCCGTCAAATCGCTCCTTGTTCTGACCCGAATATGCACCAACATGTTCGGGTACAGCTTCAGGGCGAGACGGACTATGGCTAAGGGATGCGTGCAGACATATCTCCTGTACTGTAGCTCTGTCTGGTACCACCGGGCGGTCCTACGAACGACAAGACAGCCGTTTATGTCGGTGCAGAGGAAAGCAGCACTTCTCTGCGATCCGAGACTATCGGACAGTCAGTCAGGAAGCAGCACTCATTCTGGCTGATCTTGCCCCGATAGACCTTGCGATTCATGAGCAGTCAGTCCTGTGGCTACTCCATCGTGGCCTGCCAGTCATCAACTGGGGTCCGTATTCCAGAGTGGCCCGCACTGCATCCGGTAAGTTCCAGATAGTGGCGGAGGCCGCCGCTGATTATACGGACAACGAAGCAGATGATGATCTCACCAGTGGCAGCGAAAAGGAGGACGTAGCAGCCGCTGATGCTGGTGAGGTACCATTTGAGGCCAAGCAGTTCCGCCGCATCACCGAGCAATGTTGGGGAAAACGTTGGAACGAGGCACGATCGGTCGATGGACGCACTTGATTGTTCCCAACATCAGCGCCCGGCATAAGTCCAAAATACAGTTCTCGTTTTAGACAAAGCAGGCCCTGATGGGACACGGATGCTTCGCCGAGTACCTGCATAAAATGACACGGCGCGACACTCCACAGTGCGAGTGTGAGGGTACGTTTTCGCAGTCTGCAAAACACGTTCTCACAGAGCGCGCGCTGACTGGTCCACATGTACCCATTCCACCACCGACGGCTTTACCGGAGAAGTGGAGAATGTGGGCAGACTTTGCGACGACGACTGTGGGTCGACTCTGGGAAGCGGAGAACCCGTTGTTCCCAGCGGCAAGTACCGCCACGTCGTCACCACCAGCACCAACCAACGGACAGCGGGAATCAGGGTGGACCGGTACCCGAGACCCTTGTCGGCGGCACACCAATACTGACTGGCGGGAATCAGGGAGGACCCGCAGCCGCCAGTCGAAAAGTCCGGAAGAGGACGTCCCCACACTGATGAAGAGCCTGGAAGACAGCGGGCCCAACGTCAACCAACACCAATAAGGGGCACTCCACCGAAGCTGTTACCAGCGGAAGAGACAATGACAGTAGCAGGTGAGAAAGGTTGAGGGAGAAATGAGATGCCCAGTGGCAGCTCGGCATCTGTGAGCGTCCCGGCTTCATTACACAAACTGCAATTCCGGTACATATTTCTTACACTATTCTTCATTGGAAGCATTTCAATTTCCCCGTGATTTTTGGGACTAAAATATTTCCTTTACTGAACCAGGGATGCAGCCGATAAAGCTGGCCAACATCAGAAAAGTCTAAAAACAGACGTTCATTTCGTCTCAGTTTCCATCCCTGAGATGTCAAGGTCAGTGATGATATAAGCTCTACAAGCTATGGAATGCAACTTTTACAAACATGGAGAGGTCATATGAAAAAGAATTCGAGAATTATTCTGTCTCTTAAACGGCACCAGTGACCAAGGTAATTTCTCCAAATTGTCTCAACGAGGGGAGGTACGACCAAGACTCCCCACCCAGACCTAGCCTTAATTTATTTACAGTAAACCCCGATCTCATACGCTCCCTAGGTCAGAAACCCAAAACTCCAAAACAAATCAAATTAAAAGAAAACTTTAAATTTGAAAATAGGGACACTCAACGTCAGAACCTTCAAGGGAGCAGAAAATTTAAGAATGGGAGAGGCCGAAATTGACATCCTAGGAATTTTAGAAATCATAGAAGAAATGGCAAAAAACTATACCAAATAAAAACAATTATACTTCCTTTCATATTGGCAATAACCGAAGGCAAAGAGAAATAGGATTCCTGGTCAATCCAAAATTAAGAAAATAATATCTTGGAAATAAAAGGTATATCCGACAGCATGGCAAGCCTAAAAATGGAAATCTACAATAACACTTTTGTGCTGATCCAGGTCTATGCACGTACATTTGTATTCTCTGAACAGGAAGTGGCAAAATTCTACATACATAATTATACACTCTTAGTGGAAACTGATAAGAAAATAGAGGGGAAGAAAAAAACTGATAAAAATACTAATTTTGGGTGACTTCAACAGTCACATTGGAAAAAGCAAACTGGACGAAAAACATTTGTAGGAAAATTAAATTTTAGAAAACGTAAATAAAGAGATGAAAAATTAATTCAATTCTGTCAAGAATTGGACTTTGAAAATAATAATTTTTTTTTAAATGAAAAAAAGTGGACCTGTATCAGCCCAAATCAAGAACACAGGAATTAGATCGATTTCATCCTTGCACCTAGCCATTAAGGCACACTGGAATCTATTATTTACTTCTGCCGCGTTTTTCTGCCAAAATTTGACCTGAATAGTTTTTTGAAATATCTACAAAATTGAAAGAACGCCAGAAAGCTGTACAGTTTTTTCACGCCAGGTCTTCGTAAGCCGAGTTTTTACTACTTCCCCTCTCACAATTTGACTTGCAAATTTCCAAGTAACGGAAGTTCGGAAGAGATCGCGAAGATACGAGTAAATTTTAATCCGTCTCATCCACAAACTCTCCTCGTGCCCACCGAACGCGCGTCTATTTGTATACTGTTCACGAGAAAGGTCTGTCTGTCGACGCCACGAACTCCAATTTGGTTCGTAAACATGGCGAAATATCATTGCCCCGAAGTTAAACTACTCATCGATAGACGAGAAAGCCGCAAAAGCGCCTCTGTTCCAGAACCATATGTCCAAACAACACCCTGAGCGCCATTTACGGTGATTCACGACCAACTAAAGAGCTCAGTCATAAATCGCCACTGTTCCGTAATGAGACGTGGACAGCGGTCAACAGTGAATTTTCTGGTTGGTTGCGAACAGTGGAGGGTTTCAAGGGTACATTGTACCCTCTAAAAATGAAAAATTACTCCAAAAATTGAAAAATTCTTCAGCAAGCTGGAAAAAAAGGCACCTTGAGAGGTTTCATGGTGGAGATTTACAAAATTTATAGGGGTTATAAAATTTTCTAAGATTTTTTCTAGTTGTCTTTACTTTTGAGAGACAAGAGAACCCCTTTTATTTGCTTCTATTTTTGTGCTAATCGGCTGAAAATTTCAATTTTTGTATCCCACTCGAAAGGGCGCATTCTAGGGCTCGGGTCGAAAGCAAATGAGAAAAGGCCCTACAAAATGATATCCCGCTAAAAAGAAACCTTCCGATGCCACTGGTTGCAAATCGCCAAGGTAGCGGTCAACTGTGGTGGTGTTTAGGGAGCTTTAAATAGTGGCGATTCATAACATAGCTGTTTGTCCAGAGGGTATTCAATGAGTCGCCAAATCAGAAAGAGAAAACAGAAACAATGATAAAAAGCGACAATAAGAATACTAGCGCTCAAGTATAATCTGGCTTCAATCATAGACATCATAAGGCTAATGTCAGTGCGGTCATTTTCTCACACCGCATCGCTAGAAAATGCCCTTGGGTTCTTCCTTGTGCATTCCCAGTCGAGGGTCAACTATTACTGGGACATCAGTTACGTCAACAGTTCTTCAACCTTTTCGGGTCACAAACCTCTCGATGGAAATTCACATTTTCGTGGACCGTTAGATAATAATAGAACATGTTGCAAAGCTTATGTTGCAACACCGAATATTGTTAACTTTAAATTTCTTTGAAAGGAGGGGGAGGGGGGAGAAAAAAATTAAAAATTAAAATCGAAAAATACTTTTCTTGTCTCTCTCTTAAAAGTGGAGATGGGAAGTAAATAAATCCCTAACAATCTCATAAATCTTTTCTAAATTCTATTCAGGCGCCTTTTTACAATTAGCTAAATAATTTTTCAATTTTCCCTCTTTTTTCTGGGAAGGGGAGACAAGAAGGAGCTGAGAGGTACAAATTATACTCTGTACTACCTCAAACTTTTTAGAAGGTGCAATGTACCCTTGTACTTCCGTTCTACCACAAAGTATCTGCTAGAATTGATATGTAAAAAAAGAAAAGACTTTAGATGACCTTTATCTAATTTTTTTAGTAGCCTCAAAAAAATGTTCGATTGCTTACTTTTCTGTTGCTTCCCTACTTCATGTTGCATTTAAAACATCGCTCCTATTCTTTCTTTCTATTCCATTCATACTCTCTGACTTTTTTACTCATGAGCTTATGTCCAAGGACATTTCACCCACGACGCTTTTCGTCCAATTTTTTTTTTTCGTACGAACTTGCATATCGTTTTATTGTTCTCTTTGTCACGAAAGAAATACAATGTTGACAGCACTGAATGTGCTCGATCAGAAATCTAATGAACTCGTCATAATCCAACTTCAAGGAGGCCGCACCAAAGTCATGTATCTAACAAAGAAGAAGTATGTTACCCGTCAAGACGTAATTGATGGAACTGTGCGAAAGTATAATGAGTACAAGGAGAGAGATGAAATTTTAGCGTACCTTCGTGTAATAGGAAACAAAGTAAAAATCCCCAAAGATTAGCATTGTAAAATGTATTGTGTAATGTTGGAAAATTTAAGAATTCGACTAAGCATACCATGTAATGACCAGGTGCTTGCAATGGAAATTCTATTTTTTGAGGAAAAGTATTTTGGACGAAAATAGCTGCGGATGAAATGTGTCTAGACAGAAGAAGTCCCGGACGAAAAAACTTCGGACGAATAATCCTTGGACAAAATGGGGGAGGGGGCACCAAATATGTCTTGATAATAAACCTATGTTATTTTGACAGTTTTTTTTTTTTTTTTTGTTTTCAAATATTTAATAGAGTGAAAATTTTTAGATGACTTACAGCTAAGAAAGATGAGTTTAGATGATTTAGATGACCGGTAGACATTTGGCACCACCACTGTCCAGAGTCTCCACAGGCCCGGAGAAAATGACCAAAATGAAGAAGAATCGTATTCGCGAAGGAACTGGGGAATTTCCCTAGTTATATTCGTTCAAAAATGGGGATTCTGGGGTCCCTCTTCAGCGTGTCTAACAAATTTGAAAATCAAAAATATTAGACTTTTATTGGACTTTCATTGAACTCTTCTTGAGCGATACGGGCCAATTTCAAATCGTGCAACGTAAATGTTCACGCTGTTTTGACTGCAAAGTCTGTGTGATATTAACTGATTCAACGTGATTATGCGTAAAAATAGAGTTTGCAAGACACATAGAGATCGACGTTGAGTTTTCGACCACACTACGTTAATATTATTCCTCATTATTGAACTTATATTCAAATTACTGAACTTTTATTGGACTTATTAGACTTACTGGCCCAGTAAGACACTCTGTTCATTCATCGGGATCGGGGCCGGGGCCAGCTGACGCAGCTCCATTTTCTGACTGACCTTGTAACTCCGTGATTTTGTAGCCACATGATGACTATGATTCAAACCAGACTATACTTTAAGCGATAGTATTTTCATTATATCATTTTCCCATTGTCTCTGTTTCCTCTTTCTGATTTCGAGACTCGCTGAAAATCCTCTGCTACAGGCTAAGTGAACCCGAGTTTGAGAACTACCGAGTTACGGAGTACATGGCCTCCGATTACGTTCGAGCAGAAGAGACGTTCAGGGCATACGATGCCAAGACAGTATACCGGAATTACTCCCATGCTCCTCCTCGAACAGTATTCACATCACAAACTAACATACAGAAAGGCATAAAATTGAATATTTTACTAATCAATGACTGCTAAATGAGCCTTTTATATTAGATAAGGTCCTAGCAAATGGGAAAACAACGTAGATGGTAACGCCCGAGACTCATCATCATCCGGTCCTATATTCTTCCAGAAACCCCCATCAACCACCGCACCAATTAATATTCACTCTCAAGTGACATTTCCAGTAATTTCCAGTCAACATTTCGAACGAATCATCTGATCGAAGATCGGTTACGATTCTCAAGGGATGCATAGCGTCACCGAGCACAAATTTTCCAATTACCGTTTTTGAAAACGAACACCTTTCGTCTACGTCCGCCGTTTCAGTCCCGGCGAACTCGAGAACTCGAGCGCCAAGTTCTGGCACCATGAAACCACGAATGCGTCGGCAGAGCATGAGATGTTGGTCGCACGATTACCGGCATCGGCCACCTGAAAATCCGCACCGAATACCCCCGAGTCGCACGAATCTCTTCAACGCAAAACATGATGGGACCTTCGAGTATACCTTTCATTAGGTCGATTTTCCTCAACCAGGGCGTGTTGCGAAAAGTACAAGAAACGTCTTCAAAATTCCAGAGCATGCACTATAATTTCCTTATACAACAATATTCAAATTTCTAGAAAATTTACCGCCAATTTTATTCGATATACTGCGTCTGCAGAACCGGGTTATTTGCCAACTATATATATGTATGTTACAATAATTTAAAACGTCCAAACACGATTTTACACGTCGCAGAACAGAAAATAAAATAAAAGTATCAGTATAACGGAAACCGATGATGCACTTGAGAATTCGCCGAAATTTACGTAATTTTTTTCGTAACGCAGCACGGAGGATCGCGCGAAGTCATCACCTCACAGCACGCTCGCCGAACAACATGTGTTCGCAGTCGCCAGAGACTCGGAGCGTTTCGCGTACAATTTTTGCACGTTGCCACCGCCGCACATGGAACGCGGTGGTCTTCTTCTCTGCCCGCTGCCGCAGACGGGTAGCGACGTCGATGCGCCGTCGCCACGGCCGAAGACGACGACCGTTTTATTTTCATGCTGCATTTTTTCTGCTGCCGCTCTGTTTCCCCGCCATCATTTTTCTTACTTACAATTCCGATATATCTACATGTATTCCTCTTCTACGCCAATCTGGCACGACCAAACAGAAAATGAAGAAAAAAATGACCTATATTTCGATCATTCTTTACCCCCACCCGCCACTCGTCTGAAGAAGTCGAACTGCACAACAAACACTGCATACGATTGCATCGTTTGCATTTTAGTACATCGTATAAGAAAGACCACTTTTAGGTCACGTACATACGAGATTTCACTGCGTATATATGATTTATCCAGAAGCCCGCTGACAGAGTTAGACACGCCGGGACACCGAACGAATTCCCGGTGGGCCGCCATATGAATAGGGGAGCGACCGCTGTTTGGGATTAATGGCTAATGGGGATCATCGTTTTGGAACGGGGAAACTTCAACTGCATTGAAATAAAGCACATAGCCGATAGGAAGCGAACCATGAAATCGAGTGTATGAATAACAGGAAATGTTCCAATTCACGTTTTACACATTGCACGCTTTTCTACAATGAAACAACATTAATTCGAAAGGAGTTCAACGATTGAAAAATATATTACATTTCTTCTTCTTTTTTTCCAGATACCCTCGTTCACGAACCCTCCTCAAGTTTCTCTCAACTTTTTTTCAGGCCCATGTTAGTTGTACCTTTTCGCATCCCATATAGAATAAGGAAAACTTTATCACAAGCCTACCTTTTTGTCTTCATTTATTTACATTTTCGAGTGTACGATCGTACACTCGAGCTCCTTTGGGGATGAAATAACACCAACGATGACAAAATTGTTCAACAAGATTTTGGCCACAGAAACCACCCCAAATCGGTGGAAGAAAGCAAAAATGATAATTTTGCTTAAAAAAGGTAGTAAAGAGGATATTCAAAACTACAGACCGATAAGTCTCACTTCTAACATTGGAATAATCTTTATGAAAATTATCAAGAAAAGGCTGTACTCTCAGTTGGACTATACCCAGGCTAGGGAACGGGCTGGGTTCAGAAAAAACCACTCAACCATAGATCAAATCTTTACTACTCGAAAAAGCAATAGAATATAAATTCCCGATCTACGTGCTCCTAATAGACTTTTCAAAAGCATTTGATTCTATAAAACATATTATGTACCTCTGACAGGCACTCTCGGTTCAAGGCATAAATAAAAAAGCAATCAAAGTTATTAAAAGCTAGCCGCAATACCCGTCCTTCGGATGGGAACTAAACTATATTTAATGGAGTTCAAAGTATTGGAATATATTGTTAACCTGTGATAATTAGAATTTAAATGTACCGAAATAGCATAAAAAGAAACACAAAAAAGAAAAAGCGTAGACTACATATGACAGTTATCAATTGTTGAATAGGAATATAGTTATGATGTATAGTTTTTAGGCTGAACTAGACTCCAAGTTGTGCTTTCACACTCTTTATAAACTGTGATTTTTTATCCAACTTCCACATTAAACTCTTGTTTGTTGTCCTCGACTGCAACCTTGCTCTGAATTCGACTCCAATTTCGACTCAGGCTAATTCCAGCCTTTTATATCTCGACTTCGATTCCAATTTCTGCTTTGTTACTTCAACTCTTTGATTCCAACTTCAGCTTCTTGTTCACCTGAGACTTCGACTTCCAGTTTTGGTTTCAACTTTTGAGTATTAGACTCTTGCGTTGATTTTCAAACTCGTGACTTCCACCAATAGTTCTCCTCTAATATGGACTCTCACTCACCTTCCTACTTTCCTTTAATCTGCCTTTGACTAATTAATTGTAAAATTACATTCACGACTTAGTCTATGATATAAATTTTGATTTTTTTTCCCCATTCTAATCTTCATGCTGACTCGAACCTGGTTTATTTTTACGCTGTCTGAAAGTAATTTTCACTACCGCATTCACTTTTCACTTTGACTTTTACTCCAAATTCCACATCGAATTCAAATTTTAGTTCTGATTTCTTTTTGACTTGGACTTAATCTTATACTCGTACTAAGACTTTAATTTCAACTCCACTTCGACTCTGACTCGACCAAGACTCTTCCTTTCACTTCCGTTTGAACCCTAATTCTCAGTCTAATTTTTTATAAGTTTTCTCATGCGAATTCATCTCTGACTTCACTTTCAATTTGTTTCTGACTCTAACTTTGATTTTCAATCTGATTTGGACGCTAAAATTCGACTTTAATCTTAACTGCCTCTCCCCCTTCGACTTTAACTACCACTCAGAGTGACGAAATTCTAACTTCTGCTCTGATGTCCAGCCTAATATCTATTTCGGTTTTCATTACCACTCGAATTTCGACTTCGATTTCAGTTTCGCTTCACTTTACTTCAGCTTCGAATATTTTGAAGAATGCCGTGAAAACTATGTAAAATGCACGAAAGTAAATTTCACGAATAATCGAGCTTTACTCGATTATTCACAAATATGATTGCCGCTCTCTTATTAGATGGTAAACCTTCTACATACGATAAAGCACGACCGGCGTGCATTACTTTGTAAGACTGTGATCCGTGCGGTTGAGTAGCATTTTAGCGCGTGTAATATTGTCATATATTATTCGATACTTCAGTAGAAGCATCAAATTATACGCTAATTATATCGAGTTCTGTGATTAACTTACAACTATACATTTAAATCCTCTACGCATAGTTGTCAGATTAAGGAAACTCGTTTGGAAATCACGCTTAGTACAAAACTAAACTATTATGAAAAAACACAACTTCAATGCGAAGCATAGCTGCTGTGAACCAAAAATCAAGAATGTTTATTTCAAATATTGGATTTCGAATACTGGACGCGGGGGAAAGGGGGACGATCAATCACGAACCAAGAATCCCACTTCCCGCTGGCACCCTACGGACAACATATTGCCGCTCTCCTCTTCTTGTCGCGCAGCTATGACCAAACTACTGATGAATTTTCAAAGAAAACGATCCAACCAAGGTCTGTGACGTCATGAAAACTTTGGAGCCTAATTATAGCTGAGCGAATGATCTCTTTTTGACCAAATTACTGATGAATTTTCAAAGAAAACCATCCGGGAGTTCGAGGCCCTACTCGAATAGAAATATTTTATCGTGCATCCGCTTCGTTTATTCTTTCTTCGGAAAACTCATTTTCCAATCGTTACACCCCTACCCCTATTGTTCTTACGCTCTATTTTATCGGGCGGTTAAATAATACCCTTTTAAGACAGCCTCTGGTGGAGTGAAGGAAAATAAATTTGCGTTAAGTCTGCGTTGACAGGATGGCAAACCGTATCAAAGCGAATTCTACATATATATTCTACATTTTACCCATTCTACACGTGAGACGTTGCATGCTCCATTCTACGTGCAAATTTCATCCCTGGTCGTAACGCAATCTGGAAATGTTCCTTGACACTCTTTTTAATCAAAAGTTCAGGAAATACGCATTTCTGGTACAAAAATAACGTATCACAAATATTTCAGAGGTGTTTCAATCTTCTCAAATCCGGAATTGGGAATTCTTGTTCGAAAATTTTCTCAGGACACAAAAGACAAGAACTTTTTCAGGAAACATCCTTGGCGCAATCCAGAGACAGGTAAAATAAAAAGAAATTCACGAAAATCAATTGATTTCAAATCTTTTTATTTTTGATTTTAAAATCAAATTGTTTAGTGTTTGATTTCGATGATTTCAATTTTAGGAAATAATTTCTTTCCAGGATTTCTTAGATTTTCCGATTTTTAAACCACAAAAATCATATTAAGAATTACTTTGAGCAACATTTTCAATCATTTTTTGGGAAAATGATTTTATGTTCTTTTTATTTATTTTCTATTTGTTTATTTACGGGCCATCAGCTGCACAAAGGGCTATACGGCTCGGCTTGTGGAGATGGTTATATTAATGGAAAGAGGTCTGTGTCGTGGAGGAAGGAGATGAGTTAATCTATTATCATTGGGTTATTTTGAAGCATGCTTTCCGTTGTTGGTAGTAGTTGATGTTGTTTGTGGTAAATCGTGATATTTGAAAGATTTCAGAATGATTTTGAGATTATTGAACAATCCGCTTTTTAATTTCGCCAGGGTTTAAAAAAATTATTCAAAGGAAAATACTTTTCTTTTTTTAAACACTGTTTTTGTCTTTGTTGGAAAAACAATGTTAGAAGGAATAAATAATAAAAAAATAGTAAGCAAGGTGAGCAGCGTAAACCTTTACACCACTTGTATGCATATGAAATTGCATACTCAATTCTCCGTAAATACGTCATTCGGCTCAACAATCACAACAGCGTAATAAGTTACGTAACTTCGGGCACTAATAACACGTCTTGATTTCGTCTTAGTGATCTTCATTATATTTTTTCACATTTTTATTTATTCAATTTTGTGTCCTCTAGTAATTTAAGTCATTTGTTACAGCGTTTGTAAATCCCTTTTTTTTTAATTTTGTGTTTTTCGTTGTTCTTCTTGAACATCCAGTCTTTCGTTTTGAGAAGATTTGACTTTGAGATAAGAACGATAGAATGGAGGACTAATTCGTGAGACACCCTGCGTTTATGTAAGCGAAGATGGCAGGTCAACACACCTTTCTTACGGTTTTCTCAACTTACGAGTTAATTTGCCAAGTAAAATTGATTCCTCTCCTTCAAAAGGAAATTTAGATTGTCGAGCCCATATTTGCGACGTGGTCGGGTTCTTAGTTGCCGAGAGAATCTTGAATTTGCGGTCCAAATTGGGGCCCAGATCAAAAATCTGATGCTATATTTGATATCAGCGACCCCATCCCGCACCCAAAGAAAAACAGAAAATCGATCATACATTCAATTTTTTAAGCAAAATCGCTCTAACCGCCTCCCCGACGTCTCTGAGGCACGGCTCGAAAGGGCAGATTCTGGGGGCTCGGATTGCGAGCAAAAACTCAGAAAAAGAGGGTCTGAAATTTGAGGCAATATTTAGAAGCTGGTTACACGTTTTAACTCCCTTTTGGAGGCAGAAAATTTTTTGCCAGAAAGGAAACTAGATCTCCTCAATTGCGAATCCATTCATCCTGTAAAGATTAGAAAAAGAGGGCAACGGGATCAGTAGTAAGGGCGTAGTAGCTAATCGGCGAATAGTATTTCATAAATTCATACTTCTTTTTTTTTCAAATAAAATGCTAGTTTTTTGTCAAGAAAAAAACAAGATTTAAACAAAAAGTCATTTCAAAATTTCAACTTAGAAAATATTGTAATTTTTGTATTTGAAACATTCATTTTTAATTCGAAAAAAAAACATGCTTTTTAAACAAAAATCTCCTTTGAAACAAAAGAAAAACTTATTTTAAACTTTTTTGTAGCCAACTCTGTCCAACAGGTGATCATGAAAAAGGTAAACGGTAATGGATCTTCGGTGTATGTAACCGTTGGGTTCCGAGTAAAATAACTGAGATGAGAGATGATTGAATTTACTTTACTAAATCTTTGAGATCAACTTTACAAGTTATGTTGATATATGTACTATACGACACTATACTTTTAGATGTACAATTATCATCGCTTACGACGCAGTCAGCCTCGACATCAAGAACGCGTTCAACTCGATACCGTATACGCGTATCATAGAGGCGTTGGAGTTGGCGCGGGTACCTGGTTACCTCGTGCGCATCATCAGAAGCTACTTCACCGGCCGCCGAATAGAGATGGAGTCGGCGGCCGGTCCAATCACGAGAGCGATGACCTGCGGCGTTCCTCAGGGATCAGTACTCGGACCTACCCTGTGGAACGCCGCCTTCAACGGATTGCTGAAGCTGGCACTACCACCAGGCGTGAAGTTGATCTGCTACGCTGATGACACGCTGGTGGTGTGCCAGGCAGAAACGACAGCAGAGGTCACGCGACGGGTTAACCAGGCGTTGGAGACGCTGACCCGCTGGATCGAGTCGGCGGGGTTGTGCTTGGCGGTGCAGAAGGCGGAAGCTGTTTTGTTTACAACGCGCTGCAAGTACAGCCCACCCACCTTCGTCCTAAAAGGTGTGGAGATTGCGCCCTGTACAGCCCTGAAGTACCTGCGGCTGTGGTTCGACGGGAAGCTGTCGTTCCGAGAACACTTCCGACGGGCAGCTGAGAAGGCGGATCGAGTAGCCGGCCAGCTGTCCCGTCTGATGTCGAACCTAGGGGGACCGAAAGAGCAGAGAAGAAGACTGTACGTCAACGTAGTGATGTCGGTCCTCCTATACGGGGCGCCGGTATTCGCCGACGCCATCAAGATTCCGTATAGAAGAGTGGAGATGGAGAAGATCCAGCGAAAAGCCGCGATGAGGTGTGTCAGTGCATACCGCACTGTTTCTTCGGAGGCAGTAGGCGTGTTAGCGCGTATACCGCCGATCGAACTCAAGGTCGGCGAAATAGCGGAGGTATACGGTGCGAAGAAGAAAGCGAAGAAGAAAGCGAAGACGAGAAGAGAAGCACTTCGGGTCAAGCGAGTCATCCAGCAGGACACGCTTCGGAAGTGGAAGGACGCGCTCGCCCATTCGTCCAAGGGCGAGTGGACCCGAGCGCTGATACGCGACCTCGATGGATGGGTAGGAAGAGGGCACGGAGCGCTGAACTTCCACCTTACCCAAGTCCTGAGCGGCCACGGGTGCTTCGGCACGTACCTACACCGGATGGCGATAGCGCCGAGCCCCGTGTGCACGCACTGTGATCGAGGGGCGGAAGACACACCCTGGCACACCCTGTTCGAGTGTGAGGCCTGGAAGCATGAGAGGCGCGGGACGGTTTCAACACCACGCGATGAGCCGGATGAAGAAGACGACGAAGAAAAGGAAGAAGACGACGACATCAGCCGTCTCGCGCCGGACACCCTGGTTCCGGAGATGATGAAGAGCGGCAGCAGTTGGAACCGGGTGTCGGCCTTTGTCTCGGCCATCATGAAGAGGAAGATGCAGGCAGAGTGGTCGAGGCAGAGGGCCGACGGAGAAAGCTCGGCCCACACCATCGATCCTGTACCATCCTGAAGAAGAGAAGCTCACCCGCCGTCACCACCTTCCTGCGTCGACACACGTACCCAGACGAGGAGGTGAAGGGTTGGAGCAACGGCAGCGCGTCCGTCTGCGGTGCACCCGAATTCCAGGTCGTCGTCGCGACAATGGCGGTTCCCTCGGTCAGTAGGGTGCGCCGTAGTGGCCCTTGAGGACAGCGCGCACCGACACGGTCGACGAAATGGGGGCTCGGGCCAGCCTCAATACGTCCGCACCAGCAACCCGACGATATGCTAGAGATGGTAGTTTCCGGGTTGCGAATGGCGAGGGGCGGTGTCTGGGGAGCCAATTGGGCATGCGTGCATCGCCTTACGCTTCCATCGCTTACGACGTGTCTCTCAAACTCTAGTCCAACGATTACGCCCTCGTTCAGTAGCATCGCTTCCAAAGTTAACTACAAATATCGTCCTCTAAAGGAGGGAGAATGAATTGAAAATAAAAGAACTGCATAGTCAGTTATAATTTTGAAAGTCCGAAGAAATAATCAAATACGAAATCATAACATCGTTAATAATGTTGAAGAAACAAAAAGAATTTAGAGTTTGTTATTGGCGCCTGTACGTATTTCGAAAGTCGAGTAGAGGTGTTGTTTAATTTAATACAGGTCGAAATAACCGAGCTCTGAGTCAACAGTAGGTTAATGAAAGAAATGAATTTTGTGATCGAAAAGTCGAAATTTTGAGAGCTAAAAACTATTTTACAGTGTACCGCAGTTAGGTTACTGAAAGATCATTTTTCTTCTCCGATCTATTTTTTTTTTCTTTCTTCATTGCTCTCTAGTTATTTTATTTTTTGAAGATGAAGCTAATCAGGGAACAGGATTTTCTACTTGAAGATTCGATGATGAGCAGGATTTATCGTTCCTCAAACGTTTGAGGATTCAATGTTCTTTTTCATCTCAGCACTGATGCGATGCCCGAAAGGTTAGTTTCTGGCCGGGGACTACTTTGGCATGCGTGCATCGCCATAAGTATCACCACACCATTCTTCCACAATGTTACAAACGACACTTCTAGTTCAGCATATATATGTACCAGTATATACGTTCACTTTGTATTATCCA
This sequence comes from Acanthococcus lagerstroemiae, assembly GCA_031841125.1. Lineage (NCBI taxonomy): Eukaryota > Metazoa > Arthropoda > Insecta > Hemiptera > Eriococcidae > Acanthococcus > Acanthococcus lagerstroemiae. The sequence continues at coordinate 9,089,125 of CM063108.1, forward strand.
GAGGCGTAGCGACTGGAAGAAACCTCCCTCCCATCAAATTAGCAAATTGGGAAAAGTTGGAAAAATGCAGCTCTAGCTGGGAAAATCCGACTCAAAATGTGCGAAAATGATCTACTTTATGAGTCGCCGAGCCAATTCGAGGGCCCAATTTTTGAAAATCGGTAGATCACATTTTACGTACGGAATAACACAACGAAGCGTTCATACGTACGCTTCGAGTATTCCGTCATCCCGAGGATTCAATCATACAATTTTCCAAGAAATTTAGATCGAAAGATAATCGTGTTCACGAGGAATACGTAGCACGAGTGCTGTTTCTCCTCCAAAAGGGAGAGGGAATTGGTCAAGCTTATAGGGGAAACAGCACTAACTTCGAGGAGAAGATCAAGTTGAAGAATCAGAATGGTTTTTGGATATGCAAGAGTTCGCTTGATATTCAACCTACTGCCTTCACTTATTGATCGGCGATATTTCCGATATATGTTCACGTTCGTTAATAAGTAACGCTATTTTTGTTACAAAGTTTCTTTTGAGTAATTTGTGACGATAAACTGTCAAACTGTTTACGCATTTTCAACATTAAATTCGTGCAGAATCCTCGATAAATTACTTGCTGAACTTTTTCAAGTGGAGTCGTTGAGCAACGTGAGTAACGGTTTCTGCCACAAATGATGAACCCCTCCGCGAATCAGTCGAAGTCTCTTTATGTTTGAAATTATCAAGCCGATCATGTACGCGTAAAAGTTAAGCAGTGGAACCAGGGGGGCTATAGTCATGTTCTAGGACCCACCAAAGCACCCACAAGATACTCAACATGTGAGATATCCTGGGGCAGAGGCCCCCCGAACGTCTGTGCTGCAATAAAGGAATGTGCTTATTCAGAAAGTAATCCGATATTCCTTCATTATTCTTCTATCCGCCCAAGATTCCGTATTTGGAAATTCTACTACAGCGAAACTTCGAAATTGAGCTTTATACCTCCTGGATTCTCTGGTTTCCCGGAGTCAGAGTATGACTCAAGGTTCGAGCACTTGGACATTTTTATTTTTCTGGGCTCGCCGAGGTATTGACTAAGCAACTGGCTTGTCCGGTCAAAGCTCATGCCGAGGGGAAGTCCAGGGACTTAAAATGATAGAATTAAGCGAGTAGAAAATCCCCGAATCTAGGGATGATGTGGAACCCCTTTCAAAAGGCTGCTGCTCCAATTTTCCGCCGGTTGTCCGAATAATACATAAGTCAGGGTCCAATAAGTCCCAGAACCCTTGCAGTTATAGGAGGGCTACACGCTTGTCCAACCCGAATTAAAATTTCACCCAATTATTTTTGGTTCCTCTCTATAACTAAAACGTATCACAGGGGGAGGGTTTTGCTCGGATCAATCTGACATGATTATGTGTGTCGGCTCCCAAAATGAAGGGCTCCCCACAACTTTTGCCTGCTCTTACGACTCTAAAAAAGCCTCAAAAAATTTTTCGCTCATTCCCCTCCTGAAATTTGCCACTCATTATTAGGGAATTCTTTCTCCTCCTCTTCCAATGCGATTCACTTCGCTGCTGTTGGCATTGTCTATACCGAGCCGAAAAAGTTTAAAAATAGTCATTCTAAAAAAATAATTCTCTTTGACATATACGTACATTATTTTGAACAAGACCCTCTCATATGTTTAATATTTTTGTTTTCGTTTTTTTTTCCTCTTTTTTCCCCCTCTTCTTTATAATAGTTTGGCTTTCCGAAAGTGAGATCTTGAATTTTGATAGTTACCTATTTCCCTCTTCTTTTGTCCTTTTGACGATCAATAATTATTACATCCATTTCTCGTCCTTCAACGCCCATTTTGACGTTATCTCGAATTCCTCGTAGATGGAAAAAACTCTTCTCTCGCTAATGAAGATAATTAACTAAAATAAAAGCGTGAATTTTTCTTCGCCTCCGGATTTTCAACCCGACTTGATAAAAAGAGTGAATTAATAATCACTGCTTACTCCACTTACTCCTATGTAATTTCCGAGACACTGAACAGACAACAAAGTGGAGAGACTCTTTCGTAATACAAAATACGAACAAATCGATTATATTCTCATCAACGTCGGTGCGTGATGTACTACGGAAAATACGTAAATTTTTGTATACATAGCTCGAAAATGGCACAGGTATACATGTGTATAACAGTAAGACTGATGAATCATAACGGAAAACCTTGTAGACGTTATTGTAAAGCCAGTGGGAAAAACCTTAGATACGCTGATTGTAACAGCCAGTGTGAAGAATACGACTCACACTATGCAATATGCACAGCGCCCTATCATTCGTATACACGTTGCATTTATCAACGCCTTTCAGTATCATTTCATGTCTGAGTCCGTTTGCCTACAGAAATGAATGCAAATTCATCGCCAAAAATGCACTCGCATGGATCTTGAAAAATGATTATCTTTCGAACCAGTGACGTGACATCGAATTTACCTACTTACCGCGCGGGAGCATAGAAACGAAAGCACGTTCTAAATGGAGACGCTCAGTTGAGCAACCTTAAAATATTCAGTCGATAACATAAAATGACGAAACATTGGGAGTGACACTGACACTATTTGAAACAACTTTTAAGATGTGGGACATCCACACGGTTTTGTCTGATTCCAGCTGGTCTGGAGTTACGGTAGGCATTCCTTGCCGATCGCGGGACCAGCTTTTCGTATTTGATTTACGAATTGCAAAAGATATACGAACGCATCATTTTCGACATCTGTTATTCGTTTATTAGATCCAAAACAACTTCAATACCAGGAAGCGATGATTCGAAATGTAAGCACAAACAACAAAAAGAACAGAAACCACGCAGCGACTTAAATGAGAAATTCGATTACATAATATGTTTCGTGCAGTTTTAAGATCTGGTTATCATTTTTGTAGTTTCCTAGAAATATAGAACACCAATCAACGTAACACACACAGCCTGCGGCAACTGTTACCAAAGATAAAATTAGTTTTTGTTTTTTTTTAGTTTTTTTGTCCAACTTAAAGGCACGCAATTTAGTTCTTTACTCTGTGTGTGTGTGTGTGTGTGTGTACACACGCAAAGGCGAACAAATAAAATACAGAAATATAATCGAATCTTTGATTGATGACCAAATTCATAAGAATGACAGGCAGTTCATACCACATACTTCATTTGGGGCTTTCCAGAGGAAAAGAGACCACTCTATCTATCAGTAGATTTTCCACAAAAGGCAAAAATGTGACTGTTGGTCAAAGGCAACCCATTTCGAGGTTTTACGTTTTTTGTACGCAAAATTCCTTTCTCTCTCCGATTGTCAATGGTTGGAGGTCGAATGAACATAATGATTACTGAACGAGCCCCTGAATTTAGCGCAGACGCTTCCCGCAATTCTTTCTGCTACCCATCGCATAGATTCGAAACAACCTAGTTCCTTTAACTACCCTTTAAGCCGTCAACGTGAATTTAAAACAGGATGCTGAATGCCTTTGACGAAGATACTTCTAGCAATGCTTCCCGGCTTCCTGCCTTCTGAATTAAGAATGAGTGATGCGATCTGAAGAAAGGTACACAAAGTCGGAAAACATAAAATTCGAGATAGTACGGTATATGAGTAAATACATACACTGCACTGCCAATACCGGAAACTCCATGTAAGATATCATTGAGCCAATTCAGCGCTACTGTCAGCGTATACAGCGCGTTCTAGCGGCAGGGATTAGTGGTACAAAGATGAAGCATTGAGTGTACGAGAAAAACGTGATTTTGAAAAATTCGTAATTAATTCAGGATAAGAGCAAAAATTTCAAAACTTCTTATCAAATACTAACGCATTTGTATACTACGTAGTTCAATTTTTTTTTTTGTTGGGCTGTCAATAATAGCACTTGCTAAAACATGAATTTTCACTTGTTTACTACCACACAAATATACAATACGCATCACATGTAACACAAGTAGAAAAGAGTTAGTACTAATCCTAGCCGCTAGTTGCCTTTAAGATTTCGGAGTTACCGGTATTGATAGTTGTAGTGTATTTGGTATGAAGAAGCTGAGGATAAAAAAAAAAAAAAAAAAAAAAACAATAGGTTAAAAAATGGTTGAGTTAAGGTAGTTGAAAGTTGGTCATACAAAAACCGTAATTTTGAGTAATATGGCAATCAAGTTATAGTGAACCTGTTTTTCGGGGAAAAATTATTTGGAATGTAACAAGAAAGTGATGATAATATTCGCGGAAGGAGTGTTCTGGAAGTACGGTTTACCGCTCAACACGACACCGTGTTTCATTTTATAAGGAAAGCCTCAGTCTTCCATTCCTGACAGCGTTGCACGGGAACCACGCCTACTTTTGTATGAAAAATAATATGTATTATGCTTAGTGGCGTATCCATAGTTGGTATGAGGGGGGGAAGGAGGCTTCAGTTCACACAAAAAATTATTCACTAATAGCATGATACTGAGGGGGGGGGGGTTAGCAAAAAATCGAATACGTATGTATGGACACTGTCGCAGTGTTATACCATAATCAAAAAACAAAATGTTCTATGTACTTTTACAACATTACAGGTGTAATACTTACTACTGCCGGAATAAATTATAATTTTTTTACATTTTGGACTGATTCCAGGGGGGGGGGGGGGTTCGACACAAAAATGAAAGGTTATACAAAGAATGACTTCGATAACAAACGATTGAATGATAACGAGACTGGTACCATAGACTCGACGCGCAATATCAAATAGAGACGCCTACTTCATTTCCGACTTACTGTACCTATTCCTTATTTCACAATTTGCCTCATACCGTAACTTAGAAGCGTTTCCATTCTATGCTATTTCTGTAGCAAGTTCTCGAATTTATTGTACTTCTATCTATTCCCGTCAAAAACCAGAAAACGGTAATGCCGACTTTATTTCTGTAGCAAATTGAAGTTTGCCGACTTTTTGTACCTTTCCTCAGATCGCATCACATATTTTAGTAATTGCATATTTACGTAATTAACTGCGAGCCCGTTTTTCGTGACTGCATTCTCAACTGATTTACTTGGCTTTTACTATTGAACATTGATCATTTTTCATGTAAAATGAGGAAACAGAGGTTAAAAAATTGTCATAACTTTTCTATACCTGGGAAATCACTTTGATTTTAGATTACATTAAGCAATGTAACATTCTAGATAATTTTCCAAATTGGTTTTGTCTCTGATTGGTTTTAAGAATTGTTAATTTCACAAACGCCTTCCATAAATGTGATTACGGATAATGATACACGTCAAAATGAAAAACAATTCTCATTTCCAGCGAATATAAACGTGCCAATCACATTTAAGGGGCCCCAGTCATGATGAAGATATAAATTAATCAGGTACTGGAACGAAATTGGCGACCAAGAAAACTCTTTATTTTGATAACTTTCTCGATTTTTCAAGATAATTCAGTTTTGGTCCTATTTGAGTGGTTATTCTAGCTCCTTAACCGAGAATGGGGCGAAACATTTTCTGAAAATGTTTACCAATTTATGTTATATTTAAAAACACTTTTAAATATTATATGCATGACGGGGCATACTTCCCCATTTAAAATTTCAGATTTGGTTGCCCCTCTCGGCCTATTCGAGTCTCTTGGTTGACCTTGGTTGGACATATCTTGCCTTCTGACGAAAGTAAACCATAAGACTCTCAAAATTTTACGAGGCCACTTGTCGAACAGATCGTTGGTGATAAAAAATAAATCGGATCTAGCATTTCGATTTTCATTAAATTCAAAAGACTATACGCCAACTGAAATTTTGTAAGTCGTTAAAACTTAGGTGTAGACCACTGGGCGAGTTTAATGTTGGATTTTTTTTTTTTTTTTGTTTCTTAAATTCAGTGGCCATGTTTTAGTCCATTTTGAAAAAACTATCAGCTAATTGAAATGGAAATTGTTAAAACGTGATTTTGAACCACTGTGTGACTCAGATGCGAGTTAGATTTTTAAACTACTTATCCCGGCTTATTTATACTTTTCAGTAAATTCAGAAGAAAAAATAATTTTTTCCATTCAGAATCTAGATACTGACCTCGAATCTTAAAAAATTGAGATGTTTCATGCGGTGAAAATACGTACAGTCAAATTTTCCTAAACCTTAAATACGTTTCCCTCCCAAACAAGTTATCATAACTTCAAACTATAAATGCACGTGCTGTATAGATAATGAGTTTTGACGATGAAAAACTGAAAATGGTCTCGTTTTAAAGAGAATTTCACGTAAATTAAGAATCCACTCTCAACTCAAAACTGATATGACTGACAAACTGGTCCGCTTTTCTCTGAAAAGTCACTTTATATGCGTCGCGGCGGAATCTCAATGTCTGATTCAGGGATCGCACGTTAGTTAAAGATCTGCCACTGCCAAAACGTCGAAAAAGTACACACTTTGAAAGTTTGCCGAAAGAGCACAGTCATTTAACTGGTTGATGACGTAACGTCATAAATGAAACTTATACCAGAAATACCATCATATTTCAGTGACGTTATAACACTTTCAAACAGAGGGTGACTAAGAGAAAGAGCGCACTGCCTCCTGAAAACTTAGTTCGCTACCTTCCTCTCCGGCAAGACTCATTTACTCATTCTGATACAAGAAGCTAGTTGAGTCCTGAAATGAAACTCAGCGTAAGCCTATATAACACGATTTTTCTAAGCGAATTTAAAGGTACGTAAGAAAAGAGTTCGGCAAGTACCCCGCTGCTTATACTTAGCAAGCAACCATAAGTTCTAAATCTTTCGAGTAAACTCTGAAGCTACTGTTCTTTATTCTGGTTCGCCAAATCCGCACGTGTATCGATAGTACATTATAAGAGATTTCGTAACTTCGTCTGGAAATTCAACGTACAATTACGTACCCGAATTTCCATGAAGAAAGAAGCGCCCTCTACTAACATATTCACCATCTACAAAAAATATGACAGACGACATCTGGTGTGGAAATTCGTGATCTAACGGAACTATCCGCCATGAGAGGGCAGCTTATACGAACACTTGTTTCCGCTCGATGCCAACAGATGGCGTTTCAAATCGATTTTTCGCGAAATTTACTTTCCTGTTTTTCACCGTTCAGCGAAATTGTCTTTTCCACGTTGACTATCAACGTACAGAAACATACTACGTGCCTTTTACGACTATTTAGAGCCCAAAGGAAACCATTTTCCACCATGCTACAGAGAACGGCAACAATACTTTAGAACAACGGCGTAAATACGAATAGAAAGTTCTCCTGGGGGAATATTCAAAAATTTAGCACGTAAAATAATGTCAAATTATGACGGGTCTATAAAATCTCGCTCGAACTGCGACTCGACAAACGAAGAAAGCATTGGGTCCAAGGTATTGTTGACAAGCTTTAAAATTTCACTTTTTCTTACTCGGAGCGGGTGTATATCCCACATTCCTCCCCAATTACCTCACTGTTTTTGAAATAAAATTCATCGAACTTGAATGTAAGGATACCTAAGACCCGAGGCTAAAAGTTTTACACCTAATGTAGTCTGATGCCGAATATAGGAGTCCAAAGTTCAAAAGCAGATTAATGGGGGAAAGGAGACACCCGGCTCCCTTCAACCAAAATGTCGAAACGGTTGAAAAGAATGCAGATGGATTCTCCGAAATCCATGGGGAGAGAAAAAAAGATTAGTTTACCCCATACCGGTTCCATTAATTTGACCTAGTTTTGAGCTATAAACATTATTTTTGGCGACTTTTTTTTTTCAACTTTGGGGGGCATTACGTGGCTTTTAATAATTTATTTCACCCATAAAAAGCTCTAGAGTTCTAATACTACGTTTTACTTCTTTCCCATTTTCCTTATTTTCGATTTCTTTCGATAATCAGAACATATTTCCAGAAAGACTAAAGAATACAATCATATGATGCATGATGATTTCGTCCATGGAATTGCCACGGCCCGCAGCGGTTCAGAATTCAATTCTAGGCGGCCAAAATACATAGAAGTGACCTATGTGGTTTTGACAAAACTATAACTGCAATGGGTTACATAAACTTCAAATTCATCTTGTTTTGCGTAATTGAGAACTAGTTTGATCTGTGGTGTTTGTTTCGTTGCTACAGAAATGTGAGAAGAGGAGGAGACTGAACGTAGCGCAGGGGTTACAAATATCTGCGAGTTTTTGGACCCCGTTTTGTAATAACGTTATTGTGTCGGTGAAATTGGTAAATATGTTTTCTAGTAGCATTTTTCTCGCTACTTTCTAGTTTGTTTTTGTTTCGAAGTTTTAATACATTCCAAGACCAACAATTAATATTCAAAGTAAGTACAATTATTTAATTTCATTTTTTCAAGTTACAGAGTCACCAAAGCCCTGTTGCGAAACCTTTCATGCCTAATCAAGAAGAGAAAGAATACGATTACGATGATAATTCTTTAGATGAAGATGATGTAGCAGAAGTTAAATGAAGTCGATCCGGAAGATGATAGTTTTATTTATTCTCAATATTATATTTTGTTTATGGTTTCATTCATTCTTAACATGACACTTTAATATTTCAACTATATTGTTTATTGATATTGATTTACTATTATTCAAAATATCACACATACTCTTGTGTTCATTGTTCCCCCATAAGCCCTCCTCAATTTCAAATAATACAACTTCTGAATTGTGTCGAGGGGGGTCGAAAACATGCATTTTGATACCCCACCTGATAATATTGAAAATTTTAGAGTTTGGCCCCTCTTCTATGAAACCCTTTTTCATATTTAGAAGGAAAATCACTCGAAATAGTACAGGTTTCTAAACAGTGAATGTGATGTATTTTAAATTGTGGTACTGCACAGTATTTTTTTTTTCATATCTGGAAGTTAAATATCTTATTTTTAAGTTCCTACTCCAATTGCTTTGCCAGAAAATTCAAGTTTTTTCTGCTTTTTCTTCTTTATACTCGCGACTCATTATATTGAGAAGTGATGCAGAAATAAGGGCATTCTGAATGAGTTAATAGGTCTTTTCGTTAACTTTCACGTATTCAGACCTTTTTCAGATTCTAAATAAGTCAAGAGAAGATAATTCCAGCCCGACACCAATCGAAATAAATAAGTTTTAAATCTAGGTTCAAAATTTACAAAACGACTTCGACACCACGCAAACAGAAAACAAGGAATGACGAACAGAACTCTCCGAAACCCAGAAACGGATCCAGGAAGCAGCAGTAGGAGGCGCAATGAGAATGTGTAAAAATTTGATAGCCCATTTCATTATGTGCTGTCACATTTTTTCAACTTACTGATTTCCGATAAGGCAGGACTTTTTAGGAGAGGTAAACAAAGGCACTACTCCCGTCATATGAATATGTTCCTTCCTAGTAAATGAGAAAATCCACTGTTACTATTCCTCTTGCTAAAATCTGCTTCTCCCCAAATTTGGTTGGCCCACTAACAAGGCCCTGGTAAAGGCTCTGCGAATGAGTCATCATTATTGGAGCATTTCTAACCTTCTTAGGACAATAACATTCAATTTTTCCCCCGAAAAGGGAAAAGCGACAGCTCATTCAATTTTCTCCCGAAAAAGAAGACGTAGCAGCTCATTCAATTTTTCCCTCGAAAAGGGAGAAGCGGAATTTTTTAAGACTAGATAAGGCTCTTCCATGGCCAATGCAGAAATCACAGAATTCCTCAGACTCCATCACACTAGCTCGAAACTCTACAGCATTTCTTTAAACTTGCTCGAAACACGCTAAACTGTTCAGAATTCGTGTACAGAACCTTAAAGCTTTTCCAGACTTGTATATGACTGATCTGTAGAACTAAGTCTCATTTATATGGTGTCTGATAAGATAACGTGGTAAAGTTAGTTATAAATAAGTGTTAAAAGAGTAGTTCTGTCGTAGCATTTGGGAAAACGCAAGCTCACGATAATAAATGTTCGTTGAAGACTCTCTCCGACTTCTTCGGTACCTTCTGAAACCATCAGTTATGATACATATTGATTGTAAAAGACTAGTTTAAAACTGTTTTAGACTCTTCCGGACTTTATCAAGGCTCTTGAAGACCTGATTATGAAGACTTACAAGGCTTCCATGTTTGCTCAAGACAAGTACGTCTAAAATCCTTTCAGACTTTTTCAAGACTTGCTAAGACTGTTCAAAATTTGCTCAACAGATTTGTATGACTTCCAGATGTGCCGAAAATCATTCTACTTCTCAAAATCTGTTCACGACTTTCGAACTCTATAATTAATTGGGATTCCGGGAGTGTAAAGACCCTTTCAGACTTGTTTTCAATTTCAATTTCTGAGGAAGAGTCAACTGTTCCGATTGCCCTCCTAGAGTATCCGCATCTGTCTGGACTATTGGTTCGTTAGATTAGAAAAACGTACGAATTGTTGCAAAACCGCGTGGGAAAACCAGCATTAGGTGTCCAAAGTGGTATACACTATCTCATCAAGTATACGTTGTCAAAATATGCCTCGCGCTGGAACGAGACACAGAAAAATTAATTACTTTTTTACTCTTTCGTCGGCCACAATTACAAAATAGTATAATTTCCCATTTCGAGTTAGGCTTCCCATTTTTCAATTCAGTACGATCGCTGATACAGTGTCACTTAATACAGTCATTACCGACCGTCCTCAGCATGTCTCAATGAACATGCGTTCATTATTCAAATTTTCCATTTATTACGCAGTTTCCACGTTAGCTTAGAATAATTTCTAATAATTCCAACAAAGTGCTCGAAGCACGGTAATTCCAACATAAGCATACGTTCGTAGTCCTGCGACCTTATTTTCAACGATGGGGTTATTAAACGCAACCAACTCGGAAGGAACCAATTTTATAAAAACAGAGCGAGTAAGCTGCAGGACACCTTCGTCATTATCAACGATGTGCGAGAGAGATCAGTGAGGCTTTAGTCAGGCCACCGGAAATATAAGTTCTGCAGGCCACCACCGTAGCAATCGCAGGGCAGTATCCCCCTTCATTCCATCTCCGCGGGAAAAAATTGAAAAAATGGTATTCTCATCATGATTGTTATTTTACTTTTTCGGCACCCCTTTTGGTTTGTATCTCCCACCTCCACACTGAATGTATCTAACTCGAGGAAACCAATTTTTCGACAACTCTGAGCTTCAAGGATTGCAGCAGGGCACTGCAGTTTTAAAAAATGGAAAAGTTACTGAGCAGCCGGATCTTCAACAGATTCTCATACCCGCGAACTAAGATTTGAAAACAACTAGTCACCAATCAGTCAAGTTTCACATGTTGCACAAACTACCAACCAGAAGGAGGGGTCTACATGACGTTTTCGAGAGTCAATCACAATCGCAATCGCGTCTGCACTGCTGCGACAATTGAACCAAGGCGCCACTCCCCATCACCAGACAATAATTCAATACGACTCATCACATCCGCCATCTTTGCGTTACTAGCGCTGCTTTCAACAAAAACGTATCCATTAGATTTATCGATCTCAGTCGCCCGAACTGGACAGACTATTCACTGACCACCGTCTCGGATTCCCGTCCTCGATCAGCCGCTCGATCTGCGCCAATTTCGTCACGATATACCGGCTCATTATAATGATCCGCAGGTGATCCGGCTGCGATGGCATGTTCAGCAACTGCACCGGCGACACGTCGCCGCCACGCTCCTGCTCCGCGCTCATTATAATCTTCATCATGTAATCGACGGTGCACAACGAGCAGTCCGCCGGACTGGTCGACCGACTCTCCACCTCCACCAACTGCTGCACTTCGAAATACCGCCTCAGCCTGAATACCATTTGCTGGGCCAGCTCCGAGTTGCCTTTCGCCGCGTCGTAGTGGTACAAAGACGCGTTCGCCGCGCTGAACAGAATCAAACTGTAATGGCCGCTCTCCTTCAACACGAACAATACCCGCTCGTACTCGGAGGCTCGTCTCGCATCCAGAAGCCGGCGAACGTGTTCCGGCGAGGCGGAGCGCATCGTCTGCACCGCCTCCGGCCCGAAGATCAGTACCTGCACGTAGGTACGTTCGACGTGGCGAATGTACTCGTCGATGACCTCGTCGCCCAAGGCGTCTTCGCCGGCGAACTGCTCCAGATCGCCGATAATGTCGATCACGCGTTCCAACTTGTACAGGTTCGCGGGTTCCGAGAAGAACGCCAGTCGCCGGTCGCGATCGTCGGCGCTCGCAGGCGCCAACTCGGACTGGTTCAGCGCCTGCTGATCTCTTTGCAGGGCGAGCGATTCCGCGCGCTTATCGCGAACCAACTCTTCCAGCAGCTCGATCTCGGCGCGCATCTGACGATTGCGTTCCAGCAAATCGGACACGGTAGGGAGACGAGGCGAATGGCCACGCCGATCGGGAGGCGAGATAGAATCGCACAAGTGACAATCGTCTTTCGTCGTGGCTACGGAGTCGTTGCTCGAAGACATTTTTTTCTTTTCAAAGGACATCAACAGAAACCAGCGAGGTGACCTGCGAATCGGCGATTGCTTAGCAGTCACTCGAATTACTCGTTAGTGGAACATGCAAAGGCGACGAATTTCGATTGGCTGCTACTGGGAACTGGGAACGTGTAGCATTCATTAGTTACATCTAGTGGACGTGTGGCCTACTTTGGACGTGCTCAGTGCTGTGCCTTCATAAATATTGGGTTTTAAAATTTAAGATGTGGGAAGGTGGAGGTCAAAGTTTTCTCTAACGTGCCATGCCAGAGACCCTCGTTTTTTTAGGGTCGGCTACGAGCAGCCAAGCCTATTGCAATCACTATTTTTCTTCTCTTCTCATTTTCCTACTCACAGGTCAGTTCAGTTGCGCTTCATTTCCGAGAAATCAATTAGTTGAAAATAATAACAATAATCTTAAGCAACAATTTCGATCTTATTAGGTTCGGTATAATGAGCCTCTAGCAATTAATTTTTTCTCTTTTTTTCTTCTTTTTCAGACGTGCTCATTGGTATTGATCTTCATTATTGTGCGAGTGTTATTTTCAATATATATTATGTACTTACAGAGCCAAGGAGATGAAATTTAAAGACTGGAATATTGTGCGATTCGTACTTTCCTACAAAAGGAACTATTTTCTCAGCGCAAGCGAAGAAATTAGCTGGATTTAGAAGAGGTAAGTGTATCGTTTGTTAATGTATGAAATGGGTTCTCAGTTTAAATTAGTGTAGAATTTCGTTGAATCGAACCAAGTACATACAATATTCTATGGTACTTTTATCAGTAAATTTTTCAAGGAATAATGCGATGCGAATTATGTCTCATAAATATGGTAACAGTATTAATAGTAATTTTGGTATTCTGTTTCAGGTTTCGAGCGATGAAGCCTAGCGTTGCGGTTGTCTTCACCTGAAGAGGGAACAACGGCGTTACCTACCCTCTGTGGCGATGATGGGAACGTGTGATGAGGCAAATGAACAATTACACAGATACTGAACAAGTACATGATAAAGCCTAACTATACGATGCACAGGGGTCTGGCTGGCCAAATGGATAGCGCACTGGTTTCGGAATCCGGAGGTCCCGATATCGAGCCCACGTAGCAATTCGGTACATTTCGACCTATAGGCCGGTTTTTCGGCAAGAAGAGATGAGCGCTAAGACAGCCTGACGAGGAAATAGTCATTTTTATATTTTCAGAAAGTATAACTTAATAAATAATGATGTTTTGCTACATGAAACAAAAGACATTGAAAAATGTCAAGAATTTTGTTTCTAATCATCGTTCCAAGAATCGACCGAGTATAGTGTTTGATTAATAACCCGCACCCTTTCCGAAGTGCGTTCAAAAATGAGCAGCATTTTGAGGCTATAGCTTCGATTCTTAACCCGCTTGAATGAATAGCTTCATTTAAGAAAGTAGCAATAATACTAAAATGATTGAGACTGACAGAGAAACCTGATTTTCTTAAACGACACACAGTGCAGAGATTATCGCATCCATTACCAAACGAAAGTTCAATCAAGAAACTGAACTCAACGAGGGGGACGGATACGTACAATTCTGAGACGAATGTTCACCGGTTGTACGAAACAAGTGCATGCGTAGCAATACATTTACAGCAAAGCCTTCAGAAGCTCACTCTCCAAGTAAGGTGCACACAGTACGTAGAATAATACTTACATATACGTGATACAAAATTCTGTGATATTACAGGGTAATCCATGAAATTGTACTCACCTAGAAACAAACAAAATAAACATTTCATTAGCTAAAATTAAGATGAGCTATTCCAACAACGCAAAAGAAAAGAATAGAAAAATTAAAAACTACACAAGAACGGGTAGACAGTGCAGTAGCTAAGTATTCGACGACAACTGGCTTTCGAGTTTGAGACAGAATTTTATTAACTTGGTGGAATTTATCGATAATCTGATACGATTAAAGAGCCCAAATAGAACTGAGCATAGTAAAACATGAAGTAACCTTCATCTTCCGCAAACTGTACAGCGTATTAACTGTTTTCTATCGTCTACTAACTCCCACGCGTCCAATATTGTTAGTGACGAAATCTGCACGTCCTCTAACGGAGGATAGAAGACATTTTCAATTTTACAACATCATTAAGACAAAAGAAAAGTTCCTGTTTTAGAAATTTTCGAAGAGGTCTCCAAATTCGATTTTTTATAGGGGAGAGGCAGGATATTTCCGAGTGATATCAGATTTTTCAATATTTCATCTAAATTATGTGTCTAAGGAGAAGAACGATTACTTGGTCGTGAAGAGGTGATTATTTTACCAATACGGTGTAAAAATAAATTTTTCTATTATTTTTGAATTTTTTGGATCTCCTGTCCCGAATCACCTTAGAAGGAGGTTTTGGATACACCTAAAATAGGCAAATATTCTGGGGGGAAAAAATCACAAAAATACGCCAAAAGTTGTTATGATATAAAGGAAATTAATAATTATTAGATGAAAAAAGGACTTGGTTATCGCCAGGAAATAAAGTGAACGTGTGTTTCTGCGTTACAATTCACGTTAGTAAAGACCAGTGTATCGATAAAAGTGATAAAGGTGGACATTCTAGTGTTAGATATCACACAGCCGGTAAAATTTTGCCGCTACGGTACGGTACGTAAACTCTACATATTCGTATTATACAAAATCGAGAATGATTCCCGAAGATTTCAAAAATGAATTTAGCAATTTGTCAAAATTGATAATGGAATCAAAGAAAAACTGAAAACGGACTTCAAAAAGGAGATGACTGACTTGAAAATAACTATACATGAAGTGGCGAAAAAACACGAGGCTCTAGAGTATGAAATATCACAATTAAAAAACGAGAACGAAAACCTTAACCACAAAATACAAACCCTTGAACAATATAGTCGAAAAAGTAATATTGTGGTGAATGGCATTAGGAAAGAAAAAGGGGAAAGTGAAGAAGACTTGATCATGGCTATAAACGAGGTGGCAGGAAAACTCGAAGTTCAATTAGAAACCCAGGACATCAGTTCTCTCCACAGATTACCATAAAAAAACAAACAATTTCCCCCTATTATCGTAAAAATGAACAACTGGCGCAAAAAAACAGAAATTGTGAAAAAATCTAAAGAAAAAAAGTTAGACAACATCTACATAAGCGAACACCTCACTCGCTATACCAGAGAACTATTAGCAGAAGCTCAGAAATTATGCAATGAAAGATGGGTCAAATATGCATGCGTAAAGGAGGGTAGTGTTTTCATTCGCAAAGATGACAAGGAGCCGGAAATCAAAATTAGGGACAAAAGTACCTTAAACAAAGTCAAAAGCACAATCACAGAAATGAAGAAGATAACAGGAAATCGAGGTAGAGTACACAGGAAACAGAAGAAGCTGGACCAACTTCAGGAAAACGAACTCTCGAGTCACCTACTAGCCCAATACTGCATGAAATAGTAAGGATGATATTCGTCAGTACGCAACCCCAGCTGGGAAACATCATAAAAAATAATGTAATCTTATCAGGCCTCGTCCGAGTCAGGCAAAGGTACATAAAAAATCAAAAGAGGATGATCAAACTCAAAAAAGAATTACCTAGAAAGTTTGGTCAACGAAGGTAATCCAGACCAAAACCTCTCAATCTGTTCACAATCGGAATCTAAATTAATAAAACCACCCCTTAAAATGAAAAGGAAATCAATTAAATTAAATTTGAGACAAATTTACTCTAAAAGTTTAATTAAGGAAAACTCTCATGATCATATCCCTATCTTGAAAACTCTGGAACGTACAAACAAATTGCAAAAACCCTACCCTATCGGGACCAATAATAAGAAAAAAGAGAATCAGTCGATAGCCACCCTAAATGTAAGAACTTTGAAATCACAAGAAAATCTGATAGAATTAGAAGAAGCGCTAGAAAATACAAATATCAGCATTTTAGGTTTACCAGAGGTTCGTAGGACAGGAAATAATATTCAAAATACACCATAATATGGAAACTTATTATTTTACATCGGGGAACAGGGTGGGCAAGCCGGGGTAGGATTCATTGTCAAGTCACACATGAAAAGAAATATCATAGAAATAAAAGGCATATCAGACAGAATATGCTAAAATTACAGTAAAACTAGGAGAGGAAAAAACTTTAACCATCATTCATGTATACGCCCCCACAGCTACATCAAAAGAAATTACAATAAACGAATTCTATAACAAGCTATCGGATTCAATTTCGAACATGAAAAGGAACATCAAACATCAATTTATTATAATGGGAGACTTCAACAGCCAAGTAGGGAGGGGAAAAAAAGAAGAATCATCAATAATAGGAAAGTATACTTAATGGAAAACGTAACAAAAGTGGATGGAAATTAATGAGATTTTGCCAATCTAACAACCTGAAAATCTTAAGTACTTTCTTCAAAAAAAGAAAGGAAAAACGATGGACTTGGATAGCCCCCAATATGGAGTACAAGACACGAATTGATTATATTTTAACACCAATAAACAACAATAACATCAGGAATATCACTGTAGGACAAAGATTGAACTATAACACAGACCATAGGATAATTATATGTAAAATTATGAACAAGCGACACTTTAAGACAATTGAAGATATGGGGAAAATAAAAGAAAGTTGGACCCAGTATCAAGAAAAAATTACAGATAAATTATCAATGATAGGAAAAAATCAGTTATTAGGAAATATAGAAGAACTGGATTCTCAAATATAATAGGTATATAATAACAGAACTAGACAAAACAACCAAGAAAAATATAACAAATATAACCCAAAGCAAACTACCTAAAAATATTCAAGATCTAATTAATAAACGAGAAGAAATAAAAAAGAAAAAAAGTAAAAATGGGAAAAACAAAATAGAATTGAGTATTATATGTAAAATCATCAAAAATGAATTAAGAAACTATAAGAAAAATAAAATAGAAACAACTATAAGAGAAACTTTAGAGACAACAAGAAGTACAAAAAATATTAAGAAGAAATTATCACTTGGAACTAAATGGATGACGCATTTAAAAGACTCAGAGGGAATAAAGAGGTATGAAAGACAAGAAATAAACGAAATAGCTACAAACTACTATATGGAACTATACAAAGACCCAGAAAAGACAAAATAAACAAAAATAGAAATAGATAATACAGAACCTTAATTTTTGGGAATGGAAGTAAGACATATAGTTAAAGATTTGAAAAATAACAAAGCCCCTGGTGATGATAAAATAAGGAACGAACATATAAAAAATGGAGGAAAAAAATTGGAAAAAATCATCACACAATTATTCAATAACATTTTGCAAAGACAAAAAATACCCACAACATGGAAAACTTCGGAAATAATTTTGATTTTCAAAAAAGGGGAAAAGGATAACATCGAAAATTATCGCCCAATAAGTCTAAGCCAAACACTGTCAAAAATTTTCTCCAAACTTATGGAAACAAGAATAAACAAAAATCTCAACTACCATCAACCAAGAGAACAGGCGGGCTTCCGTAAGGGATATTCAACAATTGATCATTTGTATACCGTAAACCAGCTAACTGAAAAAAGTACAGAATACCAAATCAGTATCTACTTGGCCTTCGTGGACTACAAAAAAGCATTCGATTCGATAAAACTCAAATCAATATATCAAGCATTAATAAATCAAGGAACACCAAACCAATTTTTTAACATAATCATGGATATGTACACAAATCTAAAAGCTAGAGTGATAACAGATGTAACAGAAAGATACTTTAATATAGAAAAAGGCGCCAATGGAAAGACGATATAGTAAAACTATTACAAAATAAACAGTACCAAAGAGTGAATATCGACAGAACAGAGTGGAACAGATTGGGAGAGGCCTATGCCCTAGACAGGGCCTGATAGGAATAGAATTTAAATTAAATTGTAATAACCATAATGTAAGCTAGCAATATTCCTGTTAAAATAAAGGCTATTATTATTATTATTAGATGAAAAGAAAATTAGAATCTTCATTTTAACCACGTTTAATGGCCGTTCACGAATGTAATAACGAGGCATTTTCACATTGAAATACAATTATTAAAGAATTCAAACTACAATATTCCAATTTTACGAATGCTGCAATACAGATCAGAAAATCGTATCTACGAGTATGTTAAATTCGCACGATAAATTAATGTGTCCAAAACATCGCCTTTTTTCAGTCCAAAATATCCTCATAGCCACTTTTTTTTAGCTTAAAATTATCGAAAAATAATTATAGGCTCATTCTACTACAAACACCCTTGTAATAATATATTCTGGAATGTTTGGCCCAGAAGAGTGGTGCGTCAGAAACCGCGACCGCCAACGTCAGGCATCGGATACAGCGCTTGAAGAGAAAGGGGACTATTAAGGAACTTCCAAATACTGGGGTGGTTGACACCTTGACACTCAGATCTTACGTTCGTCGGTGAGCTATGGTGAGCACTGAGTAGCTATGGTTGAGTTGTTTGTTCGTGTATTGTCGTCAGTGTAATCCAGTACCAGAGCTCAAGTAGGTGATTGAACTACTGAGTTAGATAAATCATTTCCTAACCCCATCTAAGTTCAGGAGATTGCCGGATCGATGTTCATATATTATAACACTGGCTGACAGCAACGGCGGACCGAGACCCAATATGAGGCAAAATGTGTTCGGTGGACTGGACTAGGCTCCTCTTCCAGTTATCTTATAATATTAGTTTTTATTGAGCGAATTTGAGATGAACTCGTGAAATAGTTGATACGACAGAGTGGTGGGTCCTGGAGTTCATCATAATAGAACACAAGGAGATGCACGGTTATAGATTTTTGAGGCTTTCGTCAAGAACAGAAGAAAAGAGACAGATTTTAGGAACAAATATCGGGCACAGGTGACAGGAAAATTCAACATGGAGGGACGGTTCAATATTCTGATCTAATGATCTCTGAATTACACTAATCAAAAGGAGATAAGCTAGCGGATTTTAGAAGAAATTGCTGTTCTTTTTTCGTGTTTCATTTTTTTTTTTTTTTGTGAAAAATTACAAGCGAGGAGAACTTTGCTGTCGCGAAACGCTGAGGGAACATGAAGAGATTCGCTGACTGTATTGAAAGTTTATAAGTTGAAGTTCGACGCACTGAATTGAGATAGGATTAGACCTTTTCGCGACTACGTGAGAAAATCCCGATTAATTTAAAATACTTCGAAATGGCAATTTCGGGAAAGCGGTTTTTGAGAATTCTCCCTGTAGTAGCATTAGTCATAATCTGAAGTTTATCTGTGGGCGTAACGAGCTCCTTTGTTGGGAAAGATATCTGCAAAATTGCCGTGATATTTTGCCGAACAAATTATATGTAAATGCGAAGCGTGTTCTTGTTCTCTCGAAATACGCTGCAATAAACAAACATAAGAACGGCTCGGATGTGCGTTGTTTCTCAATTTTTCTTCTAGTTTCCTCGAAAAAATTTCTTGCACTTCGTCTGTTTGAAGGTCGCCGAGGTTATAGCCTGCGAAGCTCCATTTAGAATGTTTTCGAACATCAAAAAATTTACCTTAGAGAAATGAAGGCAGCGCTATTATTTCGAATTTCTTCCAATAGTTTCGAAAAACAATTTTAATTTTTCAGTCGCGACCTTGATTTTCTTTTTCATTTATCGTCAATTAAATCGTCTTCCGTTGCAATAAAGCTTCCTTTTACTTCGCCTTTTGTACCTTTTCTCTTTCTCTTTCATTCAACTTGGAGATATTTTATTGCGTACTTATCGCGATCGCATCTCAGCACTTCTACGCGTTTTGATAACGAAATCGAGAGAACAAAAAAAAAAAAAAAAAAAAAAAAGCGAAAAAGTTGACTTCTGCGTTTCAAAAAACGTAAGAAATTTATATCGAAAAATAAATTTTTTAAATAAAATATTCTTATAAAAACCATTCCATTTAAATTGAAAAGATTCTGTGACACGGTGGAAAATTAAGTTTTCCATCGCTCTTTCCCTCGCGTTCCCTCTTTCTCGCTCATTTATTCTTCACATCAGTTACACGTTGAAATGTAATGCAGGTTTTAATCGATAAATTTCCCATTTATAAAATGATTATTTTGATGAAAATGAATTGACGTGTGTAATCTAATGAATATTTCGAAAGAAAAATAATCACGTAACATTCCGGTTGTTATTATGTTTTGTATTTTCTTTAATCAACATTTTTTCATCGTCCTACGAATATTCCGGAGGTGAATTTCGTCGTACAGCAATTTAATGGTTTTGGGCGGCGTGGGAGGTGTTGAAGCTACCTGTTGAACAATTCAGAACCTCAAAATTCTTTTTTATTAAATTCGTTCATTCTTTCTTTCTTTCTCTGTTGTCCTGGCATCATATACGGGAAAAAAAGTCCGAGGACCCCAAAGAATTGAAATTGCCGAAATGCGTTGCCAAAGAATTTATTTCTGAACTAGGTACACTATTCTTGACGAACAGTATTCCACAATGGCTTAACTCTCCTCCTCCCCCCCCCCCTCCAAGAAAAAAAATTTTACCAAGAATTTGGGAATGATATAGCTGGTGTTTTCAAATACCACACGTTGGAATAACAATAGTGAAAGTTTGGTGTAGGCTAACTCTTAGGTGGTATGTACAAATACCTGGTCTCCCCAGTTCATAATATGTATTTTTGTGTGGGTAAGAACTGAACAACTTGAGCGGTTTTGGAGTATCGCCCATCGTTGTATGTTTTTTGACAGTACTAACTAAAAGAAATGCACCAATCAACAATCTTCTATCACACATTCATAATTCTTAGCTTTTCAGTTTAACGTTTCGATATAGGTAATTTTTAGAAACATAAGTCACAGCGGCGTAACCTGGAGGGTCGAGGGGATCGGGACCCCCTTTTGCGATTTCGTCAAATAGTGTTTTTCTAATATTAGCATCCCCTCCAACATCCAGCCCCTCTTTGGTCAAGACCAAACTCCCCCTCGAACACTAGGCTGTCTGCGCTACTGACAAGGTATGATAAATAGATTAGTTCACAATGAAATCACAGGACAATGTGGAAACAGAAAATCATATGGAAGTAGCGTTGATAACAAATAGATTGATAAAAAAAAGAAACTAAATAAAGGATGAAAAGGGGAACGTTCTAGTAGATGTCATCCAATTAGAGAATCTTACAATTATGAGTAATAGGTGAGGGTCAAATGAACGGAAAGAGAACCAATTATTTTCAGTGAACAGAATTGGAATCAATCTGAATCAATTTAGCAAATGTAATTGAGAAACTGGTTATTGTTCAGTGATTCCTTCCGTTTTTCTCTCTCGTCTTTTTCTGGGTTGCAGTCTATTTTAGAGACAGGATAGCCACTTTTTGGGAAACGGGGAAAAGTTAGGGAGGAGTTTTGTCAGTCCCGGAAAGTCTGGGAAATTCTGTAATTTTGATCAAAATCGGGGAACTTTTTGAGAATAGTGAGATTTAAAGAATATACCCAGTTTTCATAGTAGTTAGTGAATATATTTAAAATTTGATCATGACCGAGAAAATGTGGAAAATTGGTCTGGATGACCGGTAAATGTCAGGGAAAATTGTTCGTGAAAAGTGGCTACCATGAAAGATCTTGTAACCCGTTCGGATACTTAACTACTACCACTACACGAATACGATGACCGGTGGTGGTGATTCTGGGGGACAGAAGGGGTTGCCGCCATCCTTGAGAAAAATCGCTACTGAATACAATTTTTTTCCATATTAAGGAGGGGAGATGGAGGGTGTTTCGGATAGGGCCAGGTTTTCGAGAGTCGATTTTCTAACTAGTTACACTGACTCAAAATCGATAATTCTTGGATGGTATAGTGTGGTGGAACGTATGGCGATGCACGCATGCCAGAGTGGCCCCTATGATACCGCACCCCCGGCCCGAGAAACTACCCTTTCGAGTATCGCATCAGTGCTCGGAGGAACGCTTTTGGGCCGGGCCCAAGCCCCCATTTCGCCTTGCCGCTTCCGGTGCGCGCGCCCTGCCAGGGCCACAATGGGGGTTCCCTACTGACCGAGGTCCGCACTCTCTGAGCAGTCGCCTGGTGAAACTTCTCCTACTAGCGCCATATCCGTCCCATTGGTAACAGAGCGCACTAGACAAGGTAGTCGGCTAGTTCGCGATTGCTTTCTCCCGCGGTTTATTCCACACGTATACTTCCTTCTCTATGCGGAAGATGTACGCGCATGCGAATTGTTCCCAGCCAATGTCCCACAACGTTGAGTAAGCGACCCACGAGGCACACACAACACAGCACCAAGGCTTCAGATATTGATGGTGACGTGCTTTGCGAGTATAATGCCTTGTTCCTGAGAACTGGTGAAGGAGTGTAAAGCGTGTTATCTATCCATTTCGATTGGTACTGTTGTCGCTCCGTTCGTTGAGATGTTGGCGGGGATAAAGATGAAAGCTGTTCGTTAACTTTCCCGGCAGTGGGAAGGATGAGAGACGAGCACAATACCACCCAGTTGTTGAGCGATTTCGGGAAACTATTACCACAATAAAGTTGACTCACATGGTATCTCTCAACGCCAAAATGCTCACTTCGCACATATACACCCAATCTATTGGTAGGGAACTTACGTTTCCTTCAGGATGAATGTACCCAGGGTGTGATTTACCGGGGATGAATAGTCTGATACAACTTTACTAGGTTCGATGGTGCTACGAGTGGTCCGCAGAACTAGCAGGCGGCATTGGAGGGAACACAAGAAGATAAACCTAGGTGCTGGGATCGGACGAAGTCAACCAGCGGGGGTGACTGACACCTTTCACTACCGGCAGGGTGAGCTATGGGATATAAGTAGTTCACGATGAATATACAATCAGGTTCAGTATCGAGATCACGAACAAGCAACACGTACTCACCACGTCGAATAGTTCAGAGGCACCGAGTGGATGACGCGCAGAGGTTCCTTCATCAACCGCGACAGGCTGAAGGCGTTCAGATTCTTGTTCTTCTGAGAACGTCGACGCACGTGCGTTGTGAAAACCCGTCGAAGTTTACCGGGCGTCAGTTCGTCTTTGTGTTGATTGCAGTTGAAAATGCTCAGGTCCAGCGAGGAGCCAGCCTTGCACAACATCGTATTGAACATCACGAACCGTCAAACTTTGAACGCCTCTCCCGGAAACGTCTCACGATGAGCTCGAGCTCGTGTCTCACTCTACGATCGAAACAGTCGCGAGGTCATACAGACGCGGCGGAAAAGTCACGTCGACATTACAGCAGAACGCGCCAGTAGGGTGAGATTACAACAAAAACGCCAAAACTGCAATACATAGGAAACGTTACCCCAACTTCGACTCTTGTAGCCTCAACCCGAGCATGTTATCGCCATTTCGAATTCCCGATACTCCGTAAGCGACTGAGAGGAATCCCCCGACTTTTTGACAGTACCACGGAAAAACTGGTCGTTTCTCGGTTGACTTAATCGCTAAACCCGATCCCCGCACAGAAGGATCATCCAAAGCAAATAAAGAACGCAGGGAACCCTCGTTATACAGTCGCGGACGAAAATCTGCATAACGAAGAAAACTCCGCGACTCGGCGGGCTCCACTTCAAGACCTATTCAGAAGATTTTACATTCGTAATTTTCGCCCAGAATACGAGAGAGGGCGAAGCACGCACTGCTGAAACCCGAATAATGCGCGCTCGACGAAAGACGCGTGAAAAATCTGTGAGAGAGCCGAACACTATAACAAACCATCGAAGTAAATTGTTGCGAAATGACTTTCTTCGCCCTGTTTCACGTTATCTAACTCGAAACTTTATAAGGATTTCTATACTAGTATAATTTAATAGGAATTTAAAAAAAAATAATAATAAAAAGAAAAAAAAGAAAGAAAAATTTAATACTCCAGTGAAAAGGAATGACAAATTTTCAAGGATTTCTTTTATTATGTTTGAACAATCGTGACGGAATATCGATGCTCACGTAAAATTCAAACCGAGCGTTTTGAACAGGTGGTTCATTTCATAGATGTAATTAAATACTAATACTTAACGGAGCGAATGTTATTGTGAGATTCATGAGATTCGCAGGGTGAGAAAAGAGCGCTACCCAGCAGCTCTCCGTATGTTAAATCAACGTTCAGGTGGACAGCCAAATAATAAAGGCACAGCATGGATTCCGTCGGGGCGGAGGAGTACAAACAAACCTGGCCTCTTTCGCTCAATGCCTGTCGGAGCATATTGATAGAGGGGTGCAGGTCGATACAATCTACACAGACTTCCGGAAAGCGTTCGACAAGGTAAATCACTCCCTTCTGATAACAAAAATGACGGAAATGGGATTTAATGCACAAGCCATACGTTTCATGCAGTCACACCTGACGGGCAGAACCCAATACGTTGGGTACAAAGATGTAGAGTCGTATTCTTTCCCATGCCCATCAGGGGTTCCTCAAGGGTCAAATCTGGGTCCACTGCTATTTGTGATTTTCATTAATGACATAGAGAAAAGTGTCAGGCACTCGAATGTCCTGCTGTACGCGGATGACATGAAGATTTACCGTAGTATAGAACGTAAGGAAGAGTGTTATCAACTACAAAACGATCTAAACTCAATAGCAGAATGGAGTGAGGAAAATCATTTACCCTTTAATGTAGAAAAATGTGAAAAAATAACATACACTCGAAATACAGTAAGAACAATAAGTCACACCTACATGATAAACAATATGCGGCTAAGGGAGATTGCAACAGTTAGGGATCTGGGCGTATTTCTGGATAGCAATGTAACTTTTAAATATCATACAGCGCAACTCATTAAGCAGGCAAGAAGGAGGGTAGGATTTATCATCAGAAATTCCAAAAACCTCAAACAAATTCAAACCCTAAGGGTCCTTTATTTTACTTTGGTACGCTCGTTACTGGAATTTGGGGTGTTAGTGTGATACCCTTCGTCTATAACGCTTTCCGGAATTCTGGAATCAATACAGAAAAGATTCCTCAAATTTCTCTTTTACAAGACTTTTGAATACTACCCGTCTGGTATGGGATATGAGGAACTGTTGCAGGGCTTCGAAACGCATTCATTGGAGGCAAGGCGTAGGACAGTTTCCTTATTATTCCTCTACGACCTGATGCGGTGCAGAGTTGTGGAGCCAGAACTCCTCTCAAAAATCAATCTATGGGTACCTAGGGCTAACAGCCGGTCCATGCAAACGTTCCGCACCCCATCCAAACGTACGGATATCCTGGGAAACAGTGTCTTATCCAGAGCATTGGATCAATATAATAGACTGTGTTTGAGCTGTCCGGACCTTGACATATTTTACCAGTCCAGGAATAATTTCCGTAAGACCATCCTGCAGGCTAAAGGTTAGGAAATGAGCAAAAGGTGAGAAGAAAAATGAAATAAAGAATACGAATGAATGGATGAATGGATGAACGGATGAACGAATGAATGAATGAACGAATTATGAATGAATGATTGAATGAATGAATGACTGAATGAATACAAATACTATACTCTTAGTTTTGTATTCTAGTAGACAAATTATTAAGTCTTTAATCTTAAGTGAAATTATTTTGTAAAGATGGTGTCGGCGGTAATTGGTCTACGGACTGTTGTCGGCACCACCTCAAAAAAATAAACAAATTTAAAATAAAATAAATAAATAAATATTATGCATTTTTAGGAAACAGTAGTTAGCAGCACAGTTGCATAGATAAGTATAGAATTTGAATTCATTATAATAAATTTGATCAAATACCTATATTCGAAATCAATACAATACAATCTGTATACTAGAACAGATTTTCAGGAAATTGAACTGGGAAGGAAAGGGTCTCAAAATTATGGGCAAAAACTGATCAAATCTGAGATTCGCGGACGACATTGTACTGGCGGCAAAAAATTTCAATGAAATCGAGGAAATGGTGGAAGACCTAAAATATCACAGCGAAACATTTGGCCTACCTACAAACATGTCAAAAACAAATTTCATGTCAAACAGAGAAGGTGCGAACGAATTTTGACTCGACGGGAAAAAAGTAACTAAGAGTAGACGAATACAGATATCTAGAACAATCTACGAAATTTACTAATAACATGGACGGTATCATTAGAGAGAGGATCTCAAACTCGTGGAATGCCTTCTGGGCAAACAAAACTTTCCTGAAAAGTAAATCGAAAATCGAGCTAAAAACAAAAATTCTTAACAGCTGTGTAATACCGGTATTAACATACAGCGCACAAACGTGGTCTCTTACGAAAAGACAGATGCAGCGTCTTATCAATACCCAAAACTCAATGCTCAGGAATATCCTAGGTTTTAAACTAAAACATAAAATTAAAATAAAAAACATTCGAAAACAAACAGGTGTTCAAAGCATAGGATATCGAATCAAAAAACTGAAGCTGGCCACATATTTAGGGGTAATCAAGAAAAATGGAATTTAATGACAACTCTTTGGACTCCAAGAGAGTATAAAAGAAACAGAGGGCGCCCAACAACACGCTGGATAAATTAGATCCTCAACCTAATGGGTCCATGCTGGACTCGCACAGCATCCAACAGGAAAGCTTGGAAAATGGCGACGGAAACATATGCCGTGCGGTTGGCGGAGTAGGACAGTGGCTTACGTGTCTGTGCCCGTAAAGGGTAACATATCTAACCCACACCCTATTCAATGTTCAAATAAAATAATAAAATAGAAAAAATTCGAAATCAACGGCCCAAAAAACCAGTTGCGATACTATATTCAAAGTCAATTTTGCCACTTCGGGCCAAAATTTCGATATTTGGACCCAAATCGGGACCGGCTCAGAAATCTTTCGAGATATTCGAAAAGAACGGCCCAAAATACAAAATACTCTCATTTCGGAATTTTGTTCGACACTTTCCCATTTAAGATTCAATGTTAATCATACATTCAAGCCCTCTTCCTCCCCAAAGCGGGACCAATTTGAGAACCCTGCATAAGAGGTTAGCATGCGACAGTGACGAATCCTGTTTTTTTTCTAGGTCATTCTCCATGACAAAACTTAGTAGGTACTATACAGGGACGAAACTATAAGGGGCGTAGGTGGTTGAACACCCTCCCCCCCCCCCCAAAAAAAAAAGTTTAAAAAAAATATTTGTCGGAAAATAAAATATTTCTTCTCCACCTCCCCAAACTGAAAGTCAAACTTCGTTTCTGGTAATGGAGTACCCTGGACTACTATTAGAGACCAGTCAGTCAAACGTCGAAGGCTTCAAGCTGAGTGTCGAATGTTATCTGAAAGGTTGACACAAGGCTGAAATGTGGAAGATATTTTGAAAATTTGAAAGTCAGTAGCAAACGTTGAATTTCGAATTTCAATGACTGTTCTATTTTTACTAGAATCTCTGTTTGACCAAGAGACTAAAATTTGAGAAAGTTGAACATTAATTTTATTAAAATCTAAAAATTGAAAGCAAAAGACTTATTTTTTCAATGTCACAAGCTGAATCCGATAGGAAATGTTCTACTGCTTAATTTACGGGCTTTGGTCCTGGTGAATATAGGAAGGATATTTAGTCTGGAACAAAAGTCAAAACTCCATGTGTTTTTACCATAAGAACAAAAGGGAGCTTGTGACACGGATTCCCCCAATCCAATCGACTTGAAACTTTGCAGGTTTTTTCTATTTTTATTTTTTTATTTATTGTATAAATTTAAGAGACGAATCAGAGGAAATTCAGAAAAAAAAAATACCACCAAGAGTGAATAACGCCCACCTTAATGCGTAAAGGAAGTTGTGTGTTCATCTCAAGTATGCCTAATATCGTTCCAGCTTACTCTCCCAGACTAAGGTATGCTCATGTGCGCAGATGTGAGTGCTTCGGGGATAAGGTTCCAATCTGCATTTGCAGGGACAAAACTATGGGGAGGGGGGTGAAACACCCCAATAATTTGTCAATAGGCAAGTTTTGATTTTTTTTTTCAATCGAAAAATATTTTGATTGAAAAATCTTTTTTGTCGGCGAATTTTTGATTTTCAAGTAATATTTGCCGGCAAACTTTCCTTATCCACCCCTCCCCCCCCCCAACTGAAAACAAAGTTTCGCCTCTGGTACTATATAATTTCAACTAGGAGTAGGTGTGGGGATTAAACATAATTGTTGAAAAATTCATAAGAGACTCAGCTGCAACCCGTCGTACTTCGATGTCATGATGTGTGGAACGATGTCATTCTCTGTAATTGTAGGATGACTTGACGTACAAAAACGCGTGCCGGATAGCTCGTATGCGCATGCGCAAATATTATTTTCCCGTACGTAAGAACAACGAAGTCATTCTGCATTTTGAGAGAATTACCAGCGTCGTTTGAAGCTCGCACGATTTCAAAATTGTATTCACATTGTATATTTTAACATTAATGATTAAATTGTTTGTATTTTAAAATATTATTAAATTTCATTTTTCCCAATCTTATCTGGTCATTTCTCTGAATGACTAGAATGACCAGAGGATTTGCCACTGGCATGCGATGTAGGCTAGGGCGAAGTTCATGAACGTGCATTCCTAGCTTATACCTACTTATAGCTTGAACTTATGGCTTACAAAAACGTCTTCATCTGAAATATCTTCAATCTTGACTCTTCTCCAATTATTTTTCCCCTTGGGTTCCAGAAACAAAAAAATGGAAAATGGGAACTAGTGAAAAACAAATTATTAAAATTGTTCTCTGATGTTGGAAAATGAAAAAGTACTGTGAATTTGCCAAAAAATATGGCTTAGGCTTAAGGCATATAGCTTACAGCACATTTGACTTAAATTTATAACTGATTTAACTGCCCAAAAACATTCAGCTTATTGGCTGACTTATCATCCCTCATTTTCATTGACGAATCAGATACAAGCATAAAAACTCGATGTAAAGTAAACGTGTCTCAATGTAAAAACATGAGTCACATTTTTACATGCAGGCACACGTTCATCAACCGACACGACGGAGCAACACCAAGAATGCCGAAAGATGCCGAGAATGGCCGACTAATGCCGAGGATGTTATTATTACAACGTTATCAATGCAGTTGTAGCTTCTTGATATTATTCGCTATTAGAACTGTAGGTTTTTCTTTCAGTTAGAAAAATGCACATGTTAAATTTTTCAGCGTTGCTTTTTTGACAAAGCTGTTCAATGTTTTCCCTTTCTGATCATGTATTGTAAAAAATACCTCACAAAGCAAGAGCCAAAAGTAAGTTTACATGACTCGGGAATTGCTCACTCGCTGCGTTTGTTCACAAACTTTCCCTCGCATGTAAATATTTACTTTTGACTCTTGGTGTGCAATACACTATTGATAGGGTGGCTCTGTGGCATAGCGGTAAGAACTCGATCGGCTTCCTAACCCGAAAGCACCGGGTTCGATTCCCAACGCCGGCATTGTTATCAGTAATGCAAGAAAGAACTCGTGACACATTCTAACACCGCATTCTGATAACGTACACTGAGTCACAACCACTTACAGCAGAGGCTTCCGAGAAGTGTGTAATTGGTCGCCAGTATCTGAAAGCTGTGAATGGGTAAGGCGCTACCTGTCGGTGCTCGTTGAACTCACCGTCATACACCACGGAGCTAGTGATACGGGTATTCGACAGGAAGATAGCGCAGTTGATCTAGGCCGATTCCCGGTAAGAAGAGAAGAGAGCTAAGGCAGCCCTAAGAAGCTCCCCGATGTCCCTGAGGTAATGCTCGAAGGGGCCGTTCCAGGGCTCGGGTGAGAGTAAATGAAAAGAGAGACTATTGAAAACTCATGTTTGGAGTGTAGCCTTGTATGGATGTGAAACTTGGACCATAGAAAACCCAGAGAAGAGGATAGAAGCTTTCCAGATAGGTAAAATTGATATTTGAAACTGTCTGAAAAGGAAGACAGATAAATTAATAGGGCACAACATGAGGCACCCAGGAATAACATCACTGCTGCTAGACGGAAGGGTAAAAGGAAAAAATTGGGTGGGTCGACAAAGATTCCAGTATGTTGAATAATTATGGAGGATATCAAATGTCAGAATTATTTGGAAATGAAGGAACTCGCACAAGACAGGGAAAAACGGAGAACCGCATCAAGGCGGTCGTAAGACTGATATCATCATCGTCATTATCAATCAGATTCACAATGGAAGTTTCCTAAAAGACTTGTACGTAGTATTAGTAGCATTCTTTTGCCCAGTCTTTACAAATGGTAATTCTGGTTTAGGCTTACCACCATTAATCATTTCTAATTGTTCGAGAACACTGTTAACGTCGATGTTCCTGTGTAGCTAAGCCAAGCCAGGCCAGACTCCAAGCGCTTCCAGAATGCAACCAAACGCACAGGTTTCGTCGCGTTAAAATGCTAGTGCGTTTTGGTGTTCGTAATTAACATGGGGGCGGAGCGTAAATAGTGCAATGTTGCGTGCGGTGTGGAAAAGAAGCGTTTGATCTGACACACACCTCACTGGCCTATATGAATATACATGTACAATGATTGCCGAATGCCAAACAGTATACGCTTCTGTTTCCACTGGTTCCTCACATATCTCCCGTGAATTTATTATATACTTAAGCGTCATAAGCGTCAATACAGTCTCTGTGTTGCCCAATGTTTCATTATCTTTTATCTGTTACAAGTTGAAGTTGATATTGTATATGAAAACTTATTTTCTCGGAAATTTTCAGGGTAAGCGGCGCTTACCTTGCTTGCCTGGAATGCACGCCACTGTGTAGTACCTTGAATTTTGAGAAGAGGCCATACTTGTAAGTACATCATCGTTTTGGTTTAGCTCGCCCAGTACAATCACCTCCTAGAAGCTTGGCGGACTTAGCTGGAACACGCTGTATGCTTCCAAAATGATCCGGAACTTTGTCGTCTTACATTTCCATCAATGAAACGAGCTTCTCTTCGTAATTCGCGTTTAGCTTATTAGTTTGGCCAATTTATACACATCCGGGAACGTGTCTATCCACCGTACACGAAGTACTGCGACGTATACTTGCGGTAGAGATTCCAATTCAACGCAAAACAAACGCTCCAGTCGCCATTCAAATGTCGTCTCCTATCATTCTGTGGTGGCACGGAGAAGCAATGTGTTCGACGAACACGCGAGAACACGGTGCCGAGCATTTAGCGGTGCACAACGTACACCATCTAGCGACTTTTACCCTCATTTGCTCGTTTCTGGCGATGACGGTGAGAAACGGACCATTTGGCGGCCGCATAAAATGAAAACCACAGCCGGCAGCGAACGTCATCGACGACACCGAGGTCTTATCGCTTTTTTACGACCGTCTCGCCAGCAATAACATACAGTTCGCGAGTACGTAGTCGTCTCCGTTTTATTTGCTATCAAAGTACATTCGCAATACGGCGGGCGAAAACGCAATTCCACAAACGGACGTCGTCGACCGAGATGCGGTCCTCGTAAATCCGACTGTTAAAAACCCGGGGGCCGTGGAGCCAGGGTCGCGGGTGCACACGACGTGCGGAGATTCTTCGCGAATAAAAACTACTCGCGCCACCACCTCTCGACAATGTATTTTGCGCAGTTACGGACACATCCTCCTCTGTGTGTGTGCTACCTTGGCGCGATTACGGGGCTCAGTGAAAGAATTAAAAGCACATAGGAGAAGGAAAACGCCTACAGATACACCCTGATGAAAGCGAAAGGAAACTACATCAGTATTTTCCCCTGGAGATGCGTTTCCACCACAACAATTATGATGGCAACTCACGAAATAAACAATGATTCCGGACGTAAAAAGTTTCCCATTTGGATGTCCGGGCGAAGACTACCTGGTGAGGAATTATCATCATTGAGAATGAGGACATGGAATGTAAGTACACTGAGTGAGATCGGCAAATTAGAGAACTTAAAGAACAATATGAAAAGATTGAAGCTAGACGTAACTGGAATTATCGATTTTGCCATTCCGGTTCAGTCTAGTCTTCTGAAGATGTATGTTCCAGGAGTGCATTGAATAAGTTCGGGGATAGGCGGTCGCCAAAATCGATGGGCAAAATTTAAGACACTCAAGATTTGCGGATGACATTGTACTAATAAGCGGGGACAGGGGAGAGCTGCAGACGATGCTGGACGAGCTGGTGGCAGAAGGTGGGAAAGCAGGGCTCAAAATCAATGCTACCAAACCAAGGCTATGTGTAATGTCGAAGAGGACAAAATTAAGGTGGGAGGGGTAGAATTGGAAACGGTAGATGAATGCACATACCTGAGGCAAATTATTTCCTTTAAAGGTAATAAGATGGAAAAGAGATAAAAGAAAGAGAATAAGTCAAGCGTGGAAGGGATTCTGGGCCCTGCGAACGGTGTTCAAAAGAAAGTTGAGGACGGCTTCTAAGATCAGAAAATGCTCGAATCACGCATCCTACTAATCATGACGTACGGAGGTCAGACATGGTCGCTTACGGAGGCCTAATCCAGAAAGCTGGTAATCGCACAGAGGGGAATGGAAAGAAACATCAAGGGAATCAAGAGAAAAGACGAGATCAGAGCGAAAGCGATCAGGGAAAAAACAAAATGTAGAGGGATCATACCCTCAATCAAAAAATTGAAATTCCAATATACAGGCCACCTAGCGAGGATTGAGGACGAAAGATGGTGCAGGAAAGCGACGTTTTGCTGATAGCCATTCTGCAGCGCGGTCTAGCGGGAAAGTAAGGCCAAGATGTTGTTCAGCAGCTCAAATACTACCAGTGGCACAGTTTAAACGGATTCAAATACTGCTAGTGATCGCAACAGGATTTTTGGAACATTTTTAGAACATTTTATCCACCAGGACTGAACAGGTTAAGAGTAACTTTGATCCTAACGCTGCTTACTGATCCCAGAACAAGAGGGAGATTAATGAACCGCTGCTCAAGGTCAAGATAAACGAGATTGCAACATTAAACTCAATTCAGTCAACACTGCAATCATGTAACTAGAATCCTTTTGCCTGTCACCCGCCTCAATTGTGATGGTAATTGAAATTCTTTTCAAAAGAACATAAACCATTTCTTTTTCTCCGATCTGAGAAGGTAGCCTAGCCTATCTGTCCGGTCATTTACACGATTTCGTGTGAAGAAGCACTCATTATTACGATTTCGTTCGTTGAAATGGGGAAGGTCGATGATGCTACCATCCTCAACCTCACAGGTGTCTGGGTCCCCAACTCCGGCGCCAGTGCACGTGGCCACTACAGCCGCCAGCCAAACAAAAATCAACTTCGCATCCGGAATATCGTTCGTACTATAGGCAACACTCAACTCGCTGTTGCGACGAAGACAGTGTCTTGGCGACGTACGTACAACCGACCCCACAAATCCCAGCAGATATCTTTGCTAATTTGAACAGCGCTGCTCGTATTTACTTAACAACGATTTACATGCATTCCGCCGTATCCGTTTACGGCGACTGAAGGCGTCGAAAACGTCTCGCGAAATCGAATTATTTTCGCAACGCTACCGCGGTAAGCCGCTTAACACTCGCGCGCCGTTTCCCTGGCACGTACAAAGACGATTTTCCTCGATTTCCTTCGCTATATATAAAAAAAAGTGGGGAACGGAATGCAAGAAAACAAAAAAGAAACGACGACTACGAAAAAATACACGCACATAAACAAACCATTTTCGTAGCTATACGTCCCATTTACGTGGGAGTATTTGGAATTTATAGGGTTAACATCCCTAACTGTGTGCGCTACCTTGGCGTGATGAGGGGGCTTAAAGAAAAACTAAAGACACATAGGGAAGGAAACTCTGATGAAACCAAGGCAGGGCTACATCAGTATTCTTCCCTGGAGATGCGTCTCCACCACCATATTTATGATGGCAATTCACAAAGTAAATAACAATTCGGGACGTAAGGGCAAAGACTACCTATCAGAACTGAGAATAGGAACATGGATTGTAAGGACACTGAATGAGGTAGGCAAATCAGAAAACCTAAAGAAAGAGACGAAAAATGAATAAAATTAGATATAATAGGAATTAGTGAAGTGAGATTGCCAGAAGAAAATGATTTTCCGATGGAGAGTATGGAATAATTAATACAGCAACGAAAAGAGGGCAAGCAGACGTAGGTATAACTATTATTAGGAATAAAAAGTTTAGGGAAGAGAGTGCAAAATTATACCTAACATAGTGACAGAATATTAATGGCGAGAGTTTCAGCTCAACCAGTATCTTTAGTGATAGTTTAAGTTTATATACCTGGGGTCTGGTTGGCCGAGTGGATAGTGCGCTGGTCTCGAAATCCGGAGATCCCGGGTTCGAGCACACGTAGCAACTCGCTACATTTCGACCTAGGCCGGGTTTTCGGCAAGATGAGAAGAGGGCTAAGGCACCTCTATCAGCCTCCCCGACGTCACTGAGGTAATGCTCGAAAGGGCGGATTTCAGGGTTCGGGTTGAGAGTAAAATTAGAAAAGAGAGAAGTTTATATGTCTACAGGAAGAAAGTTAGTGAAGAAGTAGAAAAAATTTATGAAGAAATTGATGAAAAACTAAGCAAGGTAGAAGGAAAAGAAAATTTAATTATAATAGCAGATTGAAAAGAATAAGGGGTATGCGAAGAGCATGGTTTAGGAGAGCAAAATGAAAGGGGGTCTAGGCTCGTATAGAATTCTGTGAAAAATATCATTAGTTATTGGAAACACTCTTTTTAAAAATCATGCGAGAAGAAATTACACTTGGAAAAGCCCAGGAGATGGGAGAAGATATCAAATAGATTATGTATTATGATGAGAAGAAAATATAAGAATTAAATATGTAGTAGGTTGTAAAACATACCCAAGAGCAGATATATATTGAGATAGTGACTACAATGTAGCAGTAATGAAATGTAAGTTTAAAAAGATAAGATGAATAAGAGGAAAGTAAAAACAAAATGGAATTTGAAGTTACTGAAATTGATAAAGAAAAGAGAAGAACATCAAAGGAAATAACGGAAGAACTTTGTAAATCACAGGAATGAAATGATAATGAAGAGTAGTGGATAGCACTAAAAAAAAAAAGAAATAAATCTGGCAGGCATGAAAGAAATTAGGTACTCAAATAATGTAAAGGAGGAAACCATAGTTGAAAAGTGAGATACTAAATAAGGTAATGAAGAAAGAAGAAAGTATAAACAAGCCGATAAGAAAGTAAGTAAGGACAAATAAATCTTGAAGAAATCAAATAAAGAAAGAATGTAAGAAGATCATAGGAAAATGGATTAATCAGAATTATAAGAATATTGAGAAGCAAATGCAAACAGGAAACCCAGATTCGGCATATAACACTACGCTAAAAATTTCAACTTCTTGTACGTTCCATAAATACCATTTATTAATTCTGAGAGTGTTTTGGACACTAAATACGATGCCGTTGGCTGTTTTTCTCTAGCACGTCTAGTTTTTGAGGAACATTGCGTTTGACAGTATAGAAAAAGGCTCAAAATTGAGAACTTCGTGAAATTACTCTGTATTATTCTGCTTATCGAAATAATCAAGCGAATTAAGAGCTTAGACCTTCTTTAATGACATATTTAATTTATAGACTCCTTGTAGCGCTCGTTTTGAAGTACTGAATATTTTTCGGAAAAACTTTTCATCTAGCTTGAAAAGAGATATTTGCGAAATGTGCAATGGTTACACTACTATTCTTTTGTATTTACAAAAAAACAGCCGAATGCAGAACAGGCAACAGAGAATCAATGTTGCCAAATACAAAACTTTCACAATACAAATGGGAAATTTCAACGTCATTTCTATACTTTGACTTTCGGAGCTTCTAAAGCCTTTAGGAATTACTTTTTAGGGTCGGCGCGGCGTAACCGAGCCTTATACAATGGAATAATAATAATAATAATAATAATAATAATAATAATAATAATAATAATGAAGATCTACCCGACGCAACAGTGGCGCTAGCTACGCTGTATTTGTGCTTACGGATTTAAAAGTAAGTATGTGGACTGACAAACAAGATACACGAGAATGAATCGCATTTGCTTTCGACAGTGGGACAAAGGCGCTTGTGGATTTAAATGTAAAAGTGAACGTAATTGTAATTGTGTAAAAGAAACAGATAGGAAGATGGTTTTACATCGTGCTTACAGTCTCTGCAAAAGTGACTCGACGTATCAGCATAAGGAATCGATGGAAGGAGTTCATTTTGTGAGGTTTGTAATGTTGTGCATGATTCTTGCTGAAAGTAGGGTCGGCGTGAACCAACCGACATTTGCAAACAAAATTCGTGATTAGTATCGTTGGAAAGAGCGTAATCAAGAAGATTGGTACTGAGGTGTGCACGCTGTGGACAACTAACTTTCAACGTCGTGAAACAGGTGGCTAGTACGCGAACTGCGGCTGCAAACTCTTCGGTAACGTAGAAGGAAAACTAACAAAATAAAACTGAGGGGAAAGTAACGGCAAACTACCACCGCACAACCATTTTCTACCCGAGTTCAGCTTGTTATCGAAAACACATTTCAATTTCCTTTATTTGTGTAGATTTGACATTCTGGGAAAATTACGTGAAAAAGACGCAGAGTTCGACAAGAATGTCGCAAAGCTGAAGTTTGGTATAGTTGGTCAGTAGGGCATATCTGATACCTACCGAAGAACGACCTAAAAATCTCAAGAAATCTCACTGGAGCTTTATCCTCTAGTGGGTGAAACAACGTTACTTCATAAATTGATTTTTGATCATTTTCAGTATCTGCCCCCGAAAGGTTTAGAAGATTGCAAGGGTTCTTGGGAGGTGCCCCTCCCTCAGTAAGAAATTGCAACAATTTGGTAAGTACTCCCCCCCCCCCCCACAAGTTGAACGGTATTAATCTGTTAATCTGATTCTACAGATTTGGGTCATTTTTTGGTTTTCCTAATAATCAGGGAGGCCGAGAGGAGCTTTTTTAGGCTGGGGCCTAGTCAGCAAATGTCCATCTGATAAAAGTTACCAAAAGTGATGACCAAATTAAAGATACTGATAAGTGGCGTTGTAATCAGCCTCTACTAAAACCGAAGTTAGTTTACAAATTCACCTAGAACTTTCTATCAATTGAACTTTTTGAAAAAAACAAAAATGCATCGTAAAGTAGATGAAATACGCTGTTCAAATACGTATAATGTTTGGTGAAGCGTATGACAATTCACGCATGCCAAAGTGGTTCCCCAAACACCACATACCTGTCCCCGGAAACAACCCGTTCGAGTATCGCATGAGTGATCAGAGGGTTTCAAATATGCAGAATAAAATATTGAACTTATCTAATTTCCTTCATTTCATGATTAATGTTGAAGCCCTGACACGCTTATCTATATGGCCCTGGATTAGAGTTTAAAACTTACGAGTATATTTTATATTTTAATGGAAAGAAGTGCTACATCTTCTCATCGCATGAATTTTTTGAACACCAAAAAAAATGTACCCATATTCTCTATGAAAATGATGTTATGTTGTTGGAATCATTTTTCAGGGTACAATCGACGTTCAACCGTCAATTGGTCATTCACTTGTACAAGTTATGTGCATGCGTGTCACATATTCCCCTGTTCGAAATTGTTTACATTTTTCCGTGAAACGTAAGGAAATATTTTGGTACATCGCACAGGTTCAAAACCCGTTAGATATTTAAAAATATTACTTTTCAGCATTTCTAATGTGTACTGCATGCACAGTTGCAAGTCAATGGTGAGTACAGCGTCCAGTGTTCCATATTCCCATTTCTTTGACGCATATCATTTGAACGAGTGCTCGTGCTTCATGAGAATAATGATCGTGCATGTCCTTCACGAGTACCGTACACAATTCGAGTTATTGGTGGACGGTGAGCCATAACCAGTAGGAATCACGATAAGCAGGCAATCGAATGAATTCATTAAAACAAGTGAGATTAATAAGACCAGTCATGATACGAACGCTCATGCAGGATTATTGCGTAACCCAGTTCACCGAATCACTTTCGATGGCTGAAAAGTTCAATTTTGATATGGTTCTGTGATGAGGTATTCGGTTCAATTTAAATGACCATCACGAAAATTCGGATTAGGTATCCTGACATTTACCCATATCGCCGCTATCAACTTTCCAATGACATACCCGCTTTTGCGTACTTTAATTAGTACATGCTATGTATATGTATGCTCAAAGAAGTAGACGATACTTACAGATAGCAGAAACCATAAAAACCCATTACTCGGCAACATCCTTCGTTTGACTATAATAGGTAACGAATTCGATCAACAATATACACGACGACAATTCGAATAAAGTTCGGAAAAGATTTAGAAGTTCGACAAATTAAAAAATTGGAAACCGCACTCTGCACACACCGTAACTAAAACTTCCACGATACAGGAATATTCAAGATCAATAGTGATTCACGTAACAGCACACACGCATTCAACGACACCGGCAACTGCGATTGTTCCGTATTCACTGTTCCAACATGCACGTTCCAAGGTCAGCGATGAAAGAAGCAAGGGTGCAGAGTGTTTGGTTCGGGAATG
Source organism: Acanthococcus lagerstroemiae (assembly GCA_031841125.1). Lineage (NCBI taxonomy): Eukaryota > Metazoa > Arthropoda > Insecta > Hemiptera > Eriococcidae > Acanthococcus > Acanthococcus lagerstroemiae. The sequence goes on from CM063108.1 coordinate 9,128,004, forward strand.
AACTAGTTTTATCTTGTACTTTGCTACAAAGCGTAACATTAATTTTTAGATTCTGGAGTGCGGTACCACTGCTATTTTCATTGTGTTGTCGGGTTTCTTCCGAATCATAAAGGATCCTACTCTCATTACTCGCTGCAAGGATTAGGGTACCTATCATTTATCTCTCATTTAATTTTCGTTATCAAACTAAAGGAACTGCAGGTACATTTGCGCACCGTAAATGAGAAGTTACACTGTGAGTCACAAAAATATTCGGACATGCAGTTTTTTTTTGCAATATTGAAAGAAGAATGGGCGGAAAGAATCCGAAAAAGTTGTATGTGGCAGGAGGTAGAGTAGGGAGTCTTAAGAGCACCAATTTTGTTTGGAGAAGTACCAAAAATTAAGCATAGAAAAAGAAAAACACGAAATATGTAGCCGAATTAATATTCGGACACCGTGTATTTTTTCCATAAGAAATCCGACTTGATCTTACATTTTCCTGAGTAGGATTCTAGAAAATGTTCCTTTGATGATTAAAAGTTGATACCTGAATAATTGAAGCATTGCAGATTATGAGTTAGGTAATTGCGACATCGTAGCATGACTGAATGAGAAGTTAGGTATGGGTTGAAAAAATTTTAAACAAGAAAACTTTCTGCGTCCGCCTATTATAATTAGCATGCAACTCAAAAAAATAGTTACGACCCGTCTCTAACTCAACAGTACAGGAGCTATGATGATGTGGGTTAAAATTTCATATTCTGTAAAGCTTCTAGTTTACACAAATCACTTGTGATCATCAAAGGAACATTTTCGGGATTCCTGTTCAGGAAAATGTAAGATCAAGTCGGATTTCTTATGGAAAAAATACACGGTGTCCGAATATTAATTTGGCTACATATTTCGTGTTTTTCTTTTTCTGTGCATAATTTTTGGTACTTCTCCAAAAAAAATTGGTGCTCCAAGACTTTCTACTCTACCTCCTGCCACATACAACTGTTTTGGATTTTTTCTGCCCATTCTTCTTTCAATATTGCGAAAAAAAACTGCATGTCCGAATATTTTTGTGACTCACAGTATCTGTCAAAAGGGCGCTTCACATATGGGATTCCCACATGTGAAGCGCCCTTTTGACAGATAACTCCTCAAATGTAAACAAACGATTATGAAGAGATTGCATGGAACTTGCATGGTTGCATTTGCATCGCATAATTTTGTTATTTCGTTTTGAGCTGTTGACTTAATTTGTGGAATGAGTGATACCCGTAACAATTCATGATCAACTGAAATACAAGCGCATTCGAATCAGGGTTGGCAACTTACACACTTTTGAAGTCTTTACATGTAAACAATGTAAATAACGTAAATAACTGTAAAATAATAGTGTAAATAATACAATATTTAATTTTTTAGAATTATTTATCACTATCATTTACATTATTTACAATTATTTACATTGTTTGTTTGTTTACATCAAGTGTTTACAAATTATTTACACAATTCCGTTTACTGTAAATAATGTATGTATTGATTACATTTCCAACCCTGATTCGGATACAGCAATTTACCTCGATCCTGACTTTTTGAGTATAAAAGGTTTTACTAATGGAACCGATGCAACCTGTTCATTATCATTTGTTTACATTTACCGTGCGCATTCTTGCAGTTCCTTAATCAAATTGCCAATTACAGCGATCGCATAATTGTACACTGGGCGCAGGGTTAAATTTTGAGTTCCGAACGAAGAAGGTTATGGCGTTTCGTTTCTGCAAATTCCTCCCACTACCAAGAACACATGTCACACATTTGAAGAGTTTTCTATCGCCTGATACATCGCTGGTCTGATTTGAATTATCAGCAGCGGTGGCAACCTTTGTACAGCGGGTACAGCGAGTCGCTGTACACCTCAAAACAGTTCGCCATAGCCCCGAAAATTTCCTCAGCTTTTATTTATTTTCTAAATAGGTAGAGGAGATCTTTCGTGAACTAACACGGAAGAACAAAGGGTTAAATACATATTAACGATAGAAAAAATTACAAATTTGAGGTTTGCTGATAATGTAACCCTTATATTGCCAACTCCTTCTCGGATCTTTGTGAAATGATCCAAGAACTACATAAATTCAAAGAACAAATTAGCTGGACTTTCAATTAATTTCAACAAATCAACTTTCATGGCAAAGAGCCCTCCCTTAAAAAAAAAATAATAATAATAAAATTTGACGGAAACAAAATCAACACATTCATGGAAACGATTTATCTAAGCGAAATAATATCGTTCGATCAAACCATGCGGAGGAGATAAGTAGAAGAATTAAATGAGTATGGAGTAAGATCTGGTCGTTGATTCACATACTTAAAAGAAACTTTGAACCCTGTCAACACGGAGAAATTTACAACATGAACTTAGGGCTGCCCAAATTGAACGCTTACAAAAAAGCTAACAAGTAGATTAATGGCTACCAGTAGCATGCATTCCAGGCAAGCAAGGTAAGCTCTGCTTACCCTGAAAATTCCCGAAAAAAAAGTTTTCATGTACAATATCATCTTCAACTTGTAACAAATAACAGATGATGAAACATTGGGCAAAACAGTGACTGTATTGACGCTTACGCTCAAGTATTATGTAATAAATTCGCGAGATATGTGGCGCCGTCTTGTTTGGCATTCGGCAATTCTCGTACACGTATATTTGTATAAGCCAGCGAGGTGTGCGTCGGGTCTAATGCTTCTTTTCCATACTGCACGTAACAATGCACGACTTACGCTCTGCCTCCATGTTAATTACCAACACAAAAACACACTAGCATGTTCAACGCGACAGAACCTGTGCGTTTGGTTGCGTTTGGGAAGTGCTTTGAGTCAGGCTTGGCTCGGCTTGGCAACACACGAACGTCGAAGTTGACAGTGAAACATGATTATATTTACAATTTTAATCAGGCGGAGTTGAGAAAATCCAACAAGTCAAAAGGTGTTTTTTTTTTTGCTTTGTTACTTAGGAATTAAGTTGCAAGTCAAAGTTTTTTTTGCTGTGATGTTTAGGTACTTTGAGCTGAGTTAGTTGGAAAAATCCAACAAGTCAAAATGTTTTCTTTGCTTTGATACTTGGTAATTTTGAGTTGAGTCAGTTGGGACTTTAACAATTTTTGCCCCCCTCTCCAGGAAAAACTCTTTGGTGGTACGTCCCTGTGTCTATTACTCGTCACAGAAAAATATAAATGCATATGGAATAACCCTACATAGGGATACGACAATTTGAATAATTTTATCAATGCTGTTTTGTAGTAGCAGGTTCCATACGTTTATTCTGATTTTTACTTCACTTCTACGCTCATCACTTACCTCCTAGGAAAAATCACCGCACGCTACTGATGGGTACAGAAAATTCCAAGTTGAGGTCCATCTTTGGGATCAGGAAATCGGACAACATAAAGAACCGACTTACTGAAGAAGAAAATACTAAAGTTTTAAAGACCTAATAGTCCATATTAGAAATCAAGAATGAGGTTGGGCGGGGCATGTTACCCGAATGTCACCAGAAAAGTGGACCTATCAAGCGACCTTTGGGTTCTTGCCTACGTGAAAAAAATAAGGGGAAACCAGCGGAAGAATGGAGGCATGATTTGGGTAAATTTCTTCGTAACAAACTCTTTCATCGAGTAGCCCAAGTGAGAGGCAAATGGGAAAAGGTGAGAATACCTTTGCCCTAAGAGGACCGGGAGCACTTTCGGGGTAGATTTACTCTGTAACTCTGTTTCCTTAAAAATAAAGTTTTTTGACTGGCTTGATTTATTTGTAGTAGCGATTAGAGTACTACTTGTTGTGGTTTTTGGAAATTCCGTTTTGTTCTTGTTGTTGTTGTTCTGTATCTTCGTGAATAAGTACTTGTCGGAGTCTTCCTCGATTTGTATTGTTTTCTGTTTTTTTTTGTTGTTTTTTTTTGTTTTTTTTTCCTATTACTATTATTTTTAGCGATGATGAGTTTCATTTTTTGTTGTTGTATTTTTGCAGTTGTTCGAATAAAATAAATTTTGATCAGGTACAATATTTTTTAAACTAGTCTGAACCTTTAAATTTTTGCTACACCCTGAAAAAATGTAGACTTTCTGTCTGCAGGTTAACACATTCGCATGTAACAAAAAAAAATGAATGACTGGACTTCAATATTGTGTTATAGAAATACAGATATGCAAAATAGAAGGTAACTTCAGAATTACAATGAAAAGATTAAAATGACAATGATAACAAAAAGTAACAGATCCGAAAGAGAAATCGAAAATGCGAAAAAGTATTCGGACACTCTGAGATAAACCTAGTGGAAGCAATGTGTTAGGTGTCTATACAGGCCCTGGTATGTTAATGAATCACATACCATATTGCAATACGTTCATGTACATGCAAGTTCCACTATGCAGTTAAAATAGTATATTTTGCAACAAGTGCAAAAAGCGCGTCATTCCTGACGAGTACGAAGTTTTACAGCACGTGCAATGCGAGTGCTGCAAAACGCACGAACGAATAATGCGCTTCTTGCAAAAGTTGCAAACTATATTTTTTTCAATACATGTTCGAAAAGCAGTTTATAGGAGTAATTTTGATTTCATGAAACTAAAACGACGATATCCAGAATACCAAAACGGAAGGAGCGCTCTCATACACAAACAGCTGGGCTTAACCCTTATCGAAGCACGCATAAGCGACGAAAATGACGCGCTTGTCCGTCTAGTGTGAATAATTACCCTTCCTTCTGCTTTTTCTAAGGTTCTATAGTTTCACACGGGTATAATGGACCGCCATATTGAAAGCCAACTAGCCCAAACATCCTGGAACATGATCAGCCGTTCGCGAACGAGTACGAGCGCGTCCGAGAATGCTCACACTAACTTGAGAATCAAAATGGCGGCCTATAGCACCCCACTTCTTCTACTGCTAAGCATACAATTTGACGTCACTTTTTTGCTTTAGTGCAAAACTGGATTATTTTTGCATACTTTTTAGGTGGATTGTTCGTGCTCTCCACTGTCGATTCAAACGTTTCACTTCTTGCATGTAAAAGTGGTTACAAATAAGACGCTGTACTGAAAAAAGTAATTTTCATGCTGTTAATATGAAAAGAGGAAACGTAACGTCTTTGGAGTTGAAACAATTAGTGATTCGTCATTCTACCAAAGGAAATTCCATTTGTGAGATCAGTAAGTTGTTAAATTTAAAAGAAAGAAAAAGTCCGGTGGGTGGTTGATATTTGTACCAGGAAGACCTTCCCGTGACGTGTAAACTGTTGGAATGTTGGTACTACTGTCTGCTGGTACGCTCTATAAGTCATAAAATAAAAAATAAACTGACAAAAACTTCCACCAAATTCCTTTACTCGTTACCAAACCAAATTGTCGTCACGTGTGCATTAACTGATAAAATCTTTCCAAACCGAGCGTTGATTCTCCACAGGACATCAAAAATGTCAGATTGATTCTTGTTCTCGTCTCAATTTTTGATGATTGCATCAATATTCCTGTTCCTTCTCCCTACAAGTCAATAAAATTGTCAAGAGTAGCAATATTGGTCAATATTATTGACCATTTAGAACGCGCTTAACGCCCTATCAATACAGAGCGCATCTAAACTTCCATAGTAAATATTCATTCAGTATTTTTTTCTCATTAAATGAATAAAACTGACTTTTTTGTAATGAAAATATTGTGCACTATGACACGATGAAATATCATGACTTTTTCGAGTTTTGGTTAGAATATCATGACTTATCATGACTTTCATGTTTTTTGAAATCATGAATTTTCACGAATTTTCACGACTGTTCATGCCTTTTCAGGTCAGTAGACACCCTGTTATAGCAAGACAAAAATTGCATCGAACGGGGAGAAGGAAGGAAAAAAAGATAGGAAGAGAAGAGATAAAATAGGAGAACGAAATCGAATACCTTGGTCAAATTATATCATTCGAGAACAGAAGAGAGAAAGAATTGGGTAGAAGGATCCAAAAAGGTTGGAAGGATTTCTGGAGTCTGAAATAAATATACAAAAGTAAAATAAATCTTGACCCGAAAATAAGAACATAGGAAAGTTGTACACATCCAGTGATCATGTACGACGCCCAAACGTGGGCGCTAACGGAAAATAATATTTGGAAGCCTCAACCGACCCTAGGAGCAATGGGAAGGAGTATTTTGGGAATTAAGAAGAGGGATAAAATTAGGAACGAGATAACCAGACAGAAAACGAAAATGAAAGATACAGGATATACGCCGGAAAAATTGAAATGGAAATAATATGTGGGCCATATAGCACAAGACAATAAGGGGAAAGATGGAGTAAAAAAGCAGAGGTTTGGGTGCCGCACGACGCAAAACGATCAAAAGGTAGGCCGTTGACTTGCTGAAGAGATGAAATTAGGAAATAAATGGGTCCACTATGGAGGAGGCTAGCCGCTAATAAAATCGAATGGAGGAAGCGCGGAGAGGCATATGCCCGGAGGTGGGCTGGAATGGGTCAGGGAATAGAGGGAGCCTCCATCCTGTAACATAAGAGTTAAGAAAAATGTAAATATTATAGCATTCCAATAAATACCTACTAATAATAAAAAGGGCTATATCCTCAAGAGTGTGCTACAATTTGCATTTTAAGGGCATACCTATTTTTTATCTCCCAATCCTCAAACAGTCACAAAATTGTCAGTGTTGCCATTTTTCAATAAAAATATTACATTTCATGCTATAGAAAGAAATGGATTAAAATATTTGAAGCTAAAACCAAATTCTATAGTCCGTTGTTCACGTTGTGGCCTCGTACCGTCAACGCAGTCAGGTCATGCGCTTGGATTTACACTATCATATTCGTGAAATCCTCTATTTCGCTTAGAATGTAATCAGTTTTGAAATATGTAGGCATACTGCCACCTAATCTACATAAAAAAGCTACTCGACAAAGCTCTCAAGAAGCCGGTTCCCGTTTACAATCAAAATTCATCCCGAACACTGCGGCGTGTACTGGATCTTACACAATTTGCAAAGAAAAAAAAAAAAAGTCGACCCAACGATGCACTTGTACAAGGTGAGTGTGACTCTCTCCTGCTTTTATGATACCCTTCCAACAGATAATTAGGTTTTAGAACGAAGGCCATGGACATCGAAGCGTGTACTTTTCAGAGTTCTATATAGCATATTCCAGTTTCTGCCAACTTGGAATATTGTGTAAAGTACCTTTGTACAAGAACTTCGGACAAATTATGATTATTTTGTAAGGCGAACGTGAACATTTTGTAAAGCTGCACGTGATTACCACACGGCTGTTGCTTACAGCCTAATTACACCGGATGGAAATAATAATTATTTTTTAATTACTTTTTTCGATTCTACGAAAGGTTGAACGTTGTACGCCAACGGCGCATTCAATGGAGGGCTACCGTAATTGGAACATTTTGTAACGCTTTTGGTTACCTAATTGAATCGCTTTAATTTGGCGTCAAGCAACAACCGCAACACGCAGAAAAGTTGCTTTTATGGTAAACAAGAGGCGTCAAGTTTTTGCGCCTTTTTTTGTTCACTCTTCTCATCTTCCGGAGTGCCGGAGTCTTTTCTACACAATGCGAGAAGATGAATGAAGTTGCCGGATTAACAAAGAAAGAAAAACCTCATTTTCTCTGGCGTGTTTCAGCGCGAACTTTTTACGTCCCTTTCGCTCGTTAGTCGTTGCATTCCACGAAATGCGGAACAAGATTTTCGAAATACGCATTGATGAAGCCTTCGGTCTTTTTCTGACCTTGCTTTCCGATAGATGGGTTTTACGGTTTAAATCAATTTTTTGACATGTCCCCATTTCCCGAAAAGTTCTTACCTGTGCCACTCATCTTAGACTAGTACCAACCAGATCTGCGCGGTTTATGCATATACTCGTAATGTCAGAAGTCATAAAGCATGACCTCGAGGGAGGCTATTCTCTTTGAATTCTTTTTACTAACAATATCTTCATTATTTTTAGTTGGAAATCACTTAGAACGGATAGAAAACCATCTACAATTTTATTTATGATCGTATATTTCTTTAGGTAATTTCTTGTTTCTGTTTCCTAATATTCCGACCATTTTCATACACGAACTCCTGTGTTCCATTTCTCGTTGAAACGTTTTAAACAAGAATTACAGCAAATGTGTTGTAGCACGGAAAACGTTAACTTCATTCCTAATGTGCCATTTTCAAGTCAGTTATTCCCCATTAAAATGTAAGAGTAAATTTCTATGTAAATAAATACACCCCGTACAGGGTCGAATTTTTTACACGCTTGTCGCTTCGTTTCTCTCCGCTTTCACCCGCTTGTATGCATGACTGGTCTGCCTGGAGAACCTGCTGGAGGGCGAGAAATGCATCCCTTGTACCAAGGTCTTCACTGCTACAGGTGTGCTGCAGCGGGAGATGTCGTGCGGGGTTCCGCAGGGATCAGTTCTTGGTCCACTCGTGTGGAACATCGCGTTTGACGGCATTCTGCGAGCAGAAGTACCACCAGGGGTCCTTTTTCCTCCCTCGATTGTTCAAGCAGGACATCAGTTCAGTTACAGTTTAGTCACCGTTCATGCTCAGCACTCACAAAGATCTACTTTTATTATCCATTGATTAATATCCACGCTTTTCCTACGAACTCTCGTTTCTGTGATTTCATATGCCCTCGTTTCAGTGCGGACTAAACACTTCTCTCGTACAATTCCGAAAAACCGGAAACAGAATAAAATTCAACAAGTCTCTATCTCCCTCTGGTCACTGATGCAATATTCGAAAGGGCCGTTTTCGGGGCCAGGGGTGCGGTGTCTAGGGAGTCACTTTGGCACGCGTGCATCGCCATACGCTCCACCAATGGAGAACAGGTTTCTATCTAATATCAATTTGAATTAAGTAACAAGATATTTCGGAGCAAGGAGAAAGAGAACAAATAATTTAACGGATGAAAAAGGAAAACCATTAGATTCTAAAAAAGACAAAGTACATAAAAATATGGGTTAGATATGTTGAAAAACTGTACGAGTATAAGAATGGAGCAGTAGGTATAAGTAAATATATGGAAAAAGAAGATAGTGTGGAGGATGAAGAAAGAGTAGATCCTACTGCGAGATCGGAATTTGATAAATCCCTGAAAGAACTGAACGCAGGTATAGCAAAAGGAGTAGATGAAATTACTATTGAGTTATTGAGGAATGCAGGAGAAGTAGTTTTGAGAAATTTATATGCATTACTCGTAATTTGCAGAATGTACGAGGAAGGAGAAATGCAAATAGATTTTCAGAAAAGCAGGTTAATTATGATCCTTAAAAAGCAGGAGCAAGTAAATTATAAAATAAAATAGAAGAAAAGGTGGGAGATCAGTTTAACTCAGAAAAGGTGGAGGAACTAGGGAAACAATTTTAGGTAAGAGGTTTTTACTGGGAAAAAAGACTGAAAAAAGGTTCAAATACACACGTAATATTCGCAGATTTAGAAAAAGCTTTAGAATTTAGATAATGTTGAGTGAAGGAGAGGAAGGAGTTAAGTATAAGGAAAGAAGAGTAATATGGAACTTACATAAGGATCAAAAGGCTTAAATACGAATACAGGATGAAGTGGGAGAAGCAAAAATTCAAAAGGGAGTGAGACAAGGTTGCTGTTTGTCACCAGTAATGTACCTATTTATAGAGAAAATAATTGAAGAAATGGAAAAAAAGAAACCAAGCGTGACTATACGAAGGGAGGCGGATAGAATGATAAGGTTTGCTGATGACACTGCAATCGTGGAAAGAAGTAAAGAAGAACTAAAGAAAACACTGAAGAAGTTGGGTGAAAGATTAAAAGTAAAATATAAAAGGAACATGACAAGAAATAAAAGTGATGGTAGTCAGTAGATGATCACAAAATCCAATAACTATGGAAACAGGAGGTGAAAAAATAAAGGAGGTAAAGGAATTTAAATACGTACTTAGTTAGTCTGATAACGCAAGATGGTCGAAGTAAAACAGAAATAAAGAGTAGAATGGACACAAGCTAAGAGAGCTGTTTTTCAAAAAAAGGACATGTTTAGGGTAGATAATACAAGTCAGACTAAGATTTCTTCAAACGTATAATATTTGAAGTAAATGGATGTGAGACCTGACAATAGCAACATAAGAAAGAAAAAGGACAGAAGCTCATGAACTTTGGTGTTATCGGAGAATGTTGAAAATCAAATGGGCAGAAAAGATCAGGAATGAGGAAATATTGAGGCGAATAGAAAAGAGGAGAAAAATTTGGAATATAGTCGTAAAGAGAAGAGTTCAAATGACAGGTTATAATATAAAACATCCAGGGACAAGGGCGCAATCAAAGAGGGGGCTAGGGGCTATAGTCCCCCATTCTTCAAAATTTGTTCAAAATCAATTTTGAAACGAAAAAAATTGATGCCGATGACCTGATGCGGTTACATTGCGTCGTAGGTTCGTACAAATTTATAGTTCACGAAAATGGGTAGGTACCACATCGAGTAGCAAGTTGTTTTTTTTTTTTGACATTTTCATGTCTAATTTGGCACATAAACGAAAAAACCGGTACTAATTGAGCGTTACTTGGAACAGAATTACTTTGGAGCATCACGAAAAAAAACAGCTGATCGAGAGCTGTGGCACATACTCGTACATGAAAAACAAAAAATTCCTTTTGAGCCTTACTTCTGAGGCGAGAATCGAAATCAAGGCTCTTCATAGTGAAAATTCAGTTCAGTGGTTGACATTTCCATGGAAATTTATTCTTCTTACAGCCATGGGTATACTTGAGCGAAAACCGTTACGCCCCCCCCCCACCCGACACGAAGCCAGTCCGTACGATTTGCTCTTCATGGTGACAATTCAGTTCAGTGGTAGACATCTTCATGGAAATTTCTATCAATAACATGGCTGCACACTGCAGTCGCGCAGCAACAACATGGATGCAGACTGTAGTTGCGTCGATATTGAAATCGAGACATGAAAATGCTCTCCCGTGGTTGCAGATCCATCTGCGACATGTTTTCAAGGTGCTAGTGACTTTGATTACTTTTGGTTCGACTTAGTGGTTTTCGGTAATTTTGGTCAATTTTGGACAGATATAAACAGTTTTTCTTTACGTAAGATTCTAGCGCTCTAATATGATCTAGTTTCTGTGTACGGATTCGATTTCGAACTACTTTAAAATTATTTCAACAATTTTTATCAAGGATGAACGAAAATTTTCAGCGTAGATGGGAGTATTTTCTACCGTTTTCATTCTCCTTCTAATGGACCCTGCCGTGAGTTTTATTTAATTTTGAAATTTCGGATTCTTATATTTTGTAATGGGCGCAGAATCCTGTTCTTTTAAGAGGATAACGAAATTCAAAATATTCGACTCACGGAGACTGTTTTTCAAAATAATTTACGTTTCATAAATGAAAACTTGGAGACATTTTTATGACTTTTTCAGCTAACTGTCGTAATTTTTCCTAATATAACAGGACCTATTTTTCTTTCACATTTTGAAAAGAAGTAGATGGATTTTTCGTTCTTCTCCCTTCCTCCGCCTTTTATGGTTTTCATGCTATCGTTTGTGGTTGATGGTATAAATCGGGGCAGACCTATTTTTTGCGGGGCGGGGGAAAGGCATTCTCCTCGGTCTTCTAGTTCGGAACCACTCTCGTTTTACTTCGGACTGTATGGGTCGTCATTCTCCAGAAACGGAGAATATTAAAGCGGCATTTTTTGTCAGTTTTTTGTAGTTTCTTCCCCACCGCCCCCATACCTCACCACCAAATAATATTTAGTTAATATATGTGATGCGTCATGAGAAACCAGGCCTACGGGTTTAAAAAAAAGTTTGGAGAAAACGGCTAAAACAGATCGAAAACTTGATTTTTATCGAAAATGACTTTTTGATGGAAATGTGTTTTGTGATGTTTGAGGAACATTTTAGGCACCCACGGATACTTGTTTCCTCGGTTTACGGCCTCGTACGCGCGTTTGAAAGTGGAGAGGTATGGGCGGGGCAACTGAGATTTCGCTGTGGAACGTACACGTTCAGCTTTTTGAGTATGTATTCGAGTTAGGTGTCTAGATATATGAGGAGCGATATTCCAAAACGGCCTCTGTCCATTTTTTTAAAAAAATCGTTTTATAGCGTCATCTGGTGAGGAATCCAGTAATACATATTCTAGCCCGAACAAAATCACGATATCACGAATTTAACGCGTGTAAGAAGCCAAAATAGACTCGCAAAGAGAAGAAAAAAGTTGTTCCAAAAGGGCCTCGGTTCACATACGTTTATCACAATAGAGGAGTCGACATTATCTTGAGAATTTTATGAATTAGAATCTACTAAAAGACACAGCATGTCTAATTTTGTGCCAAATCAAAACTAATAATTCAAAAATGTTATTCCAAAACGGCCTCTATCCAGGAGATCCCCCACTTCGCGACTGTTATGCGCGTCTCCTGTATAAGGTACCTTCAATATTTCAACGAGAAAAATTCCTGTAAGTGTTCTACTAGGCAACCCGACTATCAACCGTGACATGTAGGCGTAATACAGGGATACACCAAGTTTTTCCTTCCCCGTGAAAAAAATATAAAACTGGACAGAGGCCGTTTTGGAAAATCGCTCCTCATTATGTTTATTGAGGCACTGATTTCGGTTTTGAGCTTATATTCACCTCATCTGGTAATCTACCCCCTTTATTGAGGGATGAAAAATAAAAATTTCTGAAAAAATCGAACGAGATATCTAAATTTAAGTATTTTGAGGCGCTGAATTCGTTTTTGAGCTCATTTTTACACCAGGTGGTAACCTACCCCCTATAGAGGGGATGAAAATCCAAAATTAATTAAAAATTCGTGTTAGGTATCCAGATATATGTTTTTTGAGGCGCTGATTTCGTTTTTAAGCTTATATTCGCCAAACCTGGTAACCTACCCCATTTATTGGGGGAGGGGCAGAGTGAAAATCCAAAATTTTGAATAAATCGAGTTGGGTATCGAAAAATATGTTTAATGAGACGCTGAATTTATTTTTGAGCTCATTCTTACACCAGCTGGTAACCTACTCCCTTTAGAGGGGGATGAAAATCGGAAATTTAAAAAAATCGAGTTAGGTGTCCGATTTATGTTTCTTGAGGCGCTGAATTCGTTTTCAAGCTTATTCAGCCCATCTGGTAATTTACCCCCTTTATTGGAGGATGAAAATTCAAAGTTTTTGGAAAATTCGAAGTGGATGTCTAAATATATGTTTTTTGAGACGCTGAGTTCGTTTTCGGGCCTATTTTTACCTCATCTGGTAAACACTCCCTTTAGAAGGGATGAAAATACAAAATTGTTGAAGAAAATCGAGTTGGGTGTCTAGATATATGTTTTTTGACGCGATAAATTCATTTTTGAGCTTATAGGTACCCTATCTGATAACCTAAACCCTCTTTTCTTCTAATATTACTTCCAACCCGACCCCTGGAATCTGCCCTTTCGAGCATGACCTCAGAGACATCAGGGAGTCTGTTGGGGCTGTCTTAGACCTCTTCTCTTCTGGCCGAAAAACCGATCTGGTTCGAAATGTAGCAAGTTGCTACATAGGCTCGAACCTGGGACCTCCGAATTTCGAGACCAGGGCGCTATACACTCGGCTAACCAAACCTCTAACCAAAGCCATATATAAGGTGGTGATAATTCGAAATTTTTGGCAAAATCGAGTTTGGTGTCTAAATATAAATTTTTTAACGCGCTGAATTCGTTGTTGAAGCCATTTTTATCCTAACACTGCAATAGCCGGAGTCTTTTTTCCCTTTTTTTTTTCCTTTTTTTGTAATGAACCCCGTCCAATGATTGCGCATTACAGTAGGTACACGGTATACACAAATTAGTATCAGATTCACAAATGGTTGAATGAAAAGTGAAGAAAAACTTCTTCAAAATGTGCAGCAAAAATGAGTTTCAAAACCTGCACCTTTGAATTCCTTGTAAAGATTTACTGTAAACGTACCACTTTTGCATCATAATATCCTCAGAACTTCATAATTGAAAAAATAAAAAATCTAAGAAGAAAACATCAGTTGAAGATGTAACTTTTACTGGGAAGATAGCAGCACAGGGTGATAAAATACGAACTCGAAACCTACGCCATTGAATTCCTCGTTAAATTTTACTACAAGAGCACCAATTTTGTGCCATAATATTGTCAGAGAACTTCATAATTTGAAAAAAATGAAGTAGAAACTTCAAACCTGTTTTTCTCGAAAAGTAGTTTTGAGCATTCCTCAACTTTAAAGCGCTGTAAGTCGGTGAGTTTTGCTTCAATCGAGATGTGATTTGCGGCATTGGATTCCCCATAAAATTTTCTATCAGAATCTGCCATAAAAAAGAACTCCTCACCCGTAGGCCTGGTTTCTCATGACGCGTCACATATAGTGAAGAATATTCAACAAGTTTACAAAGTAAGAGCATCAAAATTTAAGGAGGGAGACATTTTTCTAAATTCTATCCCCCACCAAAACAAAGCTCTGGTTTTGCGCCATTGCCCAGGGATATTGTTATTACTGCTCGAGGGAATGGTTAGGGAAAGAACTGGAAAGCAGGGCAAAGAATGAACTATCGAAGAACAGATAATAAAGGATACAATGTGTAAATCCTTCTCACAGATGAAAAGATAAGCGCAGGAGAGAATAAAATAAAGAGACGCAACCTACTGGTCGAGAGACTAAAAGGAATATAACAACAAATAGTTCAGAGAAGTCCTGTCCAGAATATCGTAGTCTTACAACCACAATCCCAATAAATTCCAGAAAGAATATCCCTACCACCTAAAAATCTTACCTCAATACTTTTCTTCGATCGGCCTAAGTCAAAATGAACGCAAACTGAGAGGCCATACAGTCAACTCGCAGCGGGGGTTCGCCTCTACGGCCACTTTCAATTCATTCTCAAACCTCTCGGGAAAAATTCGAATAACCTGTTCGCGCAACTCGATTAATTACCACACCCGATCGATTCGAAAAAGTAATTAGAACTCGAGCCGGGAGATTATTGCGGAAAGAGTATTTACCGGCGGGAAAAGCAACAACAAGACGAGTGAACTGAAGAAATCGCTTGTCTTCGTCGTTACGCCGAAAAACGTCGGATTCGCCAAATTATACACAAAACGGCCCGCCGTTTTGTTTGCTCGTTTAAGCTCGAGCGTCGATTGAAGAAGACAGCGGCGGAGGCGAGGCGTACTTAGCGCGAAACGCGAAACGCAAAGACACCGAGACGAGCCCTCCAGAGAACGAGATCGAAAAGCTCGCGGTAAATTCAAAATAATTGGCTTACGACTTTGTAATTTCGGCGACGAGCGGGTGCGGTAACCTGGCCGAAAACTCTGGCAGTGTACACATATACTTGATGTGTATTATTTTACGTGATACACTTACGTGGGATTTGCGCTTTGATGATAGCTACACGGCCATTTTTGAAACGTGCCTCTTTTTTTGTTTTCCTCCCCATGTGTCGCCCTCCATTCTAGCACACGGCTCTTCTTCTCTCGACGTTATCATTTTCAGAGAGAACGAAAACACGAATCGGTAATGGGATGTATACTATTATTAGTAAACCAAATACATAGAAAGCCGTTCCAGATCGTGTACAACCGATTCATTGTAATAAAGCGCGAAAACTTACAATAATCCTCATTTCGACAATACGATGTGCGCAGAGAGACGCAGCCACGGTTCCAAATAGATAAAAATACGCGACGCAGAAAGATGAAAGCTCGCTACGTGCGAATGGAAAATAATATGAATGCACGATATAAGCGTGTACACACCAAATTTCGAAATAATCGAGCACGCAAAACGAATAAAAATGAGCGATCCGATAATTGGCTTTCAGCGGAGATAGGTGCGTTTCGATGTTTGTGGTGTCTTCCCTAAACTCGCAGATAATGTCGGACACAGTTGTGAATATACGAGTATATGTCTCATCGACGTTCGTTATTGTACCGCGAATCACCTATGCCAATCGAATGTACATAAGCGTTTTATTCAGTTTGATTAATCGGGTATCTTGCGGCACTACACCCCTAGCTCTCGCTTTTGCCCAGCCCCGGCAAATCCTCGCTACGGAGCATAAAGACAAGCCCGCTTGTAGGAAGCCAGAAGCGCAGGCGAATCTTCGTTCTAAGCATTACTTGGCTGACCGGCGGTTCAGAGCAAGGGGACAGGCTCCGCAACGAGGAAAACCAAAATGATGACGCCCGACGTCGCACGTGAAAACGGTCAACTTCCAAAAGTGCGGTAAGTTCGCAACAGAAAGAGGAGTTCCCAGTCAAGCAAGCAAGAATGAGGCAGTTAAATTACGGTGGGCAGGGGCGTGCGCGAACTATAAATAGAATTCACGATAGTCGCTCTTGTGCCCCAATGCTCAATAACGCCTATGCGCGGTATGTGCTATGCAAAGGCTATTACAAATTGGGACGATCGTGCGCCCACTGATATAAGCGGAACGCTGAATGGGAAGCAAAATAGCGAATAAATTGGAAAACGACCGCGGCAGTGGGTAGATGCCATAAGCAACTACCACGGTGAATTGCGGCGCTTGTTTATGCACGGCCCGGGAAATAGAATTAATTTTCTAATTGATACTGGCGCCAAAAGTCACCAGTACTGCCGGAATGAAAAACGTCGACCTACGGACCTTGATTTGTACGCTGCCAATTCTTCAGTCATTAAGACTTATAAGCAGAGGCTACTAACCATTACCTCAGTTTACAAAGAGATTTTTGCTGGAATTTTTAGTAGAAGACATACATCATGCAGGGATGGATTTTCTGGTACATTAAGGTTCGCTGTCAAAATTTAAAAAAATAAATAAAACCGGTAGAAAATAAGTTACTGGCAGTTATCGGCAAGTGGAAAAACATCCCGTACCCGTCAATCACGGCTGTAGATCATAGTTCGAAATTCGCAAAGTTTTAAAAGACTTCCCCGGGTTGATGTAAGTAATGTGTCGATGCCGATGCCACATAGCACACAATACGAAGCAAGTTATTGGGATGCGAAATGAAATGTAGAGGGTACTCGTGACACTAAACACACACACACAATTTGTAGTAAATGTTGTAGAAAAATAATTTCAATAAGAATCCACCCTCAAATAACTTTTAACTTTTTCAAAATTCAAAATACTGAATCATTGCATGTACATTTCTTATGGGGGCGAATTATCAGATCACACTCAAACCAGTGACAGGTTTTCAACTCTGCCGCTAGATGTCAGCCACTTCGATTTAGAGTCTCAATTAAAACAAAAGGCGCACTTGTTCACGAGAGAGCACAAAAGTTGCCGGCCGAGAAATTGAAGGCGTTCAGACGAGAAATAGAAGACAGTCTTGGGCAAATTCCAGCAGATCTTCGAGGTGGGACGTACACGGCCTCCGAAAAGTTCATGGGCATCACCTCTATACCACACGTAGGGCCGAAAAAAGATCCCGAAAAATACCGAGTCTGCGGCGAGTACAGAGCGCTAAATAATAAGACACATCCAGATCGCTACCCTGTCCGGAATACTGCCCATTTTAATACCGGATTAGCTGGAACGGTCATTTATACCATGTTAGAGTTGGGGAAAGAACGCTGTATCTCACATCACCCCATACTGGCAGCAGCATACCTTAAACCGGTTATATGAAGCTGGGCTCAAATTAAACACTCGTAAATGTGCATACGCATAACAAAGGATTTTCGAGCTTAATAAAGTAGCCTAAACTTGTACGTATGTATAATTTATTATTCTATGTATTTGTGAATTTGTAGATATTTTTACGTCGTCGCTGCTGAATTTCCTCCAGAGCAGAACGTGTGAAACAGAAGGGCGTGCGCGAGCAGATCCTGAAGGTCAGACAACTGATGAGAATTCAATGTTCCTCTCATGATGTGTTTCTTGGATTATGTCAAGGTATTTGACTCAGTCAAGAGGGGTAGTCTGTGGCAGATATTGCGAGAGATGGGTGTCCCGGAACATCTTACCCTACTCATCAGGAACCTATACGTGAGGAAAACAGCAGTAGTCAGATTAGAGATTGATGTAAATGAAACAATTCATCCTTCCAAAGGAGTAAGGCAGGGATTCATCCTATCGTCAATCCTCTTCAACGTCCTCAATCTTCCACCATGAACCCTCTTCCATCCTTTCTTCATCACGAGCCTCCTACTCCTCCACCACGACCCTCTCGTTGACCATGGTTGCTCTCCGCCTCCACGGTCACATCTCAACAGTCGCAGCCCTCCTCAGCCACAGAATCCTTCCCCACAATGGCCATAGTCCTCCACCTAGTCTCCCCCGATCACCCTCTTCCACCCCGAGTGCCCGCCATTAGGACCACGTCCTTCGACCACCCCACACCACTATGGCCTTCATTTCTGTTCACGTACCACACCCCCCACCAAGACCTCTTCACCCATCACTATGACCTCCCTAATGGCGGCCTTAGTCCCTCTCTACAGCCTTCCCCTTCCGCGATTTCATCACCCTACGGCCTCCTCGCTCAACCACCATGAAGATCCCCTGGTCCTCCAACCAGGAGCTTCCACCACCATGGCCTTCATTTGCCTTCCCGGCCGCGTCTCTCACCAAGGACTTCCTCCTCCACCAGGACCTCTTACTCAGCATTACCCCCTCCCCACTCGAGGCCTCTACCTCCCTCAACAGTCCCCGCCACCACCGTGGTTTTCCTCCCCTTTAGGAGCTCCCTCCTCTACCATGAGTACCTCTTACACCCCGGACCTTTATCTACCAAAATTTTACTGCCCTTCTAGGATCCTCACCCACCACTACCACCTGGGCTTCGTCTCCCTTCAGAGCCCTGTCCTCACTATGGCCCTCCAACCCCTTGAAGATCCCTGACCATCCACCCAGGAGCTCTCACAACCATGACCACCCCTCCCCCTGAGCGCCCTCTTCCCTTAAAACAAAATTGTTAGCTTGGTTTGACTTGAATCGAATAGATTTAGAGGCCCGAGTTTGGAATTATGCTCAAATCCCGCTGCATTATACATGGAATGTAAAAGAAAGAAAATGGTGTCGACGACGAAATGTTGGGTAACCCGTTTAGTTTCTCGTTTATATTCCGTTTCTCCACGTGACGTTGAAAGGTTTCACCTAAAATTACTATTAAATAAAATTCCAGGGGCTACATCGTACGAATGTCTCAGGACTATTAATAACCAAGAGCATTCTACATTTCAGGAAGCGGCTAGGGCAGCTGGGTTGGTAAAGTCGGAAACAGAAATGTTCGAAGTCATGGAGGAAGCGAGTAATTCTTTGATGCCTCAACAACTTCGTCATTTTTTTTTTATATGTTAATTAGCGGCATTGATGTACCAGGATCTGAAATGTGGGGAAAATTCAGCAGAGTGTTATGCGAAGACACTACCACCACAAATCAAGGTTTAATGCATATTGAAACAATTCTCCAAAAGGAAGGTTTCACCTGTTCTGATTTCGGTCTGTCACTTCCCAGTAACATAGATGAACCTACGGTAATTGAGGATGAGGACAGTCTGACCATTGATGAACATAAAAATAAATATGAGTCGATGCTGCTTGTACTTAATGAAGATCAAAGAAGGATCTTCAATGATGTGATTTTGGCTATAGAAAACAATACCAACAACTGCTTTTTCCTTGATGGCCCTGGTGGCACCGGGAAGACATTTTTGTACGAATGCCGTTCAAGTCAATTCGCTATGCATTTTCAAAGCGCAGTCAGTACCGTTCTCTGAATTTTTTCAGCTTACATTTTCGAGAGTATTTTAGAGTTTCGAAAATGAAGGTCCTAGTTCGTAATCTTTAAGGTCGAGGCCTTCAGTCAAAAATAGGAAGAAAAACTTAATAAATATTGAGACCTGTAAATTTTCTAGCATTCCCTGAACAATATGGAAATACAGACTCACTGCATTGTGTTTCTTCAGCTTTCTTCGGCTTATGACTTCTCACCCCCGAACAAAAAAAGTCAAAATGGACACATTTGGGGAAAATTAAAGAAAGTATGATGCCTGAAACATCATCTACGTACACTGGTTCTAATAGACCTGAAAGTCAGAAAGAGTATAAACTGAGTCAGGAAATCACTAAGCGCATCTCAGTTTTCCCAAGAGGAGTTTCAAATAGATCCGGAACACTCTTGTTGCAACGGACATCTAGAAGTCTTCGCCGGTCCTACAGAAGTATAAAAGACGATAATAAGTTAAAATGGCATTCATGCAAGTGCGGGTCAAATATTACAGCAATGATTTCTAAAATGATACTTTGTGAGATGATCACACAACTCCAGCATTTCTCCGCTCACTTCTCTCGCGAACCATCTGTTTTTTATATTTTTCTCTCTCCTCCGACCCAAATTTTTACCAGCGCCGCTGTTGCTTTGCAGGTCATCTTAATTTAAAAATCGGACAATTAAATTCATTTGCCACAAAACCTAAACTTCTTTACACTACCACCATCCCATGCGAACCCTCGACTAAAGTTTCCGCTATAAATTACGGACAAGAAACAAAACGAATAAGATAATTACTAGCCAGCTTTTCACCTCGTTTTTCTTTCCTCACACCGGTGAGTACAACATGCCAGAATGAAGGAAGAAAAAAAAAGGAAAAGATTTTTTGTAACTAAATTTTCTAGCTCAATGTTGTCCACAAAGAAAAATCACCCTTCTTGACATTCACCCGGATTTTCGTTTTTGTTTTCACGCCATTTTTTCTGTTTTTTATTTCTTCTTTTTTCGACTCGGCGTGAATACGTCTTCGCCTACCACGTCACCGCGGCAGCAAAAATTTAATCAACCAAGTAAAGCGATTTTTTCACGCCCCGTTTTGCCTTACATACAACTTTCAGCTTTGCGAAGAGAAAAAAAAACCACTTTCGAACTGCGAAAAACTTCGGAAATTTTTCACTCTCTTTGCAAATTAATTCTGTTTTATTTAGCTTAATATGAGGCCTTCCCGTGTTCTCGCGAGAAAGTGAAAGTTGCTCGGGAGAAAGAAAGGAGAGGGAGAAGGAGAATCGAGTTCAGGAAATTCCTGCAAATGGAAAGGGAAGTTCTTTCGCAAACTAATCGAACATTGAAGCTGTTCAGAAAACATCAAAGATTCGTTTCATAAGCAACAAGATGAACGTATCGTGCACCACCGCCACTATCGAGAATCCATAAGCAGAACGGAAAATTGAAAACTCAAAACACTATATCTACGTCGGTCTGTAAGCGTGGCGTGAACCTAAGGATTGGGGTCTTAATCCGTTCGAGAACTGTGAGCGAAAAACCTTTTAATCCTTTACTCTCTCTACCTCTTACACACAAAAAATACACGCTGGAAGCCCGAGCACTGGACCCCCTGACGCTACGCCTATGCGTGAGGCCTCTCTGTTCACTGTACGTTGCTTGGTATAGTAGGGGACAATTGGAGTGCCTCGATTTCAGTCCAAACTGACAACACGTTTCTGATGAGTATGAAAAGGCCTACATGGTAGGTAGTACTGATACCACCGCGATATATTGAAAAGATAAAGCAGAATCTCCAATTCTTAGAAAAAATAAATTTTGAACAAAAAAGAAAAAAAGGAAAATAAAACACATGTAAGAATCGTAGATTACGCTTCTACAAATAACACCAAACGTGGATTTTGCTACTTTGTCCACATGGTCCTGTTCGGTCTTGTTATGGGAGTATCATTCATGAATTATCGGTGATAAATCCGTCGATACTTCGTCATAACTTGTAAAGGTACTCGTCAGATCGAATTCTCTACTCGTACGGCGTGTACGTTTAATTATTATCACTCGGTACAAAGTGTTGCTTCGTGCTTTATAGCAGTATTATTATTTTGTATATTTCAAAAACCGTAGGTGTCAACATTTGTTTTCGATTTTTTGATTAAATATCTTACAATCGTCAACAGTCTTTTCGGTTTGCTGTGAAGTCCAGGATAAACACTTACAAATCGAAAACTCGATAACAGGGATGGACGTCAAACTGAAGATCTTTCTAGTATAAACTGAAGCCGCATCTGCCACCGACCAGAAGACTACAGTACTGATAATAAAGGGCATCCAGGCTCATGGAGACATAGCTGTGTATGAAATTCCGCCCACAATCCAGAACATCAAGCATCATACAAAACTAATGGAGAACGCTGTGGTGAAAAATTCATGGGCAACAATGAAAGCACGGCACACATATCGTCAAGTGAATATAAAATTGAGCGCAGACGCGGCCAAGGTATACCTTGATGATCTCGGAAATTTCAAAATCGGAGAAGATTACTGAATACAGCCGAAGCAAATGATAATACTGGAAGTGGAGAAACTCAGAAAAAGAGCCTTACGTCAGCCACAAAAGACATGGTTGTGAACAAGTACAGCACCGGAAAAAACCAGAGCGCGAGTTTATGGATCACCACCTTTGAAAATGAGTGTCAATGTGCGAAGATTATACAAGAGCAGTACCCACTACCCAGACGTCCTGCGCTTATTTCTCGAAGGACCGGCATCAGAATGGTATTCGGCAACGCGATATTTGATGGGAGCAGCAGATTGGTCATTATAGAAGACAGCATTTTTAGACACATTTGGCAACAAAGGTTGGATAGAATTAGCGTTCGCATATAATAATTATAAGTATTTAGGCGGTTCTTATACTGAGTATGCTATAAAAAGCTGAATTTACTAGTAAATGTGGATCCCGAACTTACCGAAAAATCGAGAATAGGGCATATCGTAGTGGGGCTCCCGGCTTATGCGCAATCAAGGCTGAACCGGGCCGAAGTGGTGACTTTTGCTAGACTTATGTCAGATTTAACACAGATCGATGACGGGCGTAATAGGCAGAGAGTAAAAACAGGGAATTCTTTTTCGCCTAATTCGTTAAATTCGTCTTCGTCTTGGGAGAAGCCTGGGTTGAAACGAAAACAACGATTTCAAGACAGGAAGCCCTGTTCGATCTGCGACAAGTGAGGGAAACCAGGGTTGATGTACCCGGAAGATAAGTGCTATTTTAGAAAGAAAAAAAAAACAGGATAAGTCAGGAAACGCGAAATTAGCAAATAACACGGAGCCAGAATGCTTATTTAATGTAGATGATGATCTAAAAAACTAGCGCTGCCTCCCCTCATCGGCTGTCAGTGAGCGTAGAGGACAAAAAAGGTAAAGGTCTATATGATCCTGCAGAAAATATTACAATTTGTTCATACGAATTTTTTAAGAAACTAAAAAAAAATGCACATCCCGAAATCGCTCATGTATAAAACCATGACAGGGAAGGATAAAATAAAGGGGACTATTTATGTACGTATGAGAATTGGCAGAATAGAAAAACGAGTTCGAATGTTCGTCATAGACAAGAAAGATTTCAAGTATGATGTGTTGATAGGAATAGACTCTATAATGAGTTTTCAGTTGAGACAGGATCATTTGTGTAAGATATCACAAGTACCAGTAGATGTTAAAGAACATGAAGCAAGTTGGGAAAACGGAATGCCATTAGAGGTAAACGATCAGCCAACAAGCAAGGTATCAGTGAATTGGAACAAATATATTCCTGTAGAAAAATTTGACATGAAAGTAGAACATTTGGAAAAAAAGAAAAAGAAGGTGGATAAGTTTGGAGATGTGTTTGCAAAAGATCAATATGATATTGGAACCATTAGGGAAAGTGATTACGAGGCATGTATTGAACTAACGGAACACAAATATATAGCTAAAAGACCATATCGCTGCTCAATAGAAGATCAAAGAGAGATAGAGAGTCAGATTACAGAGCTGTTAAAATACAAGAGAATAGAACAGTCGAGCTCCCCTTTTGCGGCACCGGTTACACTGGCGTATAAAAAAACGGGGGAGGGCGGGAAAAAAGAGAAAAATAGAATGTGCATAGATTTCCAGGAGCTAAATAAATTATTAGTCCCGGAAAGTCAGCCGTTCCTACAAATTGAAGATATCATTTTGAAGACTAGGGATTGCACATGGTTCTTCGCTCTCAACATAAACTCGGCCTTCTGGTCGATTCCAATATGTAAGAAAGACAGGTACAAAACAGGCTTTATAACCCAAACTGGCCACTTTCAGTGGAATAGTCTTCCATATGGACTAAGAAATTCTCCAGCAATCTTTCAGCGGATTCTGTCAGGAATAATTAGAAAAGATAAGCTAGATTCATTTTGTTGTAATTATATTGACAACATTTTGATTTTTTCAAAAACTTTCGAGGAACATATAAAACATTTGGAGGCACTAACGGAGGCAATTAGGAAAAATGGATTCCATCTGAAATTCATAAAATGTAAATCCACAATGAACTCAGTAGAATACTTAGGACATGAAATTACAGAAAATGCAGTAAAACCTCTGAAAGATAATGTTGTGGCCATTACAAATTTCCCAGTACCAAAGACGCACAAGAATGTCTGACAATTCTTAGGGAAAATAAACTTTTATCACAAATACATCCCACAAGCAGCAAAGACATTAGAACCATTCCATAGATTGCTGAGGAAAAATGTAGAATTTGTATGGGATAAGGAACTGTCAAAGAACTTTTGAGAGAATAAAAGAATATCTAGCGTCGATTCCTGCCTTAGCCATTTTTGATCCTCAATTACCAATACATATCTATATAGATGCGAGTTTGGAAGGTATGGGGGCGGTTTTAAAGCAAGTGCAAAGGAATGGAGAAGAGAAAACAGTGGCTTACTTTTCAAAAAAGTTGAACGAGGCTCAAAAGAAGAAAACAACTATTTATATAGAGAGTTTTGCTATCCGCGAAGCTATTAAATATTGGAAATACTGGTTAATCGGTCATAAGCGCATCATTGATTTCACTTTATCGTTTATCGGCTGACATACGTTCAGGGATGTAGCGAAGAGTTTTTTCTGCAGGGACAAAAATTGTTTAAATTTCCAACTGCCTCAACTCAAAATTACCAAGTGTATCAATCAAAATTTGTTTGAATTGGCTTAAAAAAAAAAAGAGAAACTCTTCTGATTTGTTAGACTTTTCCAACTTTTGATTCATCTACTAAAATTTCCCAACTCCAGCGGAGGCTTGGGGGCAGGCTGCCTCTGTGTCCACTATTTTCGTACCTGCATGCGTCGCAAACTAGTTTTTTGCTCTCTTGTAAAATTTTGATTTTGGAACTTAGTAGGTATCATACTTCACACGTTCATTATGTACTTCCAAAATGATGGTTAAGAAATAATTTAAACCCAAAACCCAAATACTAGGGAATCAACGTAACTAAAGGATCTGATTCCAAACTGTCAAAAATAATGAAAATTAAGATTTTAGCGCAGCCTGGTGGAGGAAATCAAACTATACCTTTTGGCATTGAGATCGATTTTGTCGCGATTATAAGTCGAGTTATTAATTTTTTAAATGAAGGTGTCACTCCTCAGGCGGCTCAAGGACCCTCTCCATAGCGAGGACGGCATTGTGAGTAGTTCTGCTGACTTCACTTTATTTTTCTCAACCCAAGGACCTCCGGATTCCGAGACCAGCGGGCTATACACTCGGCCAACTAGACCCCATTGTTTTTTCCAAACTGCCCAGTGTCCATAACATTGGCTACGTTGGACCCTGTAATTTGAAGACTAACTGTTGGTTTGACTTGAACTTTTGACAGCATGTCTAGAATCCACTCAACTTTTAATCCCAGGCGTCACTTCAGGGTTAGTACGCCCCCCCACCAACAATGACGATTTTAGACTGAAGGCGATTTGAAAACAGACTCTTCAATTACAACCTGTATTTATTTATATTTATATTTTATTTTATATATTTCACCATCCCCTGCCGACAGGTAATAGCCAGGTTATTGGCAGGGGGCAATGATCCCTAACCTACATGAAATGACATAATTGACAATAAATCGGATGACCACAAATATTCTTGTACCAATGTACCATGATTTACTGAAAATGCCATGCAATACAGCTTTCAATAATTTCACCCTACGGAGGTCCTTAGTGGGATGACAAAGACATTAAAGCAATACTTGAATTTGGGAACTCGAAGTCAAAAATACTTACATCGGTGCATTACGATTGGTATGGTGAGACTTATGACGATGCATGCGCGTCAAAGTGGCCCCTACGACACCGCACCCCCGGCTCCGGAAACTACCCTTTCGAGGATCGCATCAGTGGCCGGAGGGACGCTTCGGGGCCGGGCCCGGGCCCCCATTTCGCCGTGGGGTGCATTATGATTAGTAAAGAGCGTAATTCGAGGTAATGCCATCCCAGGGGGAACTAAACTAAAACCGATATTTTCCTACATTTGCCCATACTCAGTCTGCCATTTCTGATTTCGACACAAACAAAATTCTATCCTGTTAGAACTGCAATATGTTCCACCATTCTTCTTCTCCACCAGCTCCAGCAATTCTCACGTATCAAGGCAGGAATTAGGTACCCCAACATCCTTGAACTCTGAAAACTAGACCATCGATCCCTCACGAATGGTTATTTCCTTTTAAGGTGCCCAATTTTGAACAATCGCGAAGCGCTACCGAATTACAGCAGAGCTAGTCGACTCCTTTGTGCGAAAAACATATGTTCTTCATCTGATATACCCTTAGCGTTGGAAAAGCGATCTGGCGGAGGAGCGGAGCGGCGCACACATTTCCTCCTAAAACGAGAGCGATAGAAAAGGCGGCGATGCTTTCAAAAAGCCACTTTCTGCTCTTCGTCCAGCACAACACACATGTGAAAAAACATTTTTCCACCAGCTCATGTACTGGTCAATTACAAAATAAACAATTGCCATATATACTTCCATCCGAGTTCGTGCGTTACTTTTCCCGTTATCGGTTCTCACGAGACGCATCAATTCGATTCCCAAACTCGCTTTCCCGTGCATCGTCTGGATCGCGATACTCGTTCGTTCGACGACCAGTCTACCACAATACATGTTCGTGACGAACGTTTAAAAAGGAAAAGAAAGAAGAAAAAAAAAGGAGGAAAAACGAACCCACAATTGATGCGAAGGAAAAATAGAATGAAAACGAACATACGGTTCCTTTAATAATCAAATTTACCAAAAAAAGAAGAAAAAATTGATAGAGAGCGTCGACGAAATAAATCTACACGATGTCGATTCGCTTACACTATCTTTCGGAGTATAGATAAAATATACACGCCAAGTAACAGAACGTAAGAGCTCCAGCTTCCAAACATGATTTATTCGATTCGACGGCTTGCACACGGCGAAAAACGCAGGGATGGAAATGAGTTTCGGGGTACGAAGACCGCCAACCGAGCCCTTGTGGTGCAGAAAAACGCGCGATGCCGATGTTCATCAACTTGCTTCCGTTTTCGGTCTATCAAACTGGAGCGCGACTGAAGCTGATTTTCCGGTCGGATACTGTCTCATATTTCATCGGTGACGGCCGATATACACAATTCGAGAATAAAAACGCTCGTGGTATTGTATCGCAAGACCAAACACTCGACCTCCGTACAGCATTCCAGGAGGGTAGAACTTTTCGTACCGTCACCGTGAAATGGGCTGACGAGTATAAAAGACCACGATGTGTAAGAACCTATTTTTTTGGTAATACCCGCATTCTAGGTACCTCTTGGCATTGGCCGATACCTCGAAGCTGCGAACTCGGCCTGTCGAAGGAATGGTATTTCCTAGAGGGCGTGAACAACAGGGATGATGTAACGACAGACAGAGCCCACTAACCCATAGGCACCATCTTCGCTTCCGCCACGATTGTGGAGGCTATAGAATTGTATGGTCAGTCCGGGTTTTGTGCTCCTGTGTGCTCTCCAGTTTTCGTATTTGTATGATATTTTCGTACAGCAATATTTGTGCCTTCCTTTGCTGATGCTCAGTTCTTAAGTGTGTCACTTATTGAGCATTCGCCTTCGATTAGTTACGTAGAATTACATTAGTCAGTACTTCGTATATGTTAGATCAGTGATCGGTTGACACTACTGTCTTGTTGACCCGACAGTACTCGAAAGGTAGTACTGAGAGGGGTATTATACAGAGTTTGGAGAAGGCAGGCTCTGGCGAAGATGTGCTTCCTCTGATTATCTCCCGATCTTGAAGCTCTCTCAGGTGTGGTGTACGCTGAAGGGAATACCGAGTGTCTCCTTTATGGAGCGAGATCGTCAGGATGACTCAGCTCTGAAGGGGCTGCACGGTGTGGAGGCTGAGCGCAGGTCCCCACTGTTAGTCTGGCGGCATGCAGGATCGGGAACAGGCGTGCATGTGAAATCGTCCAACCTCTCTCTTCATTTATGTTAGTGGTACAGAAGATAAGTAGGGATCTAAATACTGAGCCGTGTCTTCTTCTTCTGAATTACAGGTAAAGGGTACCGCCATGTGAGCCGGGGTCCACTTACGCCGCAGCGTGACCACATTAGGCTTAAGAGTTGTGCATAGAAGATACTTATAATATGTGACCTGGAATCATAAAATGTGCTTCTGGTGTCATAAAATCATTTTTCACTCTCTTGACAATTCTTATAAAAAAAAAAAAAAAATCACGCTCTTTCAAATGAAACAAATCGCAGCTTCCTATCATCATTATTTCCCCACAAATTGCACTTAAAAATTACGTCAAAAGTTTGAAAATGTCCGTTTACATGACGTCGTGTGAAACGGGCCTACAGGAATGACAGAGAACAACAATTCAAAACGCGGTTATCATAGCAGCGCGTAAACGTACCACCACACATGTACACGCTATGTACATCTTTGCGCACCTCTACCACCCACCCACCTTTACACTCGTTTATCTCGAAAATCTGTTTTCGCACGAGAGGCACATTTCATGATTCCAGGTCACATATACTTTCTCCTTTTGTTCTTCGTTTCATTTCTTCGGGATATTGTCGCAGTTAGCGTTAGGTCGGTTTCTCTGCCACACTATACTCAGAATTAAAGTATTTTATGCTATATTCCCTATTGCCAGGGTACACATATTTGGTATACTGAGAACCAGTCGCTGTATGGCCGAGTGGTTTACGTACCCTTTTCGTAATCCCTGTGTTTCGGGTTCGAGTCCCACCAACACTGGAAAGCTAGTGATCCTATCATCCTAGCGAACACAACGACTACAGTATCAATCGAGGTG
Source organism: Acanthococcus lagerstroemiae (assembly GCA_031841125.1). NCBI lineage: Eukaryota > Metazoa > Arthropoda > Insecta > Hemiptera > Eriococcidae > Acanthococcus > Acanthococcus lagerstroemiae. The sequence goes on from CM063108.1 coordinate 9,157,092, forward strand.
GACAGATAACGCGTCCTGTAACCCCGCCAGTTCGAAAAAACAAAGCATTACAATCAGGGATGGGCGTGTTATCACCAGACCTGAAAGGCTGAGACTGTCGTGTGCACGTCGCGGACAGCTGACAGCTTACCCAATGTCGTGTAAGCACGTAGCTAGTAAGTGAACAGCGGCTGCACACTCTCCGGCCACGAAGAAGGAAAACTCTAACGCAACAAACCGAGGGGAAAGTAATGGCAAACTACCTCGGCTAACCCTGCCCAGGAATATCGCGTGTCACAAACCGCGACCACCAACATTCAGCAACGGAGACGGCACAGGACTGGCATACTAAGAGAAATCTTCGATATTGCTACGAAACTGGGTAATATTCACGTATGTTTTGAATTCTGAGCTGATTTCTGTGAATATTTAGAAATCAGGGTACCGAAAGGAGTGAGCGGAAAGGAGGATAACGTTTTTATACATCCTTTTCATCAATCTTGAAAATTTGCAAATAGGCACGAAGTGACAGGTAAGGTACATAAAATCTTTCTGTCATTTATTTTCATTTTGCTTAGGTCCAGAAAATCATTTCAATGTAGTCTCTACCTCTACAGCTGTAGGTCGAGTTGTCTCAGCCAGTCTCTTGCATTTTGAGTGATCTCTCTCAGCTCTGTCCAGCCTCCCTGTAGTGCCCTACGGGAACACGTCACTATTATGGTCAATGGTCAGGCACTGCTCACCACAGTCGCATTCCTGGCTGCTATACTGGCCTCATCGCTTCACCATTTGGCCTATCCGGATCCAGACGATAATTTCTTTGGAGGGGGGTGGCTGTTTTGCTGCGTTCTTCCCCGCAAATTCTCCCCGCACAGATTTTTACTTTTTTTTTTTTGTATTGTAGGAGTCTCCCCCATTGATTCGCGCCTGGTTCGTGACCTGTCCGTAAGCGGTTCAGCCGTACCCATTCGTTCTCTGAAATATGGGTGGCCAATTATTTTTACTTTATTCCTACCACGTTTGTTGCTGGTCCATTCTTGCTGCCAGGTCTCTGAAGGATCAAAGCCCTCACTGATGAGATCTGTAGCCGTTAGGTAGGGGGTTTTCTTGATTCAAGCCATTGAGGAATGGTAAAGTCCTGATGTACTGGGAAGTCAGGCTGTATTTTCCCCATTCCTAAAATGGAGTTTTTTTGGTTCCCTGAAAACTGTTCGCACGAAAATTTAACGCAGAAAATTGATAGCACGAAAATAGAAAGCTGAAAAAACTGATCGCAAAATTTTTCGCACCAGAAAATTTTATTTTCAATATTCACAAAAAATAAAATAATTCAATGTACTAGTGTAGACTTAATATTATGAGCAACCTCTCTCAAGTACTTCAAGATACTGTTCCCCTCCCTTCCCTTACCATTCCCGTCGCTGTCGTCATTCTCCTCCCTGTCAGTGGTACCAGAACAGCGTTCCACGAGCCGTTGCACTCTGGCCGTACTGTCCTTATACTCCTTTTTCTCAGGGAGAGGGTTACCCGCTACTATGTGCTCTACGTTAGCCTCAACCAAATATTGCTCCCGGTGATGCCTTCTATAAATTTGAAGATGTTAGGGTGCACGGCATTGAGCGTGGCCTCGAAACCGGTGTGCCACCCTTCCATTGAGTTATTGGTTTTAGGCATGGAATTTACAGCAGCCTGGTAACAATTCCATATTTTCAACGGAAACTGAGGTGTTTGTCGTCCTCTACGATGAGGACGCCCAACACAGAGCGTATAAAACACACCCCTCCACAAGTCACACGGCCATTCCTCGTGCGAATAATTTTCGCATACGATTAAATTTCGTATGCGATCAGTTTTCGTGCGAACAATTTTCCGGCCACCAGTTTTTTCCTTCCTGATGTGTGGTGGTGTGATGTTAGGTAAGACGAAGAGCTACGCAATTAGGGTGATGACTTTGTGCATCCACTACTTCTTACCAATAATTTATTTCTCAAGAATGTGGTCCTGCTCCTCCCCCGAGATCACAATTTTCAACTCGGTGTCTGAATGATAATGAAAATCAGTTTAGCGACCTTGAAAACTAATTACTTAATATGCATCTTGTGTTTCTTGAAAATTCGTTTTCCTCGCCCTAGTGTAGTAAATCTCAACTTCGTGGACAAACTGATACCAGAAATGAATTCAGACATCTTGAAAACTTACGATTTGACATACCAATTTGTATTTCTCAGAAGTTTTTTCCTACCCACTCACAGTACCACAGTTTCTAACTTACCCCCCCCCTTATCCCCAAAATAACATAAAAAATGAACTCAGTGATCTTGAAACTCTTAGAATGGATATGCAAATTTCACTAATATTGTCTTTATGGAGGCTCACAAAGTTCAAGTATTAAAATGCTTTCTAAAGAAAAAGGTGGTATTTAAGAGGTAGGGTAATGGATATGGAATGATTTGGGAATGGGTCGAGGAGTAATGATCAACTCTTCTGCCCGTAACGACGCAAATCCTCAAACCAAGCATTAATCGGGTTTCTCGAAATATAAAAGAATTTTCAAAACTCAATCTCCATAACTACAGTGAGAAATATTTGGAAAATGTTGGAAAATGTTAGACGTTTTTTACCTGGCCATTGTTAAACAAAACTCATACAACGCCAGCAGAAAACATCAGGGGTATGCCATACTAAGAACTGATATTAAAAAGCGTTGAATCAAGTAAAACAAGGTATCAAAAGAGTAAGGCTATTCTACATTAACCGGTTTTCAAATAAATACAAATGCCAACTGAGGAAATACTGAGCAGTGGCGCAACCAGAAATTTACCGCCTACGGACAGAAAATGTTTGCGTTACTACCCTCCCCCAATTAAAAATTACCTTTTGTAATTCTGTAAATTTTTGTAGGAAAAAATCTAGCAAATTAAATTTTACTATTTTAAAATTTAAAAAATATATGTATAATTTTCGTAATTAAATGAAAAATACTTCAGTTCTGAAAATTTGCCGCCTTTTGAAAAAAGTTCCGCCTGGAGATGACATGTCACCATTGTCTCCCCCTAGTTACCCCACTGATACTGAGATATAATTAAGCTTATATTCAGTCAAAAATGGAACTGGACAAGATGAGGCACCTCTAGTTTGCTCCTGCCCAAGTCTTGTGCTTTTACGCTTCAAAATTCAACCAACATCCTTGAAGTTTTGTATTTAGAATTCTGAAATATTTGTACATGTCTCTCGGGTTTTACTTTTTCACTTTCCATTAAAAATTCTTCAGGATTCATAAAAATGTAGACGAACTAATTCAATTCATATTATAGCGAACTTGTCGGTAAGCTTTTACCATTTTAACTGAGCATGGTCCATGATCAAATTTTGGCGCCTAAATTCCTCGTCCAATCCCAGACATGGTCATTTCTCAACAGTAGTCGCATATTCGTAGAATTAAACTCAAAATTTCAGATATTGAACACTCATTCACTAGTATGCACCATCCATATTCGAGAGCCGTCGACACTGAAGTTGAAGCCTATAATAACGTTTCATCTAAAAAACAAAATTGGAGACTTGACAAATGGAGCACGAGGTGTTGAACTTTTCCTCCCTCTCGTCACCGACGGGTTCCGGGGCCAGAGGTGTGATGTCTGAGGAACCAATTTGACATACGTGCATAACCATACGCTCCACCAATTGAGGACTTCTCCTGGAGCACTAATACTCCTTTTTGGTTACAATGACCTTTATTAACAGCTTTTCATGTCGCACTTCATCCAGCCAAATTACATCGAGAAGAGGTTTTTTTCAAGCCTGACACACCGACTACAGCTTATAACATTCGAGACTAATCTCATATTTCATACACCGTCTGTTTGATATTCTGCGGGACAGAAAAACATGTACTGCACATTTGTAGTTAATTCTGCGTCCGTATACACGAAGAATGCTGATCTTAAATTCAGTACCACATTGGGGAAATTCGAGGACGAAAAAAAAACACGCTCGCCCCACACAGCTTATAATTTTACACCAGTTGTCTCCTTTCTCTCGAATTTCCAAAACGCCAGGTCGTTCACTCGCTCCGGAGTACGATTTATCATCAAGGTAATCTCCATGTTTTCGAAAATGTATTTTTGATCCGGCTTCACATTATAAATACGATTTGCCCGCGACCCATCAAGCCCGCGTCGTAGCTCGACCAGAAATAGTTCGTAGGTACGCGGAAAATGGCTCAACAGTCGACACTTTCCAGCGTTTTCCGCGACGTTTATGAACGACAAGATAAGGAATTCAGTGTCCTCTCCGACCCCCGACACGGACACGACCCCACGTCGACCCGTAACCGAAAGGGAAGACGCTGCACTCGAATGCTCGAAAACGCAAACGCTGCGTCGTCTCCATTTCGAGGCCGAGATGAGATCTGCCCGCGCCCGAAAAAAAGACAAATAATCTCATTACTTAAGTGAGACACGAAAACTGCTCGAGAAAACGATAACCGAATTAATGCGCGAAAGGTAACCGAAATTCGTGTTCGCTAAGCCAGCAACGTCCATTTTGTCACTCAAAAGTTTTAAGCCTTATCACGTCGGCCGGCTGGTGGCGGGTCGGTCGTGTACCTACTCACTCACACGTACATAACTCAAAACCTTCCTTACACACACGAAACGCACATATTTTACGCTGTATCGTTCTCGTGTGAGCTCGCTAAATCAAATAACATTCCAAAGGCTTCGCAGATTCTTCCACACGATAACGTTCGGACATCGGGTGTCGTCGAGTCGCATAAATTCCCGACACGAGTGCACAACTTCACAGATAACAGGTTAAAAAGACAACAATGTCGATGCTCTTTATAGAAACGTACCGAATGAGGAGGAGGCGTCTTCTGCGGGGAGGTTCGCATTTGCACTTCTTTTCAAAATCTGAGCACATCTACAGCGCTCGAAAGTTGAAGTTGTCATTCGGCACCAAATAATTGCACGCTTTCACGACTGCTTCCAATTGGCATACTTTTCGGGTACTAAAGCCGTTCCCCAATCCAGAATTAAAATTGGAAAGTAAAATATCCGGCCCTACTTTCAGGCCCTCAGAAAATAGGTGGTGTATACGAAGTCCGGAATTATTATTTTATTCGAGTGTTACGCGATAACGACTGGCCGGAAATTACGCGTTCGAATACCAAAGAAGTCAACATTGATTACAGAGCAGCAGGTAACTAGTGATCTCGATCTTTCAAAAAAGATCGATTTGATCGAAATTTTCGATCATACGACTTCCGATATTCGATTCAATCCGATCTTATGTAAAAAAATCGATTTTTGATAAGATCGATCTTGATCAATCAGAGAATTTTTTTACTGGTGTAAGTTTATCTGCATCTGCAAATCTGCAAAATCCAAATGAATTTTGGTTATTTCTCGCTGTCAATGAGTAAAAAATCTAGAAAATTTATTGAAGTTGAAAATTTTGTTAAATTTGTCACAAAAGCACATCTCCCAACATTAATAACTGATAACTGAACCTGCGAGCTGCAACCTGGAATAAAAAACATATTAAGGCTTGCTGTACAAAGAGATTATTTTTCTTTATTCTCCATCTTGAAGAGCTCAACAATACATTTTTTCTATGAATCCTATTGCATATATTTTGGTCAGTTGATTTGCCTTTGCATTCTTATATTTTACTTGATTTTTGCAGCTGGAGTTTGAAAACAGGATTAGTCTCACATAATTAAAAACGACTACCCTTTCATGTTTCGTTATTGTTATCACATATCAATATCACTTAACTTATCACAGATGAAGTTTACATTACACCTAGGCCGCAACTAGCTGCCGCCGGCTGTGGAACAATGTGACGTCACACTAAACAGGTCTGTTGTTACTTTGTGAAAGATCGAAATTTCGATCATGACCAAAATGATCGATCATCGATCTTGATCGAGAATTTTAAATGATTGATAAGATCGATTAAAAGATCGATCTTGAGATCGAGATCACTACAGGTAACACGTCCTAGACAGGCCGAGGGCAGGTAGGAAACCAGCAAAGGCCTCGGCGAGAAATTGGTTATACGGTGGCGCTGTCAACATTTTAATAGTACATAGGCCAATCCGATACAAACGCTCGATTCGATGGCAATATATCGAATGATGCACAGTACTAGATTGTATACAGTCTGAGAAAATAACATCCGCCGAAGGGCAGTCATGACCAAGGGATGATAGTACGGATTCTGAGAGCAATGGCTACTGAACGCAGTCATTATTGTTTAGAAACTCCCCAATTACTTGTACACGATGTTCCAGTTCAGATAGAAAAAGAAGGAAACTGACAGCAGTTATTGTCAAGAGAAACCAAAGTCATAACATAGAATACACGGGCTATTCTAAAAACTGCAATAAGTCTCCAACGTTTGAAAACTTGCTGGAGGTTACAGCGAGTTTGATAGTCAATTTCAATTTAGAATTTTCCCCCGAAGTGAGCAACAGATAGTATATAGAGGAAATATAACATAAACTTCCTGAACTGAATATTGTAGCGCGAGGAACTAATCAAAAGATAGGCGATTGGAGAGAGAGAGCGAGAGTGAACAAAAGGCAGGTCACACTCACCTTAATCCTTTAAGGGAAGGGTGCAAGAGATCGGGTCGCGAGAAAGAAGCCGAGAAAGGCAGCTGAAACAGGTTCAGAGCGAGAAGAAAGATCTCGTTGAATTTCGAAAAGTCACTACATCCCTCCCCTGGTCGAAAACGATCGACAAGCTGAGTCGCCACAAATATTGCTAATTTTCAACACTGAAGGGATAATATGATTTCGAAAATTCGACTAATGAAATTTGAGTAAGATTTTCTTCTTCTTCCAGCGTCATGTTCCTATCTAGGTGCCATAGTGATCGGCTAACTAGGAAGAGTAATTGGGGTAGATTGTCATTACTTTCCTCACAGATTACTCAGTTAGTGCACTACATACTTGAGTATGCTAAACCGCCATTTTGATTTTCTTTTTCATTAGCCGAGCAACTGTGATTTTCGTCGCGGGCAACCTCGATCATCGCCCGCGACGCGTTCGCTTGTCAACGGAAAGAGTAAAGATGAAAATGGTGGTTTAGAATACTCCGGTTTATATGTACATATGAACGTTGTAGTTGAGTTAAAGTTTACTTATCATCTGTTCCAAAGACGAGTGCATACTTGAGTCGTTACAAGTCTCGTGTCTCACAACATCGCTCACAGAGCATAAGACGTAGCAACAATCCTTCGGATACCGGCGATGACCTGTTCTGTGGGTAAAATGCTTTCGTCCAGAGAACTAGCCGGAAACGGTAGAGCACGCTATCTATCCATCTCGATTAGTACTGTGGTCACTCTGTTTGCTAACATGTTCGTTCGCAGGGAGAGACAAAATCGGTTTGCTAGCTTTTAGTCCAGTCCTCCAGCATATATTAGCAAACAGGTCCGTAGCTACTGTGCGGGCTCTGAGGGCTCAGCCCGCCCTGACAGAGTCGGGAGCCCTATCTAGGAAAACTTGGTCATATGTACTCACTGAAAGAAATTTTGAATATGCTTCAAAACTTCATTTTTCCACAAAAATACAAAATATTTAATTTTAATTCAATTTCTAATAATATATGAAGACTTGCGAAGTTGTCAACGAATGATCTGAGTGCCCAATCGGCAAGAAATGAGTAATTTACCGTAAGAGAAATGTAAAGACGTAAAGAAGCATATGAGCTTATTAGGTAAATTTTCCCTTAAATTCACTGTAAAAATTTGGAATGGAGTGTTCTCATTGGCTGGAGCTTTCGTAATATAGTAAACAAAAGGTAGGTAAACGGGTGCAGGAATTTACTTGTAAAGGTTTCGTAAATGCTTGCCAATCGGGTGATAACCAGGAACAAATGATCTGCGAATACATCGAATGAAGACGTGCAGCTGTCTCAGTTAAATTTCGAAATCTTGACCTTATGTGCCATGAGCTACAGTACGTGTTCACCTGCTTCACGCTGCTGATAAACCGGGAACTCTTTTTTTTATACGGTATCGGTTTTGTAAGTGCATATGGAAGTTCCCAAGTTCCGTGTTCGAAATTTCGAAAATTAGACAGCGATTTATAATTTTCGCGTTCTTATCACAACTTTTATTTCCTGAGATGGGGTACATGCAAATTTTGACCACGCCCTACCAGAAATCTTGTGTGTCCTCCCTGAGTTTAAAGGCCAACTACGGGCCTGTTAGCAATTGGGAGGGGGGGATGAAATTTGATATACTGGTAACTCTTACTCTAAACAGCATACTAAAAGTCGCCAGCTAGATTACACTTGCGTTTTTCCTAAGGGGGTAAAATGAGCAGCGCAAAACAGTTTTTCGTCAATATCTCGGTGAATATTGAATTTAGACGAAAAATCTTCTTGAAGTAATATTTGTACAGCACTAAGAAATGTACATAAATTATGTTCCATACAAAACTTCTGTACGACGCTCAGTTCCTGAGATATTTGAAAGTAATGGCGAACATATTTTCCGCGTTCATTATTATAGGTACACAATGTACGTACCTATGTGGTACAACTTACGCTCTTATTGAAGGCCAAATCCTTGTGCTATTGTATGTTGGAACATCTGATCTGTACACTAGTTTTATACGCACACCAAGTTTTTGTGTAGAATATGCGGGAACTTGTGGAATGAAATTTTACACTAGTAATATGCAAAACGAGTTTTTGGGTACAACCACATGGCGAAATAGGCAATGGAATATTGTGTATGCGTGCATGAATAAAAAAACTTATCGTTTATTACCTTCAAATATCTCAGGAACTAAGCACTGTACAGAGATTTTGTATGGAACATAATTTACGTAATCTTTAGTGCTCTCTAAATTTTAATTGAAACTTTTTTGTCTAAATCCCATATTGAAAGAGATATTGACGAAAACTCGTTTTGCGTCACATATTTTACCCCCCCCCCCCCCAGGGAAAACACAAGCGTCATCTGGCTGGTGACTTTTAGTATGTTGTTCACAGTAATAAGAAGTACCAGTATACCAAATTTCAGTTTCCCCTAGTTTTTCACTATTTTGATCATTTTTTCATCTAGTTTTTAGTATATGACCGGACTATTTTTGATACAGGAATCAAATCTGCATTGGAATAATGCAAGACAGGTGCAATACCACTCAACCACAGAGCGGCTCCCTAACGTTTTGAATGTTGACTCTGGTGGTGCCTTCAATATTCAACGTAAGAACAATCAGCGGTTTTGTAATTATTGTCATCTTTTGAAAATACTGATCACTGCTACCTTTCAAAACAAGGTGGAATGAAGTTGTATAGAATGAAATTCAGTTCCAAAATTTTTATATTTCCATGAAAAATTTTAAAGCAAAATTTCATGGAACAAGACATATTTTTTCACCAGTAATAGCCAGGAGTTCATGAATAAGCATACCTCCTCCTTCGCAAATGGAACCGAAACTAAAATAACAATTTGTTCTCTCTATCCTGAGTACAGGAGAGTAAAAACTGACGCGGTTAAAATTTTTACCCAATTCAAATCACATTGCTTCTTCAATATTGAGAACCGACAATAAATAGTTATGTCAGTATTTGTTACATTCTTAAAAGGTACTACACATCGCCCACTCTTTCAAAAAATGTTTAAATTAAAATTCTTCTTCAAATCGCTCCGGAAAATGGTAATTTTTTGATCTGGGGAGACTTGCACTGCTGTACAAAGAAGGAACATCCGTACTAGTTTCAGAATTTTCAGAGAAACAAATTTTGGTGATAGATATTTAGGGCAAGTTTTTTTAGGCATTTGCATATTTTTCCTATTGATTATTTCTGCGCATGTCTACGTTATCGTTACGATTCATGAAATTCCAAATAAAATGATCCCAACTTGGTTGCGCATATTTCTGCATATTCAAAGAAATATGCATATTTTCGTATAAAATCGTACATTTCAGCGTACAATATGTGCACATATTCGGCCATTTTTTAATTTATTTTTACGGCATATTGATCGAAAAATGCACATGCTGCAAGCTACAAGCTTGAAACATCTTTAATTTACGGACGCTAGCGCTGTTAAGTGCCGTACTGCAAGCTCAAACTAGCTAAGTTCTAATTTTTTTTTTTTTCAGTTTCATTTAGGTTATTCATTTTCTGAATGAGGCGTGCGTTTCATTTGATTTAGCTGAAAAAATTCTGTTTTGATACCCATTTTGTCTTATTTTAGAAAGAAATATTTTGAAACTTTTAGGGATTTTTTTTGCATATGTTTTGAGGTTTTCAGCGCATATTTCGCGATTTTTACCGCATAAAAAACTTTCCCCAGGGATATTCTTTCTGCTATCTTGGTTTTTTAATGTACAAATTCCAGAATTTCTGTCTGCTTTCGCAACAGGGTTTATTATTTTACGAAACAAAACTAGAAGTTTCATCTCTATCACTGTCCATAAAAACGAGAATTAGTGCAGACTCAGTGGTCTTTTCTATTGAACACGCTGTATATAAGACATTTTATAAGTATTTAGAATCTTGCCGTATTAACCTTAGGTACGTAATTCTATTTCTGTGACCAGAGCTGCTAAATCCGCTGAGTTGTGGCTTTGGCTGAGAGGAAAATGTTAAGAGTGACTTCAGCTTTCCCTGTCAGCAAAATTTTGATGTAGCTTCGGCTTCAGCTTCTGCTTTAATCGCAATCGCCAACTGGCTTCGACTTCAATTACAGTTTCAGAATAGGCTTCTTTTGGCTTCCAATTTCTTTCCCGTTCCTTACCTCCTTCTGCCCTTATCGCTATTTCTCTTTCTAGCGCGCTCAACAGCCAAAACAAAGCCAATCAAAAACAGGATAAAATTTGATATGAACCACTGTGAAAGGATAGATTTTCGTTTATAGGACGTTTTAACTTTCACATAGGACATTTTAATCAAGAAATGAGAAAACTGTTAAGTAACACTGAGAATGCTAGAAAAGAAATAGGGCATTTTTATTAAACCGGGAAGATTGAGAACAAGTAGCAGAACAATAAAACGCCAAAAAATGAAAAAAAAAATAGATAGGACGTTCTTGATGATGAAGGCAGTGCAGCCTTTAAGTTGCGAGAATAGGTAATACCTGGGACATTTTTGTTCCTCACAACCAGCAGGTATTATAAACCCCTCCCCCATACGCAGGGACATCCTGTAGATGTTTGTTTGCAGATCCACCGACATCAAATTCTGCATGAGCCAATAAAAAAATGCATTAGCTGATATGTAACTAGCAGCTCGAGAAAAGTATCCAAAAGAATTATTGAGGGCACAAGAAAAATTGCACGCAAGAGGCTGAATGGTAACACAGTACTATTTTATAACTAACAACAATTGACCCTATCCCCTTGAAAAATTTTTTTTCGTATACTTCCCTGTTTTTTCCTTCCAGGCTAACATACGGATAGATTCATGCAAGCATTTGAAGAGGAGGATAAGGAGAGTTCCCCCGAGACCACAAAAAAGATTTCGTCTATCCATAAGCGTCAGCTTAAGCGAAGAATAAAACCACAAAGTGAGTCGGAGAGGTGCTCCCAGGTAACTTGACCCGGTAAATTAGGGACGAATTTTCACCTGAACGAGATATCTGCCTTCTCGTAAAAGTAAAACGAAGACGAGAACTCCCAAGCGGAGACATTAAGAGGATAATGAATTCCCGCGTTAAATTTAATGAGGGTACACCATTAAATGAAAGGGGCATGAATCACGATTACATTTACAAATTTTGATTATTATTGAAGTGCCACTCAAGCTACACAAACATAGTCCAGTAATACCATTACAATTTGTGAAGTCGCTTCATTTGAATTAAAGCTACCAGGAAACTTAACAGCGTCATACATTCTTCATTCTGTATAAAAATCATTTCCATGCGTATTCTCCTTTTTCTTTACGTATATTCGACTTCGGATTTATTTTCGAACTGCATGACTCAATTACGCGCGTATTACTCGTAATGAAAAATGTTGTTTCACACTATTGCACATAGGAAGATACTCGATACTCCGATATAAAATGTACTTTTCTCAATTAATATTTTCTACAAAAAAAAAAAAAAAAAAAAAAAAACACCTCTTCACCAGGGCACTAGGCCTGTCTTCATCTCGCTAAGTATTTGCATATACAAATTTTAAAAAAAGGAGAATTTGAAAAAAGCAGAGTATATCATTGTAATGAATAATTCGTCACGCAAGTATTCTCATTTAACGTTCGAAAAGGCACTGCTTGCAATATTTTCAAGCATTAAGATTCTTTTTCCCGTACTGTGATGGGTACTACACAGAAATATACATCTCCAATCTTCGGTAGAAATGACGTAAAACTTCTGAGACAAAAATCTCTTCTGATGCACAAGAATCATGAGACACAGCCAAACGTAATTTATTATTAGAACAACTTTTTTTTTTTTTTTTTTTAATAAATCAACTGATAAAAGTTTCCATGGTAGATGGTATACAAAGTACCCATTAATTTTTCTTTTACAGAATTATAAAATTTTGAGAGGAAAATTGAATACGTTTTTACTGAAACATCCCACGAACAGTTTAATTGACTTAAAAACCAAAATTTTAAATCAAAGTTTACTCCCTTCAAAGGCATTTGTCATTTTCGAAAAACAAAAACTTTCGATTTTTTTTAATGAAATAAAATGAAAAGTTGGTTTCGGATTTTGTTACCCCTTGATAGGTAAGTTCCTTGTGTTCTACTTCGAAGACAAATAGTGATGGTTTCAAATATGGCGTCAGAGCCGGCAGTCCTATGGTACATTTGTCCCGAGGTACACGACTCTCCCCTATGTGATCTGAGTGAACACTTCCTGTTCCTGGCACTACCATACTTGAAAAATTTCATGTGAGCCAGTCGTGACACATTCTTCGGCTTTCCAAAATGTTTGGACTGTTTTCGATTTATGTCGAATTTTTTAGTGTGAGCACTTCCTCTAGGGGTGGTCATGCAGGAAGGTGTAACCGGAGGTACAAGTTGGCATCTTTACGGACAGTCTGCGTCTTGTTTTAGATCGTTTATAAAAAATTACAAATTTGACCTTCTTTCGAAAGCGGCGTAATTTTATTCACTTTTTCCCCAATGCGAGTGTATTTTTTGACGTAATTTTTGAGAGTTTAGCACATTCAGTTATCAGGTGGGCAACCCTTACCGCGTCATTCTCGATAAAGTGAGTTCAAAGGTCATCTATTTTGATTCAATTTGATTATAGTAATAACAATAAAGTTATGTTCGAAAATCGATTTCGGGTAATGATGTTTTCCATTTGCTGGAAACTAAGAAAAACTGAGATATATCACTCTGGAAAAACGATCTTCAATGATTAATACCTGTTCGCAGGTTCCTTCTGGCAAAAATAATTTTTTCGACACCCCCCCCCTCCCCCAATTCCTGGATATCTGCTACTATTCTAATTGAAAACTGGAATTCCAAACCGCTGTCTGTCGAAAGTTTGAAAACGACCACATATCTAGCTGTTTTGGGGTTGACAATACTGAAACTTCATTTATATTACCCTACAATGGCAACGAAAAATATCTGACTATTCTGAAGTAATCGGCTGGAAAATCTAACAACTTTTCCCCCGAGAAAACATTTAGGTCGGTCCGGAAACTAAGTCTTCAATTGTTGTACCTGTCCATGCGATCCTTTGTTTGAAATGCAAGCCAAATTTATTTACTCAGCTGCGGTATTTTTCAGACATTCACATAAAATTTACTTAGAAAACGACTAACGGAGACAAGATGACTTTCAGCCGTTTCTCGTCGGTAATATATAAGTTTTGGTAACACTGATTATTTTTTTCGATTCGGCGAGCGAATAAAATTAGAAATACAAAGTTTTATCCAGTTTTGTTGATACCTGGACGCATGCTCTCCGTGATGAGAAAATATGGTTTTCCGATCTAATTTTTGACTTTGACGTGTAAATGTTATAATGTTTATTGATGTTCCAGCCATTTAAAATAGGTGAGATTGACTCGGTTCTGAAAAATATTTGAGTGAGACTAGAGGCGAGCTGTTGGGAAAAAGACATTTGAGGTAAAACTGAAAAAATGATTAACGAACCTACGATCGGTGAAGAATCTGTGTAGGGTCAAAAAGAGTCTACGGTAAAACTGACTCGGACGTGGGTCATACTTGCTTAAAGATGTCAGCGAGCGAAATTGAGTTAATTGTCTGAGGAAAAGTACAAAAGGAATACAGGTGCTGTTTCATGGTGATAAATTTTCCCTTCTCCTATACCGGTTGAAAAAGGTAAAACTAATTTGGGCCTGAAATAAAACTGAGACAGACTGAGGATGGCGTATGGAAGAGACTGGAGGAAGAATAGAAGTATAATATATTTTTCATTCGTCGAACTTATTTCAAATTAATGTTATTTCATTGGAGAAAAGCGGGTAATGTGTAACGATAATTGGTACATTTCCTATATCCTTCATACATTCGATTTTATAGCTAGCTTCCTATCGTTTATCCACTTTATTTCAACGTGCAATTAACGTTTCTCCAAATACTACGTAAATAGTGACACACGCTTGCTGAGTGATTCAAGCATCCCATAATCTATTTTAATCATCTCCACGAGTCATTTTTATCCGAAGCTGAATCTACGGCATGACAACAGAGATCACAAAACTAAGGCCTCTCCCGGAAGGGAGTAAGATACCATTTAGAGGCGAACACCTCTCGTTTTTCTCCTCTCAACCAGAATGTGCGCCAACTCAGGGCCTTTCACAGTCATCTCCTCAAGGTCCCAGTGACCCTGGAGTTCTAAACGGCACGACACGAGTCACCAATGCGATCACCCCCACTGAAACATCGAATACAGAGCAGATATCCGGGCAAACTCATCAGGCCAGTCACTCTTCACTGTCGGCGTCAACCTGTTGGTCGAGAAATGCAGATACGAAACAACGAGTCCTCTCGCAACAGTAACTTCGCAAATAGCGTACATCCTCGTGAAGTCTGCAGCCTCTTCAATTGCCACGCACCACCGATCAGATATAGGTATAGTTACCAATATCGCAGTCGTGCATTCGGCGGACACCCCCGGACAGATCGCGAGAATGCAAACCTGTGTGAATACCAATTTGCCGCGCTTTATGACCTCGCGTCGAAACGCCAACAAAAATCTCGCACTCGATCCGAAACAAACACCGAACTGGCTTTTGACGTCCGCGGCCAAACCACACCGGCGAGACCAAACCCTGATGAGTCCGGCGAACGCGAAATCATTCATCGACCCGGCGACATGCCCGAAAAATGTACACGACGCGTACACCCGCGAGTATCAAGTACCGTGCAAACGCGATTTTCATCATCTGCGGCGCGGATAATTGAAGTTGTTCTTCGCCGCTACATTTCCCCCCAAAAAATCTCTCAATTTTGTATCGACGGCGCGCGCGCTACCTTCACTTTCGCACTTTCGCAGCACATCGTAGCCACAAAGCCGAAGCCACCTGTAGCTCGAAAAGCTCTCCCCGTCCGCTGTCCCACTAACGCGAGCAAAAGTCACCGTTCACATCCGTGGTACGCGTGGAACACGAAGTGAAACACCAGGAAGATCGTATCAATCGGACTGAATAATTAGTTGGGGAAGAAGGGTATCGGTGCCTAATGAGGAGTAAGGGCAGAATTAAATACGGACTCGGGTACAGTTAACCCTTTCAGAAAATTCAAACAGGGGGTTCGGATTTTTTGAGGAGGTATTGTTATCTCGGGGGGGGGAGAGTAAATTGGAATAAGGTACTGTCAGTAAGGTAACACCTGCCACCATGACACACGGCCCAGATCACTGGCTACAGTGTGCTACCTACCTGAAATTTACACAAAGTTATAGAAAATCACGTCCTAATTTCATTCATCCAGTTCTCAGCAAGAGTCGATGTTGTGTTCATCAGTAAGGGAAGCTGGCCTAATATGGACCATGTCCCTAATATGGACCACCATCATATCTCGTCTGTTAACAGCGCGATCTGCCGGGAAAAAATATAAGTTGTTCTCCTCGATACTTATGTACGATGTATGTTGAAAATTCCAAGTTGGAAATCGCAAGAAAACAAATATCGCTTTGAGGTGGTCAACTACTTTTTACGTGTGTACATTTTTGACTATAAATATCGTGATTTTTAAAATGGAATTTTTTTAGGATCGGCTAGACCCTATTGCGATCTTTTTTTTATTTTTTTTTATTTTTTATTATTCTTCAAGTTGTTCAGTACTCAGACGTTATCAAGTAGTAATATGGATGGCGATTCTGTCGTAGTTCGTAGTTTTGTAGGATGTTTATTATTGATGAATATAGAGTGCGTTAATGTTTAGCAGAATTCAGACGATAGGAATTGCAGCATTTGCCGACCCTAGTCGTGCAGCATTGCTGCTTGTTGTGAATTGCTATGTAATGCTCAAAGACAGATCTTTCAGACGAGCTATTCACTTTTTGGAAGAAACCTCTTCTTCTTTACGGTATGTGAACTTGAAAATGTTAGACGAAGTTCCTAATATGAACTACCGGTGATAACGCTGAAATGAGGTAAGGTGGATTAATATGGACCACCACAAAATTGTAAAAAAAAAAAACAACAAAAACATGTAATTCGAGTATTCAAGTAAGAACAAATTGTTTTCGGGTAAATTACGAGTTCAGGCACGTTGAACAGATGTACATTTGTGCCATTTTTTGAGTTTTATAGGTGGTCCATATTAGGAGCCCAAATTTCGACCTACTCGGAATGGTACCTTTTACAAAGAAATTCGGGAAAAATCGAATTTTCACTTTTCCGAAAAATCCTTTTAGAAGGTGATACTAGAATAGTTGGGCTACAGTTTAGTGTAAATTTCAACATTTTAGGGGTCATAAGGGTCGAGTTATAGCGCCGCAAAAAAAGTGGTCCATATTAGGCTACCTCACCTTACATGTGATTTTCGTGATTTTTGCCGGTTTTGCAAGGTGTAAAGTTGGAATGATTAAGATTCAGTTTCTTTTCTATTTGGAACACCATCAAGGCAAAGGGAAGAAGATTATATATCAATAAAATCGTTATACAATTGCGCTTCTATTGATGCTATTAACGATAGGAAATTGTTTTTTTTGTTTTGCTACATCTCACTTTTAAAAAAAATTGTAGAATATAGCCACGATGACACATCATTCTAGTTGTCACCATGACACGTTCTTTAAAACTTTGGTTTTGAGTAATTTTAACATCGAATTTTTGTCATAGTAGGTCGTTATCAATATAGACCGCAATCTGAGACGACGAAAGGATCATTTTGCAGCCAAACGATGAAGGAAGCTGTGATGGATGTAATCAAAAATAATGTTAGCATCCGAGAAGTAGCGCGCAAAAGAAACTTAGCTTTCAAGATGGTGGGAAGGTAGCTTAAGTTTATCCTTGAAACTTTTGAACTGCTGGTATTCAAGAACTGTTTAGTAAGCCTAATGAAGGCATGTTTTAATCAATCTGCCCCTCGCTTGCCACGCCCATGATCGGGAAGAAGGCGAGCTAATTTGTATCTTGAACACATAAATTTCTCGGGAATTCTAATATGTTGTGTTTCATTATTTAGAAGATGCTAGTCTCATGTAGGACGACGTGAATGCATTCTAGAAAAGGGACAAGGTGAACAAGTCCGAAAAATATGACGAACCGAACGAGTCCACGAAAAATGAACCAAACAAGTCAGATCAAGGTGAGAAAGATTTAAGCTTAAGCCCCCTACTACAACTCTCTTGTTGTGTCATTATCAATAACGTAAGAAAAAATTGAGATAATATTAAAATTTTTCAACTCTATTTGTAGACAATATGGATTCTCTGAAGGTGTCAGATTATGTCCTTGTTCAGTAAGATGTAAGAGGGAAACCTGGCAAGAAATTTGTAGGTCAGATCGAGTCGATTAAGAGGTACATGTCATCATCAATTTCCTAGTCCCAAAAGCAACAAGAGAATACTCTGGTTTCATATTTGGAGCTCGTGAACTGGACCCAACTGAGAAAGTTTCAGTGGATTGCATCAAGAAGAAACTGCCATGTACATACGCGGATTACTTCGTTTTTTAATTAAATACAAACAAATATAAATAAAGGGTACCATTTCAATCATTTTCTGTACGTTTTGTCTGTATGTCATGGTGGCAAGCGGGTGTGTCATGGTGCCCTTCAAACTTGCCATCATGACACACTGTAGGTCGCTCATTTTTTTAAAGACATCCCTTTCTTCTGAATGAATTTACTTGCAATTTACAGCACAGATGCACTATATTATATGCTATCATTGAACATAAAATTATTGAAATCCAAGCATTAGCAACGGAATTATGACGTGATATGTCAAATTTTGTGTCATGATGGCAGATGTTACCTTGCATCTCGGAACAACTGAAAACAAACTTATTTTGTAGGAAAATCTCAAACAAATAAAATAATTTAAAAAAAGAACTTTTGACTTGTTGGGTTTTTCCAACTCTACCTGACTGAAATGTTAAATTTTTCCAACTGCTGAATAAAAAATTTCCTACACGGAGTGAGGGGATAAGTTGTCCCTCCTACCCCTATCGGGACGTCCCTGAAAATCAGTGTTGCCAAGTTTATAAACATTAAAATGTAGTGGTAAGAAAAGTTTTGAACAAGACTAGCGAGAAAAATATAAGGAATTCGTTCTTTTTATTCACAAAATTCTGCTGGGGGGGGGGAGCTCTGGCAAGCGCTAGGGGGTTCTCAGCACCTCCCAGCATCCCTCTGACTACGGACCTGTTCTACTCACTACTCGAAATTATAAATTCAGAAAGGTACATTTAAAGAAAAGTAATAATGAGATAGTAACAATCGACTAATCTATAATTTTAATTCCAATTTCATCATTCGATGCTTGTGTTTTGATACGTTCATTATTCATTGTGTTTTACTTGGATTTTAGCACAAAACTGTTCACATGCCGTCAATATTTAAACAATATTTTGATTTTTTCCAATTTTTTCAATTTTTAAAATGAAAATTCGTGACTTTTCGTAACTTCCAAGACCTACTTTCAAAAATTGTGACTTTTCGGATTTTCCGTGAACGGTAGACCCTCTGGGAAAGAACAATATTTCACAAACTTTCTCAATTCATGGATGCATACAAATGAAAGAATAATACTGAGAGGATAAAACAACTGAAGTATAAAAAAATTTCCAAAAAAAATTTGAAGAGAATTTATGCGTCTTGGGGAAAAGCACATTAAATATACAATTTATTAAATGTATGAATTTTTCATAAATTTCATGAATTTCATGACCACTGACTTCATTTTATGACTTTTTCATAACTACTGACTTTAGTTCATTTTTTCATGACTTTCATGACTGATAGACACCCTGTCAAAAATGATCTTGATTAACACCGAATCAACTATGCAGGGTGATTCAGGAAGATACGCACGCATTTCTCTTCCATTACATGTGAATGTAAGCCCACCTTTCTGAATCACCCTAAATAGAATAATCTCAAATCACCCACCCCAGGGACCCAATAACGCCTAGTATGCAAATCGGGTTCGTAAGGTCTTTCCTGAGTAGTCCATCACGAGAGAGAGAGAGAATCAAATACGAAATAAACTTAACAGAACACCAAACAACGCAGCAAAAATAAATTGTTCTGAAAATCCGAAACGACGAGACCAAATCAGCGGGGGAGGAGGGGATAGCACACGAAGAGGGTTTTTTTTAGATTTCGGAAGGAATTTAAAGTCGTAATGACGCTTTGAAGAGTACTGATATCAAGTCTGGAAGAATCCGAAAGTCTTTGGCATGTTTGAAAATGAAATGGAGAGTCCTAGCAAATCTTCAAAAAAGTTTGGCTAAGTCTATTTTGAGCACGTATGAAAGAATTTTTAAATTCTTGATCCGGTCTTAAAGAGTCGTAAGAAGTCTTCAACGAATCACGAAGAGTCAGGGAGTTTTAAAGAAGAACCTTAAGAAGTCTTAAGTAAATCTCATAGGATCTTGAATAAGCACTGAACAAGTTAGTTTCAGAGATTCTTCTAGAGTTTTATATGAGCATTAAATAGCTGTAAGGGGTCAAAAGAATCCGGATCATGTCTCGAAAAATCATTAATAGGCCTTGATGAATCACGAAGGGTCATAATCGAATTTTAAACAGTTTTAGCGTGCGTTACTTCAGTTCGTAGAAGTTTTAAAAAGTTTAAAGAATCTAAATAAAGTTCTTTCATGAGCGTTGAAAATTAATTAATCATGGTTAGTCTACAAAATTGTCCCCCCCCCTGGTGAGGAGAAAATTGGATGCTATTGTGATGGACACTAAAAGTTCTCCGATAATTTAAGCCCAATCAAGAATTCAGTAAGTTCAAAAAATAATTTATGATATCATTTTTTCGATAGCATTTTCACTTTCAACATCAACCAGAAAACAGTTGTTAGCAGTACAAATCGTTGACAAGTCTCAGTATTTCTGTTTTATCTACTCATTTAATTGAGCCATACAATCAAATTAAGATATTTCCTCAAAATCTTCTTTCCGAGAAAATCGACGATGAAATTTTTTACGGCTATATAAGTCCGTAGAAAGTTATGGAATAAGTACATACACCCAAAACTAACGATTATTGCGAATATCGCGCTGAAATTCTGAGGCCACAGGCTACAGGAAACGACAGCCAACGACAAACCAAAAAGGTAGGCTCAGTACCACCATTCTTTTAAGGAGTAGATTTCAGGTTGTTACCCCTTGAAAGTGATAAAAACACTCATTTGCGGGCAAGGAAACGAACTTTTTCCAAATGTTCAAAAATTATATATATGACAATCATGAGGGATTATCCCCCCACCTCCACCCCTTAAAACCGGCTAGGCAAAAGGGCATTTTCCGAAATACCCTTCCTACATTGAATCGTGCAATGACAATCGTAAGGGCGAGAAATGTACCGTTTAATTACAATCGCATTACTCATATGAGGAGGTGACTAACAAAATTCAACTATTCTTACACATTTTGAATGACCGCTCTCCGTATAACTTCCTCGATCCGTCAACGTTAATAAGCTTCACAGAAGTCGTAATTTGCATTTCAAACTTCAATTTTTCAAAACGTAATCATCCGATAGACAGTATAACAAATTGTAATCCGTTTCTTTAGATGAAATAACAGATTTGAAGGAGACAACCGCGAGTCGATTGACATTTTCATTGAAAATATTTCCCGCTAAAGGAAACGAGAACGCACCGTACAGCGACAATGCAGCGTACTCTAGCGGCGTACTGGCGAAGCTTGAATCTGCTTCCTCTACAGATGTCGCCGTCTAGCTGGTGCCCAAGTTAATCGGAAGAATGTTTTCCGCTTTTCACGACCGTAATATCCCTTCGACTAGAAGCACCAAAATAACTAGACGAAAACTCGTCCAGAGGACGCCACGCCTGTGTGTCTCTCAGGTGCCACGG
This sequence comes from Acanthococcus lagerstroemiae, assembly GCA_031841125.1. Lineage (NCBI taxonomy): Eukaryota > Metazoa > Arthropoda > Insecta > Hemiptera > Eriococcidae > Acanthococcus > Acanthococcus lagerstroemiae. The sequence goes on from CM063108.1 coordinate 9,178,539, forward strand.
CTAGCAGTCACTCAGTACGTTTACACCCAATTAAAAGCGAAACGAAAATATTGAAGAAGTTGAAGCTGAAATGACATAGGTCGATACCTGAGTGAATGTCTTGGAATTACTAAAACTAGTATGTTATGAAGAGAAAATTCTTGGCAAAATATTATCAAGAGAAAAAGTCGAGCAAATCCGACATAAAAAAACAGCCGCTGAGACAGATAAGGAACAGCCAATGAAGGGGCTCAAGGTAATCCTTGAACAACATGCTAACCGATTCATGTGAGCCCTTATGTGAGCTGATGGGCGCGAGGAGAGAGAGAGGGTATCTTATAGTCCTCTTCTCTAATTATATTAACTCACTCCATACAAGCCTAGTAAACCTGCATTTAGTAACACTTTCGAGTAGTTACTATCAGAGTTGGCAGATAAAATACATTCTACCTGCTCATGTTACATGTAAAATAGTTGATGTAAAATAGCTTTTTATTTTACATTTTACATGTAAAATGTAGACTGATTCAAATGAGTGAACAAAAAATTGAGGTTCAATTCTTCAATAACAATTTAGAACTTGCACACAACTGGAATTACAGTCGGTCGCCTTCTTTATCACTCAGTTTTATAATACGCCTCAATTTCACTACAGGTAACTCATAAGAAGAATGTTTTATATACGATCTTATACTACCTCGCCTTCGTAAACTTATTCTAACTTAATTATTCCATTGCACTTGACTCCTTGACCCTCCCCCCCAACTTACCAATAATCACATTCCAAATAGCTCACTGAGTTAATGTTGGTGATTTTTACTGTTTTCAATTTAGACAAGTAGGTACTTATATAGGTCAATCTTTTGACATTTTTAATAAGGAATTTCATATTTCAAATAAGGATAAGAGAATAAACTATCATTTATCAAGTATCAACTATGTTGTTTTTTCGCCATTTCACACCCATTCCACATTTTACGTACATTTTTAATTTTGCGTGCACTTTACGTAAGAGGTCAAATAAATTATTTTACCCCTAGTTATCATATTAAAACGGTATTCAGGATACTGCATAATGTATTCCTCATGGTAAAACTTCAATCGATTTATGAAAGCTAGAAAAGTAGAGTTTCAGACTCAAAATATGCATTTTTCATTTTCCCACAACACAACAACAAAACCTTACGTAAAAAATCGATTTTGACCAGTTTGAAATACTTTACTGTAGTTCGTCTCTCTTGTTATCCTACGGTAGGTCGATCTACTCCCAAAATTTCTCAGACTACAGATAGACTACTTACATAGTGTTTTCCTCGACTGTGAGGGTGAGGGTTGAAGGTGATATTTCTACTATAAAGCAGGAGACCGTCAAAAAAAAGTTCTGGAAAACGTATGTCTATCTCCAGATTGAAATACAATTTTACGACTGTTTCGTTTCCCTTTTAGACCAGTTTCGAAGCCATTACAGGAAAAACACTTTGTTGCGTTATTTTTCTAGAAAATTCAAAGGTCTACATTTTCTGGACTAAGTAATTTTGGGTTCACGGCCATGATTCTCGAACTTTTGGGGCCAAAAATTGATTCTCAATCCCCATGTAGCGCAAATTTCGAGGGATTTTATATGTAGAATCTTGGTCTTATCGTTCATCATACGCGGATGCACAAATCTGGATTCCCATTGTGGGTACGTAGAGGTGTACCCTCCTCTCCATCGTAGCCCTCAAACTCGCCCTTTGCAACTCGCGGACAATTGAATGTCATCGAGCCCTCGAACAGCCCGCTTGAAACTTCCTGACACTTGAACCCTTCTTCCTCCTTCAAATTAAAGCTAATTACCCCGCTGGGATCAGGAACATGTACTCGACTGCGGGAGGTACCTAGAGCTATCTAGAGCTATATCTTTTTTTACAGTCCTTGAATACTCTGCCCCTCTGACACGATGCTCGAAAGGGTGGATTCTAAGTCCTGAGCACTTTGGCATGCTTGCATCACCATACACCCCCCCCCCCCGCCAACAGTAATCCACATTTCGAATCTTTCTCTCTTCACAGTAGCCGTTTCCTGGGTGTCCTTCAAAAGCTTTTCGACAAACGTCTCGGTATAGGCGGATAAACCAGCAAGCTTAGATTGACGATACGAGAGCCCAGCAATTACCAAATCCGTATTCAGTTCTCGCGTCGATCGACCACAGCCCACGAGGCAATTTTCGTCGCGTCCCGATTTGGGGTGGAGGGATGGCGCGGCGCGGCGTTTCGAGCGTGCAATTTCATCAACAGATTCGATTTTCTTTTTCGGCTAATTCGAGAAGCCTTCGCAAAGGCTACGCCGTTATAAAGTGGTTTTGTTAGGGTCAGTGAATTCATTCCGCCACATTAATTACCCGGGAATTTCGAGCGTGTGGGTGTTCTCGAGTATCTCTTCTTTTTTTTTCCCTTTCTTCTTCACGTTACATTGGTCTTTTTGTAGGATGTAATACGCTGGAGCCGACTGGACGAATATAAGCCGCAATTTATTAGATACGCAAAAGCTTACTAAGAAGCAGCTTCGCGGTCATATTCGAATGATTATGCAAGTCACCCCGATTATCATCTGAAGTCGTCGCACTGGTTTTCGATAATAATTGCGGCAAAAGTTTATACACGAGTGCAAAGGTTCTCCTCCTTCATTTATCTACGAAGTTTTCCCACTGATGGCATGTTACTACGCATGGCGGAGAAACGGAAAATTATCAACGCAAATACGTCCGTGTTCTTTCGACTATAGCTGGATACATCCATTGAATTTTCCAACAGTAGCAAAAGTGAAGCCCATTGGAAAGAGAGACAGGGCATCAGAGATTGATTGATGATAACAGGCATTCAACTGCGGTGAGTACTGAGTTAAAGGCTGCCAGTAACAAAAATTGCTGCCGAAAATAATTGGAATACTGCTCGTTAAATTTGCAAAACTATCCAGAAGAGGAACAGCTCCAACCTGACAGCTCATTGCCACATTTATAAAAGGATATCACGCGAGGCTGCCCTTGTGCCCGTAGACAAGATAAGCGCATTGTAGGTACATAGTAAACCGACTTACAGAGTCACAGACTGATCGTTCCCACGCGACCAGCATCTTCTGACCTTAAGGATTGAAACAAAGCGATTTAGTTATAACAAAGTGGAGCTAAAACTGATAAGAAAAAAACTAAGTTTGAATTTGCATCGTGGCTAGATCTAAACAGTGTCTATAGTAGATACTGAAGTCGCGAGGAAACTTTAATTTAAAAATTTTCCGATGTCTCAAAGGTTTGAAGTTCAATGTAAGATTTCTCAACAAAAATGTGCATACTGATCAGAAATTCCTGATAACTTTGACTCAACTAGCTAAAATTTTTCCATTCGGAGTAACGATACGCTGTACAATAAATTATAGAAAAAAAAATTTATATTCAAAGTTCGCACAGATTTCCCAAATCATGTCTCACTGATTTCGGTACATTTTGAAACCTGGTGACTCCCAAACTTATTTTTCCCAGCCTATTTCGTGTATTGCATCAGCACACCAGTTTTGCTGGTCAGATCAAATTTACTTGGAAATTTCTATTTTGAGTACCAAATAAAGCTAAAGTAATAGTTTCTGAAGAGAAATCCCTCAAGCTCTTAGGCCATTAAAATTCAATACGCTATTCTCAGATCCAATCTATTATAGATATCCAGCAGAGTGACCATGCAAAAAGTGCTGCCAGATCCAAATTCGTCAATTTCTCCAAATATTTAAAATCTTGGGAAATCTGAAATAATTGAGGTTATTTCTATAATCTTCACCGCCATTTCTTCAAATTTTGTTCAGAAGATTTAAAAAGAATATGAATTAAAAAAATTTCTTCAGCATCATCACTGCTGGATCAGAATGAACCAAATTATTTCAGGTAATCGAATTATCAAACATAATTAAATAATTTAAAAGTTAAATCAATCATAAGCAACTGATTCATCAGAAATAATCGAAATAAATTTGCAGGTCAGAAATAATCGGTAGGTCCGCAACAGTTGATACTTAGATCAAAAATAATCGGTTAATCAAGAATGCTTAATCGAAAACAACTGATTAATCGAAAATGGTCGGTTAATTTAAGATGATTGCTTAATAGAAAATAATGGATCAGTGGAAAACAATCAATTAATCAAAAGAGAATAGGCCACTTATAAATAATTGGCTAATAAAAATAACCGATTGATAAAACCAACGATTAACCCCAAGGAATTGATATGAATAAAAAGCCATAGATTGACTGAAAACAATACATTAGTCGGTACTAATCAATTAATCGATAAAATATAGAATTATTTTTAAAAAATCAGCTTCCCCAAGCTTTACTTGCGGAAACGATTTTTTTCCTTTATCATTTTCTGATGAGAAATGCTATTAAACTGAAACCCTTTCGCGCATCGGTCTAACTTTTTTTTTTTTTTTTTTTTTAAAGTTGTGAGATTTTTACATCAATACACACAACTTTCTGTTGTGGAAGCAAATATCGAAAAAAGAACATAAGTGCCTTTTTGAAGGTGGTCTGGAGCACTGACATTCAAACGGAGGAGAGCAGTATAGGAGTCATGGTACTTTTGGAATACAAAGTATTACTTTTAACCTGCCCCCCCCCCCCCCCCCAAAAAAAAAACACAAAAAAGAGAAACTATTCAGCAACTTTATGAAAAAGGCTGCTTGAGATTTTTTATGCGATGTACAATTATTAGTAATACTTTTTAAGCATTTATAATTTATTTGTATGACTACCTATAGAAATTATTAGAAAAAGATTTGGAAATTAATACCATCACTTTGAGAGACTAGATTAACGAGGTTTCTGGAAATTTGCAAAATGTTTTTGGGAATTTTTCTTGACTTGACCGGTCCATAGAGAGGTATTATATGAGACATTGCATATAAACTGCAACATTGTGGTACGTATTATGAATGATCTACGTATTTTTCTACCCCTCCCTATGGATCTTACAGAAATCCATTTCTGTGAAAAAAAAGCCTTCCTTTTCTTATATGTACTGGGTTTTGCATTTTTCTCGAAGGACCTTACCCTTTTCAGTTCACTCTCCTCCACCACATCTTACAACTCCTCATGGTTTTTAAAAAGTCCACACTTGGTATAAAATGTTTCTTCTCAGAACTGATTTTAACCTTTCCGTTTCTAGGTCCCTTCTTATCTGGGAAAGTCATGAATATCTTGGAATGTAAGCATGCACATTAACGAACCACACATAGTATGGGCCTTGTTTCCCCCTCGAAAAAATTTACGGGAGTTGAGAGAAGTGGAAGAAGCGAGTAAAGTAGATGTGCATGAAAAGGGGAACAAGATGAAACACTTCTAGGATATAGCAAGAATTCAAGAAGAAATATATAGGTAATTCTTAAAGTTTCTTCGGGGGGAGGGGGTGAATAAAATCATTTTTAGAGAATCTATGTGGTGACATACTTATCTTTATTGAGTGAAGCTAGTTTCAAAGGCTGTAATATTTTAGGGCGACTTTTCTTACTTCTTCAGATTCTTTTTTGAGAGAGACTATAACGTCTCCGGGCCGGAGCTCAATTTATTTTCTCCAAAATCCTTTATACACGATAATTTCTATCCTAAAGGGAACTAGTCTGAAGATGTGACCCATACATATCAACTTTTTATCTCCCAAAGATGTTTCATATCTACTCACTATGCAGTGTAGTCTAGTTTGCAGTTTGCACCGTCTGTTATCTGTAATCTGTAGTTGTCAAACACACCTACACTAAGATTCCCAAGAATCTATACTCGTAGCATCAGGGTAGAATACTTGAGTATGGCTCTGCAAATGTCACCGCCCAAAACGAAATATTTTTATGGGCCATGATCTAATATTGCAAAGTACTTACGATACATTATTAGTTTCACAGCCTTAATCAGGATACCATTACAAAATCGAAACTCACCTGAAACAAATAAAGACAAAACGTAGGTTAGAGCATTGAAAACGCATTTTAACCACATGTAGGTAAAATTCGTGTTGCGTGGTTCACGAGGAGGGCAATGGGGGGGGGGAGGCAATATCTCCTCCCACAACGAAATACTACAAACCAAATCGGAGAAAAAAAAAACAACTCGAAAATGACTAAGAAAGCGGATAACATTGAATTACAAAACTTTTGATTTCAGCGACAAAAACACTTTTCTAGACGATGCAATTTTCTGAGACATTCTGCAAGCCGAGAAAGCTATTTTGGTACCACACAGGATTTTCTCTGTAAAATCAATTTCTAAATTTTAAGGTTCAAATTGAATTCGGTTGAAAAACTTGACCACATTTTTGAATTGAAGAACCAAACAACCCCTTACTTGGGTTGCTTATTTCACGTTTGAAACTATGGAGTGCGGAAATATGGAGTATAAAATTTTAGCGAATCCAACCAAAAACCCTTATTTTGGTCGCTCATTTCAATAATAAAATTTTGGAGTGCAAAATTTTGGATCTGGTGAGGCTCAGATCGGGATTGGTTGAAAAACTTCTGAAGTTTTCGAAAACTGGCTTTCTTAGAGATAAAAAAAATCAAAAATCAAAAAATCGAAGAATCAAAATTTATGAAAATTGATTTCAAATTATTTCATTTTTGATTTTAAAACAATTTCATTTCAAAAAAACAATTTGTTTTCGATTTTAATGATTTTGATTTAGCTACCAACCTAAAAACCCTTATTCGATTACTGTACCCGATTTTCCATTTTGAGTTAACATTTAATTTTTGTACCTCAGATCGGAAGCAGGTCAAAAATCTAATTGAATTTTCGAACACAGTTAGGGTCGAGAAGGGCTGGTTATCCCCTCAAAAATCGTCTTTGAAGTCTCTATTTCTGGTTAAATTCACATTTGGGACTAGCAGCCAGCAAAACAAGTTAGCTAGCACGTTTTTAAAATTTTCTTTGGCCATTAATCTTTTTTGCTTCTTTGCTTGCATGAAAAACTGTTGTCCTCTGTCCGCATGTTTTGATAAATTTCGTTCGATCATCAGGTCGGAAAAAATACAAAAGTCGATGAGGTTTTTTGCCTGCGTACACTGTTTTGCCACGTCAATATTTTCGACCTATTTTCACCTTCTTGTTTCACACCGACAGAGTTCATGATGCTCCTGATAGTGACCCACGATACCTCATTTTCCGAGAAAAGTCAACGCTGCCCATTTCAAGAGTGATATTTAGATTTCTGAGCCGAAACAACGGTCAAATGATAAATTTGATAAAACATTCGAAACCAAGCGACCCAAAATACTTCCTGTTTTTGTGGTTTGCAGATACCGTTCCACTTTTTTCTTCTTTCTTCATTGTCTTGTTACTTCAGAAGCATAACAGCAGAAATTGCTCAATTTTTTGAAATTTTAACTAGTCTGCGTATACAGCGTACATAAATCTGTTTATAATTATACACCGTTCAGATTCGTGTTCCTTTTTAAATCTAGAATAATTCCGATTAGAACACTGAAATTGAAGGCTGGGGAAATTTTCCTCAGCATCCGTGTCATGTCTATCAGCCTCTCCTATCCTCCAATACTGGCTTTGAATTTTACGGCAGCCAGTTACGATCATCCATATTGCGATTTCTTATCTCAAACTTAAGGGGGGGGGGATGAAAAATTCATTTTTTTTTCTTTAATAGATATACTCGTAATATTGAATTGTCAAGCAATAATTATCATCACCCAGTAGGTACTTACAACACAGTGTTACTTCGAATTTGATACTGAAAGAATCTTTAGTTACTACATATTTAATATTTTTTCCACGAACGACTGAATCAATTTTAATAAATAATTTTGTTAATTAAACTTAATTTTTGTTAAACTAATTTTCGAAAAATAAGTTTTCCGAAACACCAATCTTCAGTAGATATGCTACTCGGAATTCAGAAACGTTCACTCGTAGGTATGGTTTTCTATTATTTTTCTATCTGTTGTGTTTTGTGTACAGGTATCTGTGGTATATGTTATTTGCCCGGGATTTCGTGAGGACTCTGGGCTAACACAGGAAATGACTACCACTTGAACTAAGCCTTGCGCTAGGCTTTGGGCAAAGCTAATTCCGAAGACAATAAAAAAAGGATAAATGCCCTCCAAATAATACCGTACAAGCATACCAACACTGATAACCATAAGCAGAAATAGTAATTTCGCGTATTTCTACTTTCACACTTGCATTGGTTATGACAAAAAGGTTGCAAAATTTCTCGTGCGTCCAGCTATACTCGTAAATTGGCTGAAAGGAGCAACGGTAATGATTGAATGCTCATTTTTCTCAATGCTCAAATATTTCTAGCATACATCGAGCAAATGCTCAAGAAAATGGATACTCGGTACATAGAAATGCTTTCAGAGCACGTGCCCGCGACTTATGGTTGAAAGAAATTCTTGGAACGATCGAGCATTAATTTATTCTTTTAATTTCGAGTCAACTTGGAACTAATTCTTCAAAAATGAGTTGATTGTGAACTGAGTCACAGTTCAACTCGTTTCAACTTGAATTATGCTAGATAACGAATTTCAAATCCAATATTTCTTTTTTCATTTCAATTACAGACCATGACTTGAAATTATGACATCTACCGCAGTGTGTCACGTAAATCGAAGTGGACATTGGTCCTTTTTTAGCCTCAAGGTACAGAAGCTATCGGTTTTCTAGTCAGATATATAATTATGCTTTCGTAGTATATCGATTTTCGTTTAACAATGATTTGTTATTTGCTACCTCGTATCATCAGTTCTGAAATTAACAGATTAGTGATTCCGATAATGGTGGGACGACGCAAGCTGCAGTCAGAACTTCAGAAATTCGAAAAGTTCTAGTCCTTATAAAATGGACACGAGTGCTACAACACTTGTTACCCCATTCTCACTCAGCTTTTATAATTCAAGCACTCTTCATGGCGAAAGTCGACGAAAAATATTCTTGCAATGACCCTATCCTCTCGAATGTACTTTTTTGTACAAATCGTCTTTCCTGGCTACTTTCAACGTAGCACGATGCGACCATCTGAGGACGTCTTTTGTCATCTGCATACCTGTACTTCATGGGCGTGATCCTTTCTAAACCACGTTCTTCTTTATATTCTTATGGCTCACTCTACTTTTCCACCTTGATCGGCCACACAAGACTTCACTTTAGTTGCAGTCACAGTTTATATTCAGCATTCACGCACATCTGCTTTTACTCTAGTCTGATCAATACTGGCGCTTTTTCTACAAACTCTCGTTTCTGCGATTTCAAATGCCTGCGCTGCGGTCCGGACTACATACTTTCCTTTCTCGTACAATTTTCGAAAAATCCGCACTCTCATGCAGGCTTCATAACCAGCCCGATGCAAGAAAGCTAACGACAACTATCGAGGTCGATTTCCCCAACATTCAACTTTCACTAAATCACGAACCATGCAAATACACGAGCCCCGTTCGAGGAACAGCCGGTTGAATTTGATCCAAACTGTAATGAACACTTTGGTGGCACGATAACACGCCTAGATTACAATAAAATTCCCAGATATATAATACACGACAACAGAAAGCGCACAACCACCGAGAGTTGCATATATACATATAAGGGTACACGGCGTGGATTGTAATCGAAATGAGGTCCTAAGCCGAGCTGATAAATAATAACCAGCCTGGCGGAAAATGGGCGCTCGAAATTAATGCAGGATATTAATATAAGGTGGCTTTGCTTTCTCATTTCCCGCACGACTCGAACTCATTCCGCATGTATAGATACACCGTACCCAGTCGGACACGATTGTACCATACGATTCGTTTTATTTATTTTCTCTCAGAGCAAAGCGATTTTTTTTTTTTTTCAGAAATAGATATCCTAGTCCCGAAAGCGATATTTTTTTACACTCGTACTACACTATGTGCCCCCAATCTGGGTTGCAGGCCTCGTGGGGGCTAATGCCTGCATAACTCCACTATCTATTCAATCTCATAGAATAAGAACAAAAAAATCACACAAGAACAAAAATTACCAGTTTTGTGCAAAAAGGGGGCAATTATCATTCACTTTGGCCAAAAACACAATTTAAAAAGTCTCCATTCTAACTATGAAGAGCTAGCTGGGAAAGAAAGAACATAAAGTTTAAATCAGCCTCAGAGAATATAAAATGGGACAGCAAGGGTCCTTCAGAAACCAGAAAGGGAAAATTAAGTAGAAGGAAAAACGGTAACTATGACCACTATTTTGGATCGTCCAAAGGATACAGAGGGGAGGGGGGAGCATTATTGTAAGCACGTTGTTCTAAAATTGCTGTTGAGTGAAAGTGAATGTTTAACAATGATCCAAGTCTATGCCCCGACAACTCTAGCCCCCGAAGACGACATTAATGAGTTTTACAGCCAGCTCGGAAAAACTTCAAAAAGCAGTGGGGGATTGTACACTATAGTGGCCGGGGATTGGAATGGTTAAATCGGAACAGACCCTCTCCTCTCCAACACGATCGAGAAATTTTAAATGGGCTTAACAAACCCGAAAGGTGAAAGATTTACACAGCTTGCCTTTGAACAAACCTTGAAAGCAAAACTTGAAGATCGTTAGCACCCTTTTTCAAAACAAAAAAAAAAAAAAAAAAAGTGGACACGATGAAAAACGGAATTGATCACGTCTTGATAAACAATGCAAGATTAAACTATGAAACTTTAAATAGATTTTAGTTTTCATCAGACCACAGGATTGGTAGGGCCTCTCTATTACGCTCCTCAATGGGGACATCACTACACCAGGGAACAAAATTTCGATTATTGCTCATAACTTCTGAACCACACATGCTGGAAAATTTTTAAAAAACTCATTCGAAGTAGCATACAAAATGCTACGAGATAGACCTATTGACCTTTCTGAATAACACACATTGTGACAGGTCAACTGAATTCAGAAAATTAAAAAAAAAACAGAAAAAAGTGTTCAATGGTACAACTGGTATTGTACCATGGAAAACAGGGCATTGTACCTGAACGCCATTGAAACAACGAAAATTACATCACATAAAGGTTTGAAACTTTTTTAAATCAAATGAGTAATTCAAACAAATTTATGGCAATTTTGGCTTTTACAGTTTACGTTATGTCTCTTGCATTTAAGAACAATATTACACTTCATGCTGTAGAAAGTAGAATACTCCCTTCTGCTTTCTGCATGTCCAAGAACTTGCATTATATCGGTTTTATCCATCCTGACGCAAGCCCAATCGGGGTAGTTCCATGTTAGGGGGTGCGTTGTCTCGGGGCAAATCAGACGTTCGTGCACCGCCATACGCTCCACCGCCATCGATCGGTTTTATCGACGTCTAACTCGTCTGGAATGTAAGGGAACACACGTAGGACAATTCCTTTGTCTGACGTAAGACTACAGCAATAAAATTGCAAAATTGAGATGAAAAAATTGGTTCCATGGTACACTATGCACATAGGTACGTTCCGTGGAACAAGACCTGACTGAAATTAAGTAAATGACCAAATCGAAGGAACTATATAAGTTTTTGAATTAAAACATAAGTTGGTACTTCTTTTGAACACTTACTCTTCACGTTATTTCGATAGCCCAATTTTTTTCAAGCCATTAAAGTAGTAAAATTTGAAAAACTTATCAAATAGTAAATTTCACGTTGTCAAACAGACACCAAATTCCGTCTGTGATAAAAAATAAAACCGATCAAGGGATGTGGTTCAGTATAAAGGAAGGCTAAGTAGTAGGTAGCAAATAGGTATGATTAAAATTTTAGTAGGAGCGCTAGTTGCTGATTGAGAGGTATGGTTCCATGGTACACAAGGTTCAAGGCACAACAGGCTCCCCTACTCACCTAAGTGCTCTAGTATGCAAGAAACAAAATTAACGAAGGTATTAAGACCGTTATCTCTCTCTGTAAAAATAAAGAATTCAATTGTATGAAAAAGTAATAGGACGGCGCCAAAAATAAAGTCACGACCTGAAAGAGAAGTACGACCGGCTCGAGACAACTTTGAGGGACTGAGCAAGCTGTGGGTACTGAAAAAGTTAGACCTGAGATCAGATTAGTAAAAAAGGCAAAGAAAGTAATTTCCAAATGACAGCACCTGCTGGCATTTATAAAGGGCAAAACCAAAATCAAAAGATTTTTGGAAGGGAGGAAATTACAGACAAAGCAAAAACCTTCTACAGTGGCGTGACCAGGGGTGACCGGGTAGGTGGTTGGCCCATCCGTGGCCCACCCGAAAAATGTTCGATACCAAAACCTTCTTCTAAGCTCGAAGAAAAAAGAAAAAAATATGATAAATTGATCGTGGAGAAATAGATGAGATGATTTTATACTGAAACCATTTTGATAAGGAAATAATTTTGAACTATATTTTGTGATTTCGATGCAAAATCAAGAAATAGTTCTTGATTCTTCAAATAATATTTGAATTAAAGAGATTTCTGCTATCAGTTACTTACGTCGAACAAATCTTAACTTTCTTAATTTTGATAAAATAGAAATGTTAGCCGGGCATTATAATTTAAATCTTGATATTTTGAAATCAGAATTCTGCATTCTCAAAAACGTTATCAAATCGTATAAAGACGAGAAACAATGTAAAATTTAATGTCATTTGTTAATAGGTTGAATGAATATAAACTCATTTATAAAAGCGCTTTCAAAATAACAGTTATTGCTGCAACTATTGCTGTTTCAAATGCACCTCGCGAGTGCAGTTTTTCATGTACGATGCGTATAAGAAATTTTTGGCGCAGCACTATGACCCAGGACAGACTCTCAAATTATCAATTTTACACGTAGAAAAACATACATCAAAAATATTAATTTCGATAAATTTATTGCGTTATTTGCTGCTGATCCTTAAGATCAGCGAATTATTTCACAATAAGTTATTTTTCATGACATTTCACAGTTTTATCATTTCATCTGTTCAGTATCCCAAATTCAACATCTTCAGGAGGGAGATTTTGTGAGATTTTTTTAGCCCCTGGTTTTGGCCCACCCTAAAAATAGACGGCTTTCACTTGGTCCACCCGATAATTTTTCCTGGTTACGCTACTGATAGGGAGGACTTGCCAAAGACTCTAGAAATTTTGAAAGTTGAAATATATAATATCTTCAAATCATTAAAATGTGAAAAGGTAGCAGGCCCTGATAAAATTGAAAACTCGACTTTGAAAATACTCGTAACTGCAGAATCTTTAACAATCTTATTGACAGAGCTCTTAAAACAGTTTTTGAAAGCCAGTTTCTCACCTAGACAATGGCAAGAATCGAGGATAATTCTCCTGCATAAAAAAGGGGGAAGAAATCTTCATTATTATAGACCATAAGTTTATCCTCAAGTCATGGCGAAGTTTTTCTGAAGATATTAAAAATTAGAATGTATATATATCTATTCAACACTCAATTGTCAACAACCAAAGGGACAGGCAGAATTTAGACAGAGCTTTTCCACAATTGACTACACATTTACTCTACAACAAATTATCGAAAAGGCTAGAGAATACAAAATCCATGTCAACTTCATGTTTATTGATTTCAATAAAGCATTTGTTTCCATTAGCCATGAAAGTACATGGGAAGAAATAGTGCAATGGACTGCAAAGTCTGAGCGCTCGGTGCATGTAGCGCCACCTCACACATGGGAAGCTCTGAAAAATCAAGGTATTGTACTAAATATTATCAAATTTGTGAAAAATCTTTAGAAAAATTCAAAAGCTCACACACGTCTGGATAGATAATGGGGAGAATTTACGCTTCGTAAGGGAGTGAAGCAGGAACCTCACGCTCTCTGTATAATTAATAATGTATTAGAGGTAATTTTTTGCAGACTCGACTGGGAGGGCAAAAGGGTTAAAATTAATGATCAACGGCTTAATAATCTGATTCGAGGATGACATGGTCCTGGTGAGCGCCAGCTTAGATGAATTGGGAAATATAGCAGAAGTTGAAAGCAAAAGAGTGAGCCTTACATTGAATCACTCAAAAATAAAAATGATGACAAATGATAATAGGTTAGACTTTGCGATAAGTGAGAATTTAATGGAGTATGTTACGGAGTACAAGTATTTGGGCCGAACTCTGGCTTTTGATGAGAGAGTGAAAAAAAGAGAAACTCAGTATTAGGAAATCAAATACCTCAAACAATTTTTATACGAGTACGAACAAAAATATTTTAAAAGGCAAGTTTAACTTGGTATTAAAAATTAAAATCGTAAACCAATGCATAATTTCAACATTAGTTTGCGGTGCACAAACATGGGCCCCAACGAAGCACTGACTGGGAGACTAAGAACCACTCAAACACGATGTTAAGGAGCATACTAGAAAATAAAGATAAGGTGCGAAAAAACTTAAGCTATTGATATCGGCTGAACAATCAAGAAATTAAAACTAGGATACGCAAATCATTGGGTTAGAGGGGCAGACAACAGGACAACGGAATGAAATTTCATAGGAACGGACTACATGCGAATTTAAAAGGGGAAAGGGTGCCCTAGTCCGCTAGAGGGACGAGCTCGTTAATAAATTTGATCACTTTGGCACAGAGCTGCCCTTGATCGGAGTAAATGGAAACGGATGGTGGAAACCAATGACCAGCACTGAGCGGACTCGACAGCGTAGCAGCTTACTTGCGCTAAGGACCCGGGTCCAAGGATGTAAAATGAAAAATAGAAGAAATTACATTAGGCAAATTTTCATGTACCATCATATCAAAATTTACTGTTTGTGTTTGTTCAAGTAGTAATACCGTTTTGATTCCAAAATATCAACGCCCAATTAGAGCGAAACTTAGAATTTCAAATTCAGATAATTCGTGTCTGGTTGGCCGAGTGGATAGCGCGTTGGTCTCAGAATACGGAGGTCCCGGGTTCGAGCCCACGTAGCAACTCGCCAAAATTTTCGACCTAGGCTGGTTTTTCGGCCAGAAGGGAAGAGGGCTAAGACAGCCCTAACAGCCTCTCCGACGTCTCTGAAGTAATGCTCGAAAGGGCGGATTCCAGGACTCGGGTGGAGAGTAAATTAGAAAAAAGAGACATCCCCAGAATCAAACTGTAATAAGAACGAGTTCAACCCGTCAATTGGTGCGACTACTATGAGTTTGACGAGCTCATCTTTCAAAAATGTTATATCTTCATTCCTGAAAAGAAGAAGATGCACACAGTGATCGAAGCAGAAGACCGACGAACAAAGCTCGGCCCACACCATCGAACACTACAACTCTGTAACCTCCTAGAAGAGCTGCTGCGGATCCCCGGCAGGGCGCAACCTGTCGTCATCACCTTCCTGCATCGCCACACATGCCCAGCCGAGGAGGTGAGGGGTGAGTGAAGAGGAACCACGTCCGACTGTGATGCACTCAAATTCCAGGTTAGTGTTGGATGAGCGTTAACCTCAGTCAGTAGGGGATGCCATGGTGGCCATATCGGAAGCGGAAAAAGAACGGCGAAATAGGAGCTCGGGCCGGCCTCAAAGCTTCCCTCCGGCCACTGATGCGATACTCAAACAGGTAGCTTCCGGGGCCGGGGGTGCGGTGTCTTAGGGGCCACTCTGGCATGCGTGCATCGCCATACGTCCCACCAGACATACCTTCATTCCGTACTGTTCCAGATAACAAAAATTATACATTTTGGAGGAAAACTAACAGAAGTAGGGGAAAGGAGGGCAAGTTGGCGAGGAGTGTAAGCTGGCGAACTGCAGTTTTCTCTGGAACTACCGTAGATAGCGCCACCAAATTTTAGTATGTGATAGACCTTGCATGTTAGTGGACCACAACCGAGTGAGTTTTTGTAAAAAGACATTAAAAAAATCGCCGAAAGTTGTTTTTTTTGAGGTGCTACTATAATATTTCGTATTCGTGCGGTAAGGAATTAAAAATTTTGATTTGTAATTTCTCAATGTTTGATTGTATTATTCTAAAGAGGGAAGTATTCTCTATAATTTAATGCAATTACCAGATCGCTACATGCAAAATTAAATTTTCAATGGCTTATTCAAAATAATCTCCGCTGGGAGGGCAAGTTGTCGAGTTGTTATCAGTAAAATTTTTACTTGTTTTTTAAACTAGATTTTTCCAAAGAATCGAAATTATGAATAAAGAAAAGCCGAAAAAGACGTACAGTTGGGATCAACTGAAGGATGCTTTAGAAGAGCGAAGAAGAACAGGAGCTTCTATTAACAGTATAGCAATTAAATATGCAATACCTGAAACCACTCTCAGAAGATTCATAAAGATACAAATAAATCAGTGGAATGTAGAAAAGCGTTATTTGAATAAAGAAAATGTGAAATCTTTGCATTCTGTATGTATTTTAATAGAAAATTTCCCATTCGCCAACTTACCCGACATGTCGAGTAAGTTGGCGAATTTGACCTACTGCAGAAATTGTCAAGAATCTCTCATTAATTATCAATTATAAAAATCCAATTCCGGACCAAAATGTAGTAAGAACATCAAGCTACGTTTTGCTACAAAAAGCAGCGCTCTAACTATGTTACAGCCTGTGTTATAAAATGTTGAAGCTTACGTTCGCCAACTTGCCCTCCTTTCCCCTATTGCGTTCAGCGTCGAAAAATACCCTTCTTCAGATATATAATACACGATTTTTTCTGTTATTGACCTAATAATGAGCGAATGTTGCTTTATTACATAGAAAATATCTCTTTTGGTGTATAACTACAGGAAGCAGGGCTCCAGACGTTAAGCTTTCACGTTTTCTTTGAACCACGCTGTTTCATTACAAGGAAAAAAACAGCAAATTCGAGGCTTCCCCAGAGAGCTGTAGTGTGCACATCCAACAACACACATCGGCGATGTAATCTGCAACTACATCGCCTACGTTCTCACGGGTGTCTCCATTGTCGAACGACATATATTTATTACTTCGTGTTCTTTTGTCTCCTTTTTTTTTTTTTTTTAGTAGAATCAAGTGATAAATTATGAAAATCATACTAGGCCTAAACGAGGAATAAAAATTACATTCGCAGTATCTTAAAGAAAGTCACGAATGAATTGCGAGAGAAAGAGAGAGAGAGGGCTTTCGCAGATCATAATATCCTAATTTAAAACAATTATACCGTCAATGGCGGGAAACTCAATCACCTAAATAGCCCATTCAGCTGCTTAAAATGAAGTCGTTGAAGAGACATCCAGCATCGCAATAAATTACGCGAGCCAATTTAATTGTTACAATTAAAGAAAGGGCGAAAAAATGGCACTGACAGACACAAAAACAGATCGAAAGAACGCGACGAAAACAGTGGGTGGAGAGTCATAGTCTTCCTTACATCTTTCAATCAGACAGGTCAACCGCTCCACTAATTTTTGGCGCCACTGAGTTGCGGAGAAAGTAAAACCAGCGAACAGCTCGAGACTACTTAAGGAAAAAACACAGAGGCTTTGCGAGACCTGTATGACAGAAGGGGAGGGAGAAGCAGTACGCCAAAACATGAAGAATGACAGTCCAAAAAAATGCGCCAGCGGAAATCGCACAATTTTGTTGAACGGTTACTGAGTTTGCCCAAAATTCCGAACGCGCATATGATCTGGGCGAGACACATTCCGCACCATCCTCTTCAGCAGGCCTTTTTGAAGAAGAAGAACCACAGAGAAACCACATCTCATTGCAAAACTTACGAAATTAGAAGAATATTCTAGATTCACAGGAAACATAATTATTGTCATACAATATTCAAGAATCAGTTCATCCAGAAAAGAATGGATCACTTCCAAAATCTTGAAGGATTTAAATCCATGAAACCTGTCCGTGGCGCTGTATTGCGCACAAGGAACTCGTAGATCATGTGTGATGTAAATATGTATACGTAGGAAACAAGACTGGATGTTAATATCAGTGCGACCAGATTTAGAGAAATTTCAATTAATTTGAAGAAATCGAGTAATTCGGAACTACAAAAAAGAACTTGTGAAAAAATGCTTAAGAAAATTGAAAATCTTACAAACATTTTAAAGAAATGAGGAAAATGTCAAAATAATATGTTCAGTTAACTGTTTTTGCGGTTACAATACAAAAACTAACCCACATTTTCGTATTTTGTTTTATGCATAAGCTTCACAGACCAACTGTCTAAAAAAAAAGTACTAAAACATTAAGCAGTTAGAGTATCATTGATCAGAGAAGTTGATAAAATTCGGAATAGTGAAAATGCTTCGGAAACTGGAGTCTGAATTTGATACAAAGTACTTTTTTTTTACCCCTAACGACAGTACGCACGCTTCCCTATTCGTGGTTCCACTTTCATTGTCGGGCAAGCTCTCTTGATTTGTTATTGCCGTTGCGAAGCAGGACCAGCCTCGCTGTCTTCCATATTGCCGGGAAATGGCTCTCTTCAAGACACCTAGTGAAGCAGGTGCGTAGCCATTCCGGCTTCAGCGAGTGGATCAGTTCCCAAGCCAGGCTAGATATGCCATCCGGCTCCGGGGTTTTCCTCTTTCCTCTCATCCAATCCACGGCTACTATCAGCTCATAGGCTGTGAATTCCAGCCGCGGATCCCAGTCATGCCTGGCGATCTCCCGCCTTCGTGGTAGCGGTGGGTTCTGGGGGTAAAGGTGGCAACGATTTGATTTCCCCCAGCGTCGCGGGAGGTAGCCTGGTCATCGGGGAGGAGGACGGGAGTCACTTTAGGACCACCTTATAAAGGCGGCCTCCATAGATTAACCGTCTTGACGAGCTCGGCTGACTTGTATGCCTTTGCTCCCTTGACGGCTGCGCGCAGTGCTTTCTTGACAGCCATCCACTCGGCATTTGCCTCCTCACCATCGTCAGCTCGGGAGGCTCGATATCTTCTGGTAGCCCGCCGACGCCTGGTGGAACACTCACAATGGAGTCGCTGTATCTCTTCGTTCCGCCAGTACGTACTCCGGCGGGCTTGACCTGCCTTTACTCTGGGCATTGCTGCACTGCACGACTTCTTTGTCCGTTCGACGATCCATGCAGCTGTCTGTGAGGCACTCGGGGCTTCGACCAGACCGCTATCTTCTGTGGCCATTATTGCGAACTTCCTCCTGCTCCATCTCGTGGATGTGCACATGGATTTCTATCTCGGCTCGCCTCTCAATGCCCCGATCTGGAACTCGATATACCGGTGGTCGGACGCTTAGTCAGTGTCTGTGTCAACCCGCCAGTTCTGGATGTACCCCGCGACCGCTCCCGTACCTAGGGTAACATTTATGACAGACCCGCCATTTTCTCGAACACAGGTCCGGGTCGTCCCTCGGTTGGCAACAAACAAATCAAGCTCGGCGATCCGGTTGACCATAGCGTCCCCGCGTCGGTCAGTTCTTCTGGACCCCCACCGCAAAGCTTTTGCGTTGAAGTAGCCTGCCCCCGCGATGTTACCTTGTCTTGATACAAAGTACTGCTTCATCGTTCGTCTCAGACTAATGAAATTCTTTTAGCCGCAAAAATTGATATAAAGAAATCCGAAGAAATCTGGGCAAGAGATTTGAAATCTAAAGAAATTTGGGACAAAAAAAAACCGTGAAGAAATCTAACGAAGTCCTATACCTTCAAATTTTAGCGATTTAGGGGAATTTTATAGGACCTATCTGGCAGCACTAGTTATATTCCCCTCTTTATCACGTGAACTGGTATGGTTCATATCGTGCCTAGAAGACGCGGGAGAGATTTCTCTTATGGTGTTTGCATTAGCGTCGGATGCACACCAAACCTGAGTCAATCACTGATTTCATTTATTTTTTTTAAATTCTAGTAGTAAGACGCTGCAGTGAGGTAGGACTGTAAAGATTTGGTAAATTTTAGCTCCCTAATTTTGGGATACATGGCTTCCTTATGTTAGAAGTCACTGTAAACTGTATTCGCTGCAGGGATTAAGACATTTCCCTGACTCGTGTTTGACTCACGAGCAGGTGATTCACCCTCGCCCCCCAACTGTTGATGCAATAATAGACTCTAGCAACCTCCTACACGTTTGCTACGTATTTCCGCCAGGCGGACAGGAACTTGACAAAATGAACTAACGTTTGGCACATCCTTCGTCAACTGGCTACCTTCGAGGGTATCATTTTCGTAGCATTGCCTATCCGATATACGTATGTGGTGGCAGCCTGCAGAGTTCAAATTGCACCACAGGTGAGTTTACTCACGGAGTATCATTTCCTCTATAGGCTCAATCTTTCTGAGATATCGGATTGCTTTATATATTAATTAGGCCATGAGTTGCAAATACTCAGGCGGGAATAGGACGTAAAACCTCACGTCTTACGCAGCAGGACAGTCTGCACTCAGAATGTAGGGTACCGTTGGCTCCGAGGTAGAGGTCTCCTAACCTCCGCACAAATGTGGCCAGAGTGGATCAGCGGCGTATCTAACTGCGATACCTAGCACTGGCCAACGAGGCAGTGAGGCTTGGACCTATGCTACGAGACAGATCATGAGCTCATACCTCTCAGTTTTACATAAATATATGGCAAGGTTTTAAGTTCTGGTACTCATACGCGATCAATTTTCTCATATTTCCAGGTGGTGCCAATCGGCGGAAGCGCTACGATCCGACTTTCGCGCTGCTGAGATTCTCGTGTTATATTATTCACCATCGATATTAGTTCTCTTTTCGTAATTTTAAATAAAGTTTTCACATTCTATCAAAATTCAAAATTCTTTTCAGCTTCTCGTACTCCTATTGCCGAATTCATCTATACTTCTCAGGATATACTAATAATATGCAACAGCAAACTCTATTCGCTCAAGCTAACATTAGTACCTACGGATATTTCTCAGACAACTCAAAAAAAAAGAAAGTGAGCCATTGACAGGTGGACATTGAAAAAATGTTTTGGCCAAAAGTAGGACTCGGTGAAAGTGTGTGGGTGGAGGGTAGACGGTGGTCCAGCCCTCAATAATATTTAAAGTGTCAACATTTGACCGATTCTTGTAACCAAACGGCAAAATTAAAGAAACTGAACTTTTTTTTTTTATTTGTTATTAATCGATATTTTTATCATCTATTCTGCTCTTTTCCTCCCCTCTCGCCCAAGTACACTCACTCGCTAACTATGAACCAAGCCGAGAGAACTAGCTCTCATCTGCTAATTTGCACGGTGAATTTAATTACGTGAACCGGTCTGAGACAATCCGGCTTCACGTGAATCATCTGTCACTAATGAATAAACGTCTGCTAATCGCTGGCCAGCTCAGTCCAGTCGGCCTCTCTGCTCTTTCATTTTTCTAATCTTCTCCTCACCCTTTACACCTGCACGAGTTGGATGGTTGTTTTACATCAGGAGCAGAACTCATTGTAAACAACAGATTGAAAAAAAACGAAAATGAGCAGCGGAAGGATGCATTCGCTACAAATGAATTCGAACTCGCGTAATTCGACGAGCGTAAAAAGGTTCGATTCGCGAAATTACAAGGCCGATCGGAGTTAAAATTCATTCCAGTCGACAGAAAACAGCGACTAATTGAATACGCCGAAGGCTTCGTGCAAAATAATAAAATTTGTACAATCCGGACAAAATAAGCCAATTATTTGGTTTCGCGTGAACGAACGGAAATGGAAATGTTCATTCAGGTGCAAAAATGAAGAAAAATATACAACGCGGCCACTCGGTAATGAAATCCGCATTTTAGCATCCAAGATCTATACTGGAGGTCATATAGTTCTTGTACTTCGTGTCTACGCAGCAAAATTTTATAAGCGACAATTCTTCAGAGTTATCAAACATTTAGTTGAAAGTGGCATATAAGGCAGATGCTACACCCACGTTGCGTGCCTATGGGGGCAGCAGTGTAACTACCCTAGGTACTGCAAGAATTATAGTACAAGTTGATAACATGGTGTCAGAAGTAGAGGCCTTAGTAGTGAGCGATAATACGCAAAGGGAGCCACTGCTAGTTGGGCAGACCTTTACAGAACAAAATGGTATTGAGGCAACCAAGGATGAGAACAGGTTGCTGTTTACTAGGCGGGAGAGAGTGAGTAGGGAAGGAGACAAAACGGCAAGAGATGAAGAAGAAATACCTGCCTTTGGTAGAGGCACCACGTCCATTTAATTTGGATGAAGCGGAGTTTGGAGGAACAACACTGGAGATAAGGAGTGCAGTGAGGAAGCTACTTGATGAGTACTCAGACCGATTTGCTCACTCTATCAGCGATATTGGCACGGCTAAAGATGTGGAAATGAAAATCACCCTATCGGATGATACACCATTCTATGCACGACCGTATAAAATGGCTCTAATTGAGCAGCAAACAGTGAGCAGCATGGTGGAGGAATTGCATACCTACGGTATTGTATCACTTACGAGATCTGTAAAAGGTGTATGACAACGCCCCCCCCCCCACCTTTCCCTGGAGTCAGTTGAAATTGATTCATTTTTGAAGAATCTAGAGCAGGATTCTGAATCAAGTACGAATTCTGGGATGCGATTTCATTTTAATGCAAGTAACTTCATTTACATGTATTTCAGCATTGAAATATTATGCATCACGTAAAAATATCTTTTAAGGCTCTAAAATTAATAAATTAACAGTTTTTTATATTCGGTGGCTTAAGCATACTATGTTTGTCCACGGCCAGGAAAACAAGTAGCCGGCTGTTTCTCGTGGGCTACGACGAGTAAACTCATAGTAGTGGTTCAACAAATTTTCAAAACCTTCACCCTCATTTCATGGCGACAACGGTTTGGGCCAAATGTCAGAAGTAATACAGTCGATTTCGCTTAATTGGGACGCCGTTTATTAGGGACAAAAGCCAAAGGACAAAATCAAACGTACCCATCTCATGTATTTTTCATTCTCTTAATTGGGACAAGGTTCCGCTTATTAGGGACATATTATTGCCTGAAAATACAAAAAGGAAACAAAAATCTGAAGCGATAAGACTACTTTAATGCACATGCATGCATAGACTTGTCAGGTTATTTTGATTTTATCAAATGGTATGTGTGCATATGTTCTGATTTTATCCGGCATCAGACCTTCAAAAATTTGCACCAAAGCAAATTAGATCGTTTTTTGCAGTGATGTCATTATATTCATTACACGATCTGTATTAATCTATATTATACACATATCCTATTTGTACAAAAAAAAAAAATTGATAATTTCAGTTTATAGGGACAGCCGTTTAATTGGGACAAAATGGCTCCGCCCAATGTGTCCCAATTAAGCGGAATCGACTGTATTTCGACACCTTAGAGCAAAATAGATAGTATATATGTTACCGTTAATGTGTATAGTCAGTTAAAGTGGATATCACAAAATACTTATCAGTTTTCGGCCCTTCATTCCTTCTCTTCTTGACGAATCGAGTGAAATTCAGCAAATCTGCAATTTTCATTTCCGTACACCTCATTTGGAATTTTCAGTCCTTTCGACTTCAAAGAGCATCATACAGAGGCCAAAAACAATCAAAAGTCCTGGTTTCTCACAATTCATAGTCTTTGAAAGGCGTTCTTTCAATGCAAACAGGCTGCGTGTGAGTGAGAGTTAGAGAGAGAGAGAGAGAGAGAGAGAGAGAGAGAGAGAGAGAGAGAGAGAAACTTTAAAATGTTATGTAAAGCGACAAGAATTAAATACCTTCAAAATTTTGAGCCAATAATCTTGTGAGGGAAGAAATCAGGGGCCAGAAACTAGTGAGAATTTCAATGAAATTATATACTTTAACTGATTATACACATTTACGGTAAAATATACAATTTTTATACTACTTGATCAGAAAGGCAATGTTTACGCTGGTGTTTTACAGACGACAAGAAGCGCCTATCATTCATGCGTCGAGTGCTAACGAAATCTGCATGTAAACATCTCTCAATGTAAAGCGTTTTTACATGATAAAATTGGCCAGCCATTTTGTATTTGAGAATCGAACCCATGTCCATTGAAAAATTTGACTGAAATGCAGTGATTGTCTCTAACCACTCGGCCATGGAGCGAATTACAAAATAGCGACTTAAGAACGCATTTAAATATTCACAACGTAGTACAGCTGTTACCATTTGTTGTTTCGTTTTTGTTGGCTACTACCTATGTATGCTGTTTATGCACGTGAACAAACTGAAGACAAGACTGTGATACTGTACTTTGTAGTAATTAACTGAGCAAATTAAATTTTTTAATTAATTACGCTCACAAAAATCACATGTTTATAATTTAAATAAATAAATAGTTTAAAAAAAAAAATATACAGACCATGTCAACGAAAAACATTGCCGCTTCTGATCAAGTAGTATAAAAAATATTTTCTACAACAAGAGCCAAAAGTGAGTTTACATGACTCGGGAAATGCACACTCGCTACGCTCGTTCGCAAACTTTCCCTCGCCATGTAAACACTCACTTTTGACTCTTGATGTGTAATATTCTAATATACTATTATTGAAATTGGCAGAAGAAAGAAAAGAAGTTTTCAATAGCCTATTACTCATCATGTTACGAAATCGTGACGTCATGCTTTGTAAAGTTGATGTTTTTGCAGCATCAACACGCAGTATTGCACATGATAGAGCGTGAAATTTCCTTTTCAATGATACCGAAATCTCATCCCCCCCCCAAAAAAAAAGAGTATAAATAGCACTATTTTGCTCTAAGGTGTCGATTTGAGAATGAGTTAGAAAAACGTAAAGTAATGGTACGTAATCGATGTGAACATAATAGCTTAAATATAAATATTGGATTGGAAAATATTCAGGAAGTAA
Source organism: Acanthococcus lagerstroemiae (assembly GCA_031841125.1). Taxonomy (NCBI): domain Eukaryota; kingdom Metazoa; phylum Arthropoda; class Insecta; order Hemiptera; family Eriococcidae; genus Acanthococcus; species Acanthococcus lagerstroemiae. The sequence continues at coordinate 9,203,206 of CM063108.1, forward strand.
GCGATCTTGCTATTTAGAGAGTAAAATATCAAAAGATGGAAGTAGTAAAAGGGATATAAGTAGTAGAATAGCACAAGTCAAATTAGCATTTTATCGAAAAAGTAATTTTTTCGAAACAAGCATAAATCTGTAAATCAAAAAATTGTCCTTGAAAATTTATGTTTGGAGTATAGCCTTGTGTGGATGTGAAACTTGGACCATAGGGCAACTAGAGAAGAGAAGGGTCGAAACTTTTGAGATGTCGTGCTATCGGCGGATACTTAGCATCAAATGGACGGATAAGTAAGAAATGAGGAAAAATTGCAGGGGCGACGCTCGAAAAATGCTGTCGTCATTTGTGGTACCTTGGGTCCGAAACTATAGCGTTTTCCTTTTTCGACCATAATGGCCCAGAGAATGTGAAAGAAATTATGCGACAACGGTTTTTACAATTCGAGCACTCAAATTCTAATGGAGAAAAAGAGGAAGAAGAAGATCAAAAAGATGAAGAAGAAAACTATGATTGTTCGCGGATAAAATTTCCTTTGAAGCTAGGAAATATAGAAGCGGTTTGCAAAGGTGGTTTCGAACAGTTCATCACTCCAACGACCTCCAACTTTTCTAAAAGATTTCAAATTGATACCAATTTTTTAGAAAAGCCGCCATCTAAATGGGAGAATGAGAATAGTTACAAAAAAGGTTTTGAAATAGTTTCAAAACTGAAAGTTGTGAATGATGCGGCAGAACGAGGGGTGAAACTATGCCAAGATTTTAATAACAGTTTTTCAAAGAATGAAGAGCAGAAGCAATTCCATTATTCAAATTGTGTCAGATTATCGAAAACGATTTCCAGATTCTAAAAAAGCCACATTGTTAAAGTAGAAATCAAATGTATTTGATAAGTGTATTTGTATTAACTATTAACTATAAAAAATAAACACTGTTCTCTTCTGCAATTTATTGCTTCCCATTCCTTTTAGATAAATCTGCAATATAAGGTGAAGAAATTTTTTTGTTATTGTCATATGAAAGTGAAAGTAAAGTGTTTCTAGGCACGCTTCAAAATTGATCAATTGAGCTGAAATTTTGGTTGAATCATTTTTTCATAAAAAGGAACTAATATAGGAGGTGGGAGCAGAAAAAATCGAAAGTCAAAAACAAGGACCACCCTAATAGACACACATCGTGTTTCTGCGTGTTTTCCTACCCTAATTCGCAATCACGCCATAATGCTCAAAACCAGCCACTTCAACGCCGATTTACTCCGCCATTACGTGTCTTCTCTCCATAACGCTTATTCGCTTAGCACGTACCACGCGATGAGATCTGCAGGCTCGTTTGCTTCCCTGTACGTGGAGTTTGCCTAATCACTGTTAGCAATGCTGACGAAAAACACTTGGCCAAATTCGATTTCGCCTTCTGCAGCTCTCACACAGATGAAAATATTAAATTTTTCGTTCTCTCTCGCAATACAAGGTTGCAGTTTGTTTAGTAACACGGCGAACGTATTCGGCGGCACGGTAGTTTTCATTACGAGCTGCCTGCCTGCTGTACTGAGTTCGCGAGACTCATCGAAGAAGAAAGATCAGAACAAATTTCTTCGTTACGAGAGTACTATAAAATGAAAAAGGCGGCTACGTCGAAGCGCTATAACGTATAATATACCGATTGTGTGTCGTGACGGAGGAGAGCAGTTTCCAAAGTATAGTCAATTTTGTTCGACAACGACAGTTTGATTTCTCAATGGACCCGAAATTAACGCTATCCGGCGCTAGAATCAACTTCTACACAAGCCCCATCAAACGGACGTACGGAAAGCGCGCTACACACCGTCGTCCTCGGGGGTCGTGCGACGTGAAAAATTTCATCTACTGATTAGTTAGTTGCTCCGGTTTCGCCCGAGTTCATTAATCTTATTTTCTCGTTACACGTTTCTTTTAAAGCCATTTTTCACACGACGATGTAAAGACTCGACAAACTGCCTATACCTGAGAGCGTGCGCCTGCATTCGGTACAAGATACTGCCGAGTCTGACCGAAAAATGGGACTTTCTTCGGCGAGTAACCCGCGGGTAGGGCGGAGACATTATTCGACTATTAGCCGTACCTCGAGAATGATGAGTTCACGAATTCACTTCGTGCAGTTGAAAGCTGGAACCTATAGTATCTCCCAGTTCTGAGTTTGTAAAACGAACTAGGTCTGGAGAAAAATTTGCAAGTACACATCAGTGCCAGTGTTGGATGGCTCGATTACCACGTTTAGCGATATTTTTGCCAGTTACAATATTTGACCGGAATTACATTGAAAACGTGCAGTGACTTGTTCGTACTCTGTAATGCTGAAAATCCAAAATGAGTTTTGACATCATCATCTGTGATCGGAGGAGGACTTGGTGCTGTCTCTGAGACAGGGCCGTATTTAAGGGGGGGGGGCATGGCCCCCGGGCCTCCACCAAAATTAACCCCCACCAAAAAGTTGTAATGGGTAAAAAATCTAAGCCCGCTCCTACGAGTATACTATTTGCGAATAATGACAAAAATTATTTTTCGGCGAAGATAACCAACTGGAGGCGAACCAAGTCATCTGTAGAGACCGAAAAATCCCTTTGAGTTTCGTCAAAAAACCGCCTCATCCACGCCAATCCAACGAAACGGGTACGATAGAAAACCAATTAGCTAACATAGACTTTTTTGCTCTACACTCTTTCGAAATCATTGATCAGCTTGTGATTTCGTTAGACTCAAAAATTACGGCCTGCAAAGTCGTTTCGAAAACCATTGGGTTTTTGGCGGAATTGGAAAATATTTCGAATTTGGAGGGAGAAAAATTGCTGAAGGAAAACGCCAAGAAACTGGTAGCTGCATACCCCAAAGACTTGGAGCCCGAGCTCGAAAATGAGCTGATCCAGTTCAAAGATTTCATGAAACGAATACCACGAAACGACGAACTCATGTCAACTGAAATGTTTTTTTATGACACGATTATTAAAAATGAATTACAGAATACGTTTCCAAATACCACCATCGCTTTTTGTACATATTTGAGCATCATGGCGACGAATTGCTCTGGTGAGCGGTCTTTCTCAAGATTAAACATTATAAAAAACAGACTCCGAACATCCATGAGTGAAACAAGATTAATATACCTTATGCTGATGACTATTGAAAATGACATTTTAAAGGATATAACTTTTGATAATGTAACTGAACAATTTTCGACGGATAAGTCTCGTAAAAAATCGTAATTACTGACTTGAACTTACGGTAATCAGAATATAATAAAACGTAAAAATGTTATTTGTACGATTGTACTTTTTTTGGCTTGTATATTCGTATGGAGATACGGCCCCCACCTGCTCTGGCCTCCTACAGTGAAAAACATTAATCCGGCCCTGCTCTGAGATCTTTGATAAAGAGTTAAGCTGATACTTGAAAATGCGGTCAAATTTTTCCTCGAAGACACGTAGCTGAGTTTCTCGATGTGCATCCATTCAAAAAACATTTCAAGACCAAATAACTTCATAAGTCCTTTTTTCTGGTTCCATGAGATCACCTCATACTTCATCTATGCTCATTTATAATCCCCCTGTGGAGTGGCTTAAAAAAAAAAACAACTAAAAGCACATAGGAGAAGGAAAACTCAGACTGATAAACCATGATGAACGAAAAGGGAAACTACAGCAGTACTTTTCCCTGGAGAAGCGTCATCAACAAGTATGATGGCAACTCACAAAGTAAATAATAATTCCGGACGTAAGAAGTCTCCCATTCAGATATTCGAGCGGAGACTACCTACCGTACCTAGTGGGAAACTATCAAAATTGAGAATAGGAACATACGGAGTGTAAGGACACCGAATGAGGAAGGCAAATTAGAGAACTTGGAGATGGAAAGGTTACGTGAACAGAAACCGAGATGTCCGCGATACATGCTAGTTTGACCCAAAAATTCAGCACTGGAATGCGAAACCAAGAATGCAACAACTTATTTCTTGTAGGTTCCTCCACCACATTTCCCCGGATTTTTCATTAGACACGCCCAGTCATCGGAAGTGAAAACTGGAAGTTCGATCGACACAAACAGGGAAATAAATGTGAGATGCTCTGTGAAAAGGTACCATAGAGGAGAGGGGGCAAAAGTCCACACTTAGTGATATTTCTACTTCAGTGGCTGTAAAACTTGTTTTACTTGGACTTTTTTGATGAAAAATATTAACAGAACGTTTAGGCTTCCTGAAAAACAGAGAGTGAGCCGTTACCTGTAGTAAGAGACTATAGATTTTGACAATATGTGACAATATGAAGAATCGGACTTTTACTCCACCTAACGGAGCAAAAGTCCGCACTGACTGGGGCAAGAGTCCTACAATTAACTTTATTTTCGGCAAAAGTCGCACATGTAGAAGCCAACGTTAGAGTAGTCAGTACATGCTTTATGGGCCCAATGTTCGCAAGAATTACATTGAAGCCATACTTCTCGACTTTCTGAGTATGCCTCATCACACAAAAAACAAAAGTCGCCTTTGTTCGGGATTGATTCTGGCAGTTTTTTCGGGAAAACATGCTTCCGTCCCATTGATTTTCCAGCAAGCGCAGCTTTTTTCTCCGCAAGTACAGCATCCTTCTTGCCGGCTATGGAATTCTTCTTACCCGCAAATACATTTTTCTTCTGATCGTTATTCTTCTGCTGTTTTTTTTCTTCCAGCTGTTTTATAAATGGGCTAGACGTGAGCACGGATGACGTTTTCTTTTTTCCTGAAATCGTAATTAAGAAGTTAAAAGGGTACAAGCACAAAAATTAAGAATCGCCATTTAGTCTACTTACTTCCATTTTTGGCAATGAGATGATTTTTTCTGGCGTTTGAAATTCAGGTATTTGGTTATTTTTAGCAACTTCTTGTACAGAGTTTTTGCTTCTGTTGATTGCTGCATCCAGAGCATTAGCTTGAGCTGAACTGCATATGGTTCCTGCACATTAACAGACAGTTTGTTTGCAGGAACATTTGAAGGCGGATCTGCACATAAAAGAGGTGAAGGTTCGTCCAGGTCTGTTTCAGTATTCTCATCTTCTGACTCTGGATCCTGGTTTGTAACTTCAAAAGGTGCAAAATCTGCGTCTGAGAAGATATCACGATTTAATGGTACAATCCCACAGTTGCGGAAGGCATTTATAGCCGAAAACATACTTGCAGAATTTAGGTAAGCTTTTCCAAAAATTTCTGCCATCTGGAACTGGGTAATAACCCTTCCAGGATGATTGGCAAGCCACTGTTGACAACAAGAAGCAAATTTCAGTTTTACAGCTCCAAAAGGTCCTCGGTCTAATGGTTGTAGATAGTTACTGGTATGAGGTGGGAAAGTCAACACATGAATGAAATGGTCACGGCAATAATTAATAGCCTCCAAGGAAATATGCGAAGTGTGATTGTCCAACAGCAGTAAAGTAGGTCTACTTTCATCTGAACTGACTTGTTTCTGGAAATGAATCAGCCATTTAATGAATACATCTGTATTACTGTAGCCAGTATCTGACAAGTACAGGACCGTGCCAGGTGGTGCACCATTCAATAATTCCATCTTTTCGCGCTTCCTTTTGAAAATTAAAGCCGGAGGAATAGCACCCAGTTACAGAAACCAGAGTCCTTCTTTCAGCACTGGAAACCGCTCCAACGCTTCGTTTTCCTGTTGGTGCTATTAATTTTGGAGGTCTGTTTGGTACTGTTGAAAATCCGCTTTCATCGACGTTCCAAATTCCAAATTCTGTCAGGAGAAAATGAATACTTTGTCAACAACTCCGTCAATTGGTCAAAGAATAGATTCACCTGCACAAAATGAGGCCGTCTGTCAATTATTATAGATTGCATTATATCTACACTACCAAGAAACTAATGGTGGACTAAAATCTTACTGAGATTCGATTGAAGCCCATCATTCTCGCTATAGAAGTTTGTTGTGGTGTCCAAAGGCTCGGTTGGTGCCTTTTGAGGAACGATGCTGTCCAGTCAGAACCAGCCATTCTCTTTTCCTTGTTAAACGGATGCGGAATATCGTTGATAGTCGCAAATGAATCAGCTAATTTCTGCACTTTGACAAGTATCAAGCCATAGGACCGAAGGTCGAGATCTCGACAATGTTGAGCAAGCATCTGCTCTTGCTCATCTGAAAATATTCTTTGAAATCGCCTCAATTTGTTGGCAGCTTCACTTTTGAGGAAGTATCAAAGATTCATAGGTTACAAACCATGAAATTATTCATAATTGGATCCACAATTGCGAACTATGTTACCCACTTTCAGCCGCTTCCTTAATGTTCATTCTTCAATCTTCAAAGATTTAGCAATTGATCTGATACTTTCACCATTGCTTCTTCGAGTTTTAGCACTTTCCAGCTGTTCTGGTGTTACAGCTTTCCATTCAGTTGTTCGAACGCGGTTTCTCACAGAAATATTCGCGTAAAATCACTTAAAAGGAGTTGTATAACACAGTAGGACTTTTGCCCTTTTTCATCTGCGGACTTTTGCCCTAAACGTACTTTCTTCAATAACATTTAATTATTCAGTTCAATACCGAATTCTCAGGACTAATCAATAATTACAACGAAACACTTACCGAACCATGATGCTTTGCAAAAATAAAAGTCTGCAGTTATTAAAACGTTTTCTTTCTTGAATCACATTTCCCATAAACACAAACATTAGATCAGAAACCAGCGAAACTAAACTTTTTGAGATTTGCGGTGTATAGAACTCCACAGAATACCCCAAAATTTCTGTGACATGATCGCAGTGTTGCCTTTATGTGAATACATAAGCACTGTTGACATAGTAGTGATAAGCTTATCAGCAAAATGCGATAGGACTTTTACCCCAGTGCGGACTTTCGCTCCACTCTCCTCTACGTCGAAGAACTTGTTTTTGAGTTTTTGGTAAAATCTGATAAAGTACAAATGTACCTGCATTTCAGAAAAATAAAAGTTGAGTCTCTAGTTTCAATAGAGACTGAAATAAAAGCAACTGAAGTTTGAGAACGTGGAATCTTGATTTTGAGGAAAATGCGGTCCAAGTTGGGAAACAGAAAAATACACGGTGATGCGTCAATCCATCTCAAATTGTGCTATATCCAGCGAACATGTACCAAAACATCCTTATTGACAAAAACTATAAGTTTTCTCCTCCCCCCTCTCCCAAAGAAAAATGGTTTGGGTATGTCTGTGGATTCTTGATCGATTTTATCCATGATGTATGTATACTTGTTGCACGGCAAAATTAATTTAATAATATTAATTCATTTTCTCCCAAACACTACGTCCCTTCAACATCCAAAGGGAGGGTAAATAAAAGAAGACCGGGGTCACAAGGCAGCAATGAAACCATCCCTGCTGCAAACAGTGAACGTGATCACAATTTTCGAACAGAAAGGGAAACAAAAAATCAAGAACAAAATATGCGGCGACACCGCTCATGCAGTGATTTGTTACAAGGCGATATTAAGGCACTTCCAGAGGCATACGGATTCTCCATCTTTCAATTTTCAAAAAGAGGATTTACTCGATGCTCACTGGTTAAGTACCGACTATACCTAAACATTTACGATCTCCGAAAAGTTTGTTTTCTTTTAATCGTTTTCGAGAGGATTACATACGTCTTCTTTGCTTTTGCCCTTTCTCCCTGCTGTTGTTCGCCCCCGTCTCTATAAAGGTAATGCCAGTAAGTAAAAAGAACGTCGCGAAAAATCTCTCTCCTTCTTTGCAGCTTTCTGTTGACATTCTATTCCATTTGTTCGCCAAAAAACACAAGAGAAAATACGAAACGAAAATAAAAGTACACGTATACAGAAATCTGGCCGAAGGAAACACGAAATTCGAAATCAGGAAAAAGACAACTGAGTTGATGGAAAAGAAATAGGAACCTCCAGAATAGGGAACATAATATAAAACTTCGTAATACCTGAGACTGGCATGTTCTCCTGTTGCATCTACAACATGGCAAGCACAAAGAATAAGTCTTGACAGTTTTCCGAACGAGCACTGCCATTATTCGCACTTATATTTTACAATTTAAGAAAAATATATATATATATAAAACCACTAAACACTCCTCTGAACTGTTTCGTGAGCTTTTTAATTGGCAAAACGTAGGTGGATAATTATACAACAATAGACCACACGCAGACCCTCGGCCAAGTCATTGAGAAGGCGAATGAATATAATTTCGAGATGTGGCTATTATTTGTGGATTTTAACAAGGCCTTCGATTTCGTATACCATAATAAGCTCTGGCAGTCCATGGCTGAACAGGGAGTACAAGAGGAGATTATAGCTGTCCTGGAATACACGTATAATAACTCACTAGCATACATCAAGACAGAGATTGAAGGCAAACACGTCCCCATTGAAAATAGCGTGAAGCAAGGTGATCCACTATCCCCAAATCTTTTCAACTGTATCTTGGTACAAATTTCTAGAAAATTAGACTGGAAGCGAAGGGGCCTCAATATTTTGGGGGAAAAATCTAACAAATCTAAGATCTGCGGACGATATTGTCCTAATAGGAAAAAATTTTAATGAAATGAAGGGGGACAGTGGATGACCTAATGCAGCAAAGCGAAAAATTTGGCCTAACTATGAACTTGTCGAAGACAAATTTTATGTCAAATAGATAGGGAATGAACAAATTTCGGTTAAATGGGGCAAAATTGTCAAGAGTAAAAGAATACATGTATCTAGGACAGACTATGAGATTTAAAAATAACATGGAAGGAATAGTAAGAGAAAGGATCTCCAATGCGTGGCAAGCCTTCTGGGCAAATAAATCTATTTTGAAAAGTAAAATGAGAACAGGACTAAAAGCAAAAATTTTGAAAAGTTAGGTGATGCCAGTATTAACCTATGGGGCCCAAACGTGGTCACTCACAAAAAGACAAATGCAGCGTTTCACTAATACACAAAACGCAACGCTGAGGAGTATAATTAGGATTCAGACTAAGAGATAAAATTAAAACAACAAAAATTCGAGAAAAAACTGGAATTAAAAATATTAGGTATGATAATAAAAAACTAAAATTTAAATATGCCGGCCATATGTCAAGAGGAATTTAAGAAAAATGGAACATAATGACCACGATTTAGACCCCAAGGGAGCACAGGAGAAATAGAGGCCGACCAGCAACCTGCTGGATAAACGAGATCCTCTCCCTATTTAGGCCATGCTGGAGACGAGCAGCAGTCAACGTCAACAGGGAAGGCCGCAAAAGGGTGACGGAAACATAAGCCCTACGGTGGGTGGAATAGGTTGGTGACAGGGCCAGACCAACAACTGCAGTGCCGTACCAACGGGGGGGGGGGAATTCACCAGCCCACCATTGCCCCCCCCCAAACAATGAAAAAACAATGCCTTAAGAAGGAGAGGAGGGCGGATCTGTGACTGAGCCTCCCCTTTCCAAGAAAACTGTATCTTAATTCCCCCCCCCGTTACTTGAATCCTGGGTACGGCCCTGAACATTTGTAGAGGACGAGAGCCAGCCTCAGCTACGACGACAACAACAAGCACAACAACCACAGCATCCAGACCCAATGCAGCACCTCCAAGCTTTGGTGGAGGAGTAGCAGAGGGAATTGCACCAACTTCGGCTTGACCTGCAGCGCGAAAGACAAGAACGTAAGTGCGTCACGAAGGAGCTTGTGGAAGAACGAAGACAGCGGCACCAGTCAACTGACCGACAGCAGCCACAGACGACAACAACGGTAGAGAACAGAGAACTGACAGCAATCATCAAGGACACTGTCAACGAACTGCTGGAGCCGCTCTTAGTATCGCCTAACCTGAGCAAGTGTCAACAGAGCCCAGACTCAGATGAAAAAACAGTCGACAAAGCCCAACAGGGTGACAAAATCCACGACAACTACGACAGCGACATCCGACAAGGCGGCAGCAACATCAGCTCCGAAGAAAGCTACAAAAGCGGCAACACCAAAAACCGGCAGGACCGAGGCTCCGCCTTCCACAGGGGGAAACAAGGAGGCATCGCAACCAACTTTTGCTCCATCATATGCAGATGTGGCGAAGAATGTGCCACCCCCCCCCGTACAGCTACAGTTATCGAAGGATTCACGGTTGAACAGGGCAGGTGGAAACGACAGTCCAATCGAGGAACCACCGAGCTACCACCTGCCGCAGCAGCAGCAACCCGTAGAAAGTGGAATCAGAAACTTTCCGACAAGGCAGTTCTGGTGCTGCCGAGAAGTGCCGATGAGAAGGTGATAGCAGCTCTGGAGCAGCAGGGGCAAGTGAATCTTAAACGCTTTCGGATCCACACCCGGGTGAAATTTCCATCCGGCACCGCTCTGCTCCGATGTGCTACGGCAGAACTGGCTTCCGTTCTGAAAGAGAATCTGAAGAGCGTCGAAGCAGTTGCTGTGAAAGAGCGGCCAAACCGCGGATAGCCGAGGCCCGCGTTCACGCCGTTCCTACGTCAGTCACCGAGCTGGACGTAGTGGAGGCGGTCCAAGCTTGCACCTCCTTGTCACCACAAAACGTTACTTTGGTGGAGTACAATTACCATCATCCGTTGTCTTAAAATTGTACTTCATCATAGAATTAATTTGAACTTGCTAATAACTTGCAGGAAAGTGAATTCGACATTGATTTCAGAACCAGATGTATTTTTTCTGCGAGCCGAGCAGCAGCAGAAGCATAACGTCCACCATTCAAACCAGTTTGAAACAGGAAATGAGGCAGTCATTCAAAATGAATGCAAAACGTCCTTTCCTCTTTCTGAGCAACATTTACCGGCAGCAAACCTGAGCGATGTAGCAGCCCAGTTAGGAAATTTCCTCTGAGTTGTTAGACTCAGCCAGCGGTCGTCACACAGGAGGAAACTGATGGACAAATATGTCAACCGACGCTAACATCGATCGGTTTCCATTTTTAAAAAAGGCATAACCAGTCCCAGTGTACTAGATATGGTAGGTACGCACTTTTAAAATTCAAAAGAACTCATGCGACATAATGGCAATTACAGTCCAAGCAGTGAACAGTAAATAGCAGTTTGCAAACTTTTCTCTCTCTCTCTCTCTCCGCCCTTCCCTCCTTCGAGATACCATTTCTCTCTCTTCCCGTCACTTTTGAGATATCAAAGTAATTCTTTACGAAATTTACTCCTTATTTTACTTTTCCGTCTCGCCATACAACGACTGGAATTTCATAATGCTCGTTGAACTTCGCTTTGCTCTTATTACATTATGTGCTCCAGAAGAACACGGCCAGATTTTCCGTCTCGTAAATCTTTTTACGGCATAGACTTTTCCGTATTCTTATACCTTCGTATTCGTTTATAAAAACGACACCGCGAATCTTCTAAAAGGTTATGCATCTTTTTTCATCCACAACAAGAGCGAATTCATAGAGAGGGAAGGTGGTAAAAGGGTACGATAACGTCTGCTATTTAATATAAAAGGCGTGCCAAAATCGTACACGCGGATAAGTAACGTGCACTACCAATTTCCTCGAGACTGGGTTACAGTAAACTGAAACTAGGAAATAAAGGTGCAAATTATCCAAATCGTACACCTTTTGAAGTCAGGAGAACGAGACACGCTATCTACTAAGAGATTCAATTTCAGAATTTTAAGCATTTGTGTAATTGTATGCTGTCAACATTAATGTTTAACTGCATACGTAGGTTTACAGTAAATTAACCAAAAAGCATATTAAGGAATTTTCATTCGCTCGCTCCCACCAGCTTCATGGCTTCTTTTAGTAGGTTAATCAGCGCTATCATCCGACTTTCTGCGTCGAAATTCAGCTCTCCGAGAATGTTTTCTTCTTTTTACCCCCCCCCCCCTTCTCCCCATTTCCCCGTCGAATTGCACTATTTTAACAGTCTAAGGCTAGACAGAAAGTCCGACCTAGTCGAAATTCAAAAGTTAGAAAACGATCCACAACTTGCAAACAACTCACAGCTGAGAAAATATACAAGACCGACACACAGGGTGTCTACCAGAATTCAATTCTTGAATTCCGGGAATTTGTAAAACACTTCCGGGAAAAATTTGGGTGCAAAAATACCATATTTTTCTCGATATACACAACAGTGTTACTTGTATTCTTCTACTGCAGCCTATCGCCCTTTAAATACACGCACGCATTTTGAAATTCAATCACTTAATGCCATAATTCAGTGAAGAACTTTAGTTTCATTAGAACAAACACGTAATCCCCAACCCCCTCTACTCGCTAGATCTGACCCCACGTGACTTCTACCTACAACCCACCGCGAAAAAAGGACCAGAAAGGACGTCGATTCGAATCACTGAATCAGGCTTTAGGAACTGTGGAGACGATTTTCAAGAGAGTGTTGAGTGGGGGGGGGTTCCCAGCATGGGGCAAGAAAGGTGGGCCGAGTATATTCGACTCGAGGGGGAGTATATTGAATGGAAACCCGAACATGCAGAGGCAAAACTTGACTTTCAGTTTGGGGGGGGGGGGTGGAGAAGGAAAATTTGCCGACAAATATTTTCTTGTAACTAAAAATTTGCCGATAAAATTTTCTAAACATTTGAAAATTCGCTTATTATTCAATCAAAATATTTTTCAATTGAAAAAAAAAATAATAATAATAATAATAAACAAACAAACAAACGTTCTTAGAAAATGAAAACGTCAAATAAACAGTTTCAAAGGTTGCTGACTGCCTAATTATTGGAGGCGTTTCACCCCTCCCCCCCTCCTCATAGTTTCATCCCTGCAAATGCAGATTGGAGTCATATCCCCCAAGCATTCACATTTGCGCACATAAGCATACCCTATTCTGGAAGGGTGGAAGAATGTTAGAAATACTTGATATAGTTAGCGTAAAGGCCTGGCTAAACCGGATAGGGACAGGGACAGGTTACCTATCCTAGGGACGGCGGCACAGAGGATAGAGGTCCAGTAAGTACGACGCAACAGCAATGTTTTGACAAAGATTAATTATACGTTTTAACACCTCGTTCTTGTGAACACTGATGCAGCGCTTTAAAGACGCTATGATTGGTTAGCAATACCAACATTACCACTCTAGAGGTGTAAGTGAGCTGGTAGAGGCGGAAAGTCAACTGTACCTAGTTCGAGATTACCGGACCTGTATACAATAATATAACGTACTGCACAGAGTTGGTAGGTAAGCCATCAATGGCTCGCGCATTAGCTCCGCTCGCTGCGCTTGTCATTAATCGCTTACTTTCCGCCTCTGTACAGTAATCTACTGTTTATGACTGTCTTAGTAAATACTGATGAGAGCACTTGTTCGATTTGGTTGCAAATATTTCAAAACTATAGATGAAAAAATTTTATATACCTAACTTAGAAATATGCAAAGCTAATTTTTTTTTTTAATTAGTTGGACCAATAAATGAGATTCATCCTGTTGCAATTACATTCGCGAATTTTTTTTTTCGTGGAGACCGACTATCTTCGTTCGTCGTGTTAAAGGATAGAAAATATCGATTTCGATCAGGCAGTCTCCTTACATAGGCATTAAAACTTGGCGTTCCTAAAGTTGGTAGCTCTGCGTACAGAAGAGGTGATCATATTCGTGCAATTTTTCATAAAAATTACAGAAAAGTTTAAACGTCTTTGAATCAATTAGAAATTGATTAAAAAAAAACAAAAAAACTCGTCATACATTTTATTGTATTGTTATTAAACAACAGAATTATAGTCAATGCAAGTGGGTGGAATAATTTTCGGCCATTTTTTACCCTCCCCTGAGGATAGCAGTATTTCCATTTAAAAAAGTATCCATATGCTCACCCTTTCAGTTTCACTCACGCAGGCAGCAATGGGCAAGATCACAAACTAAATGATCTCAGATCAGATCAAGATCACCAACAGGAAATGGATCTAAGATCAGATCACATTCTAAATGGTCTGATCTTTTCTAGAAAGATCAGATCAGAGATCAGACCTCCAAGCAAAATAATATCTGATCTATAATAAGTTTTTTTGGCGAAGAGATCAGATCACAGATCAAAATATAAATATAATTCTCTTTCTTCTAATTCATAATCATAATCGATATTGTACCGTACGTTTTTTAGGGATTTATAACGTCACAAACTCGCAACTCCCAAAGAAATAACAAGAGAAGACCTAAAACTTGATACTTTCTAGGACTAGATTGATTTTTCAAAAAAATCTCAGAAAAAAAATCTGATGATCTGATCTGGTATTTTCTAAAAAAAAAAAAAAAGATCTGAAAAAAGATCAAAGATCAGGCAAAATATCAAATGATCTGAGATCAGATCAAAGATCAAAATTTCATGTGATCTGTGATCTAAGATCAATAGTGACCTAGATCTTGCCCATCTCTGCACTCAGGTGAATCTGTAGCACTCTCTAGGGCGGATTTTGGCGCTTACATGTCTGTTAATGTGCGCGTGTAAGTATGTGTGTAGCGTCTCAAGCGCTTTCTACATTTTATTCTACATCCCAGCACTGTTACGTTTCATCAATCAGCTCTTATGTTAGGAAAAAGGACCTTAAACGTACTTACGGATAGGCCTTTTTTCCTGACAATATCACCAAAGACCGCGGATAGGAAAACGCTACTTGACTCTATGCCATCTTTACTACACACTATAAAACACGTGCCGTTAAAACGCAACTTTACCCAGCAGTGGATCCAAGGGGGCATGGGGTACATGCCCCCCCCCTAGTTGAATATTTGAACGCAATAATAGGAAAAAAAGGAATAAAAATGATGAATTATACGTTCATTACACGCCACAAAGGTTACCGCTGCTACTGCGCCCCCATCTCCTCTTTCTAAACACGCGCCTGACTTTACCCACAGTTTTACGTGGGTAAAGGAACACTTTAACCAGTGTTGGAAGAACGAACGAGAACGAGAAGAAAAACGGCTGAGAACAAGAATATTAGGACTTTGGGACTGCAAGCGCGAAAGAGTCGCCCTCTACAATTTTAGGCACGTGAAAAAAAGGAACTACTGAAACCCTACACATTTTACAAAAATTTATCAGATTGAAATAAAAATGGTCTCAATGGAAAGGAAATTTTATGTACTACAAATTTTGTTCAATTCATTTTTTCGATAAAATAATGCTTTCGTTTTCATAATATTTTGAGATTTCTTCATACGCCTGTAAATGAGAAATTCCCCTTGATCAGGGTTTCAAGGTAAGCGACAACAGCGCGCCACCGCTTCCAGCAGCCCCAATGATGGGATTGAGAACGGGAACTGGAAACGGGAAGAAGACCAAGGTAGGAACAAGAACGGGAATGAGAACAGGAACGTTGGTAATTTTAAGGTAAGGAGAACAAAGAACATGAATGAGAACTATGAAGTAGGAGAAGAAAGAACGGGAACGATGAGTTTTTGGCGTTCTTCCAACACTGACTTTAAGAGGAGATATTTAGAAAAATATCTTACACAAAAATGTATGTCAGTGAGTTTACATGTCTCGGGCAATTGCTCACTGGCTCACTTGCCTCCGGCTCGCTCCGCAAACTTTTCCCTTGCATGTAAACGCTCACTTATAAACGTTGGTGTGTGATATAGGGTCACAGGTTGTTAGTTGACACACACATTGGTTTTTTGTAAATTTTGAAGCCATTTGTGAATATTTTTTCAAGTTCTATAGCTTTTTGAAAAGTGGACATTTGCGCATATTTAGCTACATTTGAACAGCAGTAATAAATAATTTTGTGAGATAAGTTTTTGTGTCAACTATAACAGCCCACCATGTTGTTAGTTGTCACACCGGAGAAAACTGGGAAAATTATACAGAAATTGGCTGACGAATGCTCAAAAATTTAATGGGTAAGAATAGATATTGACAAGAAATGACTATAATGGTACAGAACACATAGAATTGAGTCAGGAAACTCCTAAAGATTCAAGAAAGAAAGAAAACAAAAAAGTCACAAAACATCGTAGGTAAAAGTGTTTTTCCTCGTCTGTGGATTGGTTGTGGTAGAACGCGTTAATCGTTTCTGCAGTAAAATCTCCGAGTGCTGTTTTTCTTTTGCAATTTCTGTGATGCTGATCATAGGCGCCGACTTGGCTTTTTTTTTTGGGGGGGGGGGCGTTTTAATAAAAACTTGGGGGTGACGCCTCCCCAATATTTTCAATTCAAGAATGAAAAAAGTAAAACATATTTTACCACCAATTTTTTAAATTTAACAAAACAGAAAAAAAAGAAGAAAAGACGAATAAGAATAAAATCGATAGGTAATACCTAAATATCAGATGCGTGACAAAAGGGTATAATTTTGGCACCAGAATAGATGGAAGACGACCTTTCAAAGAATTTTCAACCGATTTTAAGAACCCTGCCCCCCCCCAATATTTTCCATAAGTCGTCGCCTATCATGCCGATCAATCTAGAAGTAGAAACGTCTTTTAAAATTGGTGCGACAACTAACAACACCCTCATCTGTGTCAACTAACAACTTCGTGTTTTTTTCCCTTTGGACCATCAAATTCGATTGAAATTCAAAATTTTTGGCATTAAACTTATTACGATTCATTTCCTTACTAGATTTTCTTTAAAATTAAGTACAATACACTTACTTTTGGCTAAATTATTCGTTTCGAAATTGAAAAATGAAAATCGCGAAATAATTAATTTATTTTCTATCACGGAAATCACATTTTCGGCATTCCCGAAAACACGATTCATGTTACGATGCCAAGTTTACATCTGTAGGTAGGTGATAGAGTTACCGAGCTACCACAGAAATTTCGCCCAGATCGCACTAGTGTAGCTCGAGAACAAAGCAGTGTGTCAACTAACAACCTGGGTCAACTAACCACCCTTGACCTTACTATTACATTATACCTCCTATTCCCCGCTTGCCACATTACTACTTCGATACCTCATTTTCAGTCTCCCCTTGGGAAAACAGCGAGCAGACTAAAACCGGCACCAAATAGAAAATGTATTTGAAGTATGAATGAAACTTCTAAATGGGTGGAAGGCGTCACCGAATCAAGACCTCATGTATACCAATTTGGCAGCTGATTATTCTCGGCTCACTTCCCCGGATACTATCCATGCAATCCACGCTAGCAAAACCCAGTTTCGGGGTCAACGTAAAAATTCTCAACTGTCCATTCTTATACGCGCCTTCACAACAGCCACGCTATCCCCCCTCCCTCCCCCAACAAGCTCCGCGGGAATCGAAGACGTTAGGTGAAAATTGAAAGGGCCCAATTCGTACACACGAGCGTAAACGTTTCCACGAAATTAGCCGTATAAATTCGGCGGGAAAACGATAAACAGCGAGCGGGCGGAGCGAGGCCGGCCAATTTAGATTGAATATTGGAACATAAACGAATATCCCTTCTAAAATGAAGTACATGTATCAGGCCACCTCCAGGCATACCCACCCACCCACACACACACACGATTATGTGCGCGTGGTAATGTTGTTTTGGGTACATTATCTCCCCCCTCCCCCAGCTACCACAGCCGCCACTACCGCCGTTGTCGGAAAATGCCGACGTCGTTCTTGATCGCCGTTTTGAAAAAGAAGAAAAGACGCCGCCCGGTGTCTGTGTATCCACAACATACGCTGACTCGTATTCCAATTACATTAAGCCCAGACAGAGGCTGTTGGGAAAAGAAAATTCCACGCCATCGCCGCACTCGCCTCACTGGAAACGTTCCCCGGAATAGCTATTTACGCTATACAGGACTATTTAAAGGGAAAAACGAATAGCAAAATAGAAAGAAAAAGAGAACTCGATCGGATTAAAAACCATTATCTCCGTCCGAGATAGATGGGGCGGGGGGACAGGCAGGCGAAGTACCAGCCACCGCGTGATTTTCGATAATCGAAATAATTTCGGAGATGGTGCACCTCGACCATCGAAAGGCAGTTTGCGTGGAAACGGCGCGGCGCGTACGTGCCCAACCGAAAACCACGAAGAGGTTATCCGGGTGAGAAGCAAGGAGGCAGACAGAGACAGGGACAGACGGACATAGGGCGACCATAGAGTGGGTGAGAACACATCGAGGAGTGTAAGTTCGACCGAAATGACCGAAATATCCGAGCATTTATCAAAGCACGGATGGGCGAGGCAAATGGCCCCGATGAAAAAATCATTCACCCAGGAATATCACGTGAAATATCGGCGTTATTCCGTTTGTGTGGTTAACTACAACACGGGCGAGGCGGGGTAGCTGTGGCATTCTTTTGCTTTCTCGTCCGCGACAGACAATTTTTCACAAACATTCGACGTGTTTAATCAGGAAAATACTGCTGGCTATTCTTCTGCAGTTCGAGTGTCCTGGACATTCTCATGCTTCCCGATTTCACACCAGGCACCAGATGAACGGCGAATATTTCGTCGCGACGAAGGCTTAGCATTATTCAGAACACCTTTACGAGTAAGAGATTTACTGCAGACTAAGCAGGTGAAAGGTTTTCCATCGTACACATCAAGTGTGACGGTACTGGCAGCCATTTACACACAGAGTCCCTTGTCTTGTCCCTACAACTGAGTCGAGGTTAGGGCGGTTCTTACTTACTCTATGTGAAAAAATTCATGTTCTCCTTCAGGCCACCTCCCCCCCCCCACCTAGATCGATTTCATAGGTGGAAAATGTTTTTTTGCAAGGTTTGAGCGAATTCGTTCCCAAATCCGGGTAGCAGGCTCCGTGGGGGCTAAAGTCTGCAGTAATCCATTCGGTCTACTGTAGTCCAGGTCAAGGCAGAAATCGTTCTCACTCCAAAAAATGCAAAAACGAAGCGGAAAAACTAAAAATTTTATTTTTCAACAGTCAAGGCTTGTTGGTATGACTTCGAAGAAGCTGTTGATAAAAATATTGGGATATTGTTGGAATATCGTAAACTAATAGGTCAGGCGAAACTTCATTCGAAAGGACCTAACGGTAACATTTTTTGCTTTTATGATTCCCCTCGAGGTTACAAGGGGGTTGGTTTCTAAGTCAGGAGGCACTTGGTGCCCAGGGACGTAGCGAAGAGTTTTTTCTGGAGGGGCAAAGATTGTGAGATTCCCAACTGACTCAGCTCAAAAGTCCCAAGTATCTGAATTTGTTTGTATTGGCTAAAAAAAAAAACCTTTTGACTTGTTGGATTTTTCCCAACTTTTGATCCACCTCTACTGAAGTTTTATAACTCCGGCGGAGGCTTGGGGGCAGACTGTCCCCGTTATTTTCGTCCCTGTTGGTGCCGCACTTGGTTGGGTTTAAAGAGATTACAGAAAGAATCGATTCTGAGGCTCGGTGGGAAAGGGGTAAGAGAGAGGGGATCTTAACTTGATTTTAGACGAATGGAATGCAAAGATGGGAATAGGTATGCCATCCTCAAGTAGTATTGGCGAATTCTGCGTAAGTCTTTCCAGCAAAAGTGGAGAAAGACTGGCTCAACTGGCGCTGGGAATCAATCTCAAAATTATTTTGAATATTTTTTGATAAACCCGAACACAGAAAACGGACTTGGAAGTTACCAAATCATATCACAAAAAATGAAATCGATCACTAGTGGACGACTTGAGAGTAGTCGAAAACTGTGAAATTTTGAACAGATTTCAATCTTCTTCTGACCATCGCCCAGGGAGATCGACCTTGAATTTGGGGGGGGGGATGAAAATTCAAAGAGGAACAGTGCACTGAGATCTCTCTCAGCAGCCCGTTGTACAAATCTGAGGAAGCAAATGAGCTGCTAATGAATGACAAAACTAAGTAAGTCTGTTAACTACAACTTTGGAGTGCAAGGAAGAGACGACAGACTGTTGAAAGCTTTCGAAGAAGTTCTGTCTGAAGTAGACGAGGGTTAAACGTAACTAAAACTGATTGCAAACTGAGCGCAGAAACGAAAGAGCTCATTGAAAAAAAGTCCAAGCTGAGATCAGAGCCAAACAAAAATAAATTAGAAAAAATTGAGTTAGCGGAAATTAACAAACTCATGAGGAGCGAAATTAAGAAAGACGTGCAGAATTATGACTTCGATGCGGCTAGAGAAACAATGGAGGGATCCTGGTCGACTAAAAAGGCCAAAAAAGTCCTTTCCAAAGGTCAATTCTGGCTTCCAGGCATAAATTCTTTACTCAATAAGGGTAAACCTTTTGACAAAGTGGAAATTAGTACGGAAGCAACTAAATTTTACTTTGATCTCTACGCACAGCCCTCAGAGAAGGGAGGGCGGCTCAGTAACATACCTACCTCTTCCGGATGAAGAATATTTACCAATAATTCTAAACGACAAGGTACAAAGAATTTTGGAAAATTTAAAAAGCGCAAAAGAAGCAGGTCCCGATAAATCAAAAACTATAACTTGAAAGCGTTTACCCGGCACTTGTACCATTTCTGGCCTCCCTCTTTAACCACATTTTATTTCAAGGAATTACCAACCCCCTCTCCCTCAGTGGCATATTTCGGAAATTATTGCACAAAAAAGGGATAGAGGAAATTCGAATAACTACGGACCGGTTGACTTGACTTCAAATCTTAGTACGGTGCGCCTAAAAATTTTAGAAAGTAGGTTCTATGAGGCTTTGGATTTCCAACAAACAATTGAACAAGCTACGTTCCGTCGGAACCTCTCCACTGCTGACCACATTCTGGCGCTGAACTTGTTAATCGAAAAAGCAAGAGAGTATAATTTTGAAGTACATTTTATGTTCATAGAATATCCACAGGCGTTCGACTCAGTGTATCACTTGGCAGTGTGGAAAGCACTTGACAAGCAAGGTGACGGTGGGGAGGTATTAAGAGCCCTCAGGTACCTTTACTCCAATTCTGAAGTCTACGTGAAATTGGATATTGAAAGTGAAAAGTTCAAATTAGGAAGAAGCGTGAAACAGGGAGATTCCCTCTTTCCTAACTTATTCAATTGTGTTCTCGAATTAGTATTTAGAGAATTAAGCTAGATGCACATTATGCTGACGTTTTCGTATTAACACGTCATATGACGTGTTAACACAACATCTGACAAAAACAAAATCATCTAGTGCAATTGGACCGTTCCCACTACACTGATGTGTCGTCAGACGACGCATTATGACGACACATCAGTGTAGTGTGAACAGTCCAACTAAACTAGATGATTTTGTTTTCGTCATGTGACGTGTTAACACGAAACGTCAGCGTAATATGCAGCCATCTTTAGAGTAAGAAGGGAACGGAGTCAGAGTTAACGATCGCTGGATCAACAACCTCTGGTTCGCGGATGATTTCCTAATTCGCGAAAACATCGACGAGAAAGAAATGGCGCTTTAACTACGCGAGGCTAGTGAAAAAGTTGGCTTATCCTTAAACTTTGCCAAATCACGAAGAGAACAACAGCAAAGAAAATTGTCCTTTTCGTGGTCCGACTTAAGCTCGTGTACGTGGGGCACTTGGTGAGGGGTTATGACATCTAGACAAAGAAACTAATATGAATGGACTCCTTGAGACCTGAAAAGGCGAAGGGAGGGTCCCCCGTTAGATGGAGGGATCTGATGTGTAAGAACTTCGGATCTCGCTGGTCTCGAGCTGCAGAGGCCAGACTAACTTGGAGGCGTGCGGTGGAGTCCTATGCCTGAAGATGGACGAACAAGGTAGGTTAGCGGCTCATCTGACTAAGGACAGTTCAGTTCAAATCTAGAATTCATATTTTTCTTCCCTTTTCCGATATCTTATCTTGTTTTGTTTCAATTGTATATCTGTACTTCGTTCTCTGCTGCGTTTCACTACCAGGCGAAAAAAAAAAAAAAATCGAGCGAATTCGGGAAAGGTTCATCTATGTCACAAGGGGAGACGAGTCCTTATGAGAATTAACACTGATTTCTGAAAATTGAGCTCCGTCGCCAGTAGAGCCTGTCCATACATGAGCTTAGAAATTTTTTTTCAAGAGGTTATAAGAGTTACTGAATTCATGTCAGAGTTCACCTCTCCTCTCCTCAACCTTTCACGCGGTACGGAAAAGAGGGAGCTAATTTCAAGTTACTCCAATTTTGCTCAATTTCCGAATTCTGTACACTAGGGTTTTGTGGATCGATGGCTCCATTCCACGTTTTTTTCTCCCCTTCCCTCAACTCTTGCGATGCCACAAGGGGCTTTTCCCCGATTTTCAGATTCTTTACGTCAATAGTAAGTGGTTCTGGGTCATCCCCAGGCTTCAGGTTCCACAAAGGGTAAGGCAGGAACCTACACGTAGTGCCCCTGGACAGCAGTGTAACAACACAACAAGCAAGATGCGTAAAGTACAAAGAATTTGAAGAATTTTGCGGAAAATTTTATCCAAACACTCACCAATTTTACCACCACCGAGACGCAACAAGAGCCTAGATTGAAATCTAGAAAGAGTTTTATCTACTCCTCAGACCCGCTTGAAGTACCACAACCACAAGCTCGGTTACAGAGATCGAACGAGAATTTCTTAGTGACTGAACAGCTGAAACCATCGCTACCACCAACCTGGCGAGAATGGAGAATCTTAAACTGCCTGCGTACTGAATGTGCAAGGACCAAAGTGAACCTACTCAAATGGGACTTGGCTGAAAACGAAGCATAAACACAGGTCACAGAAAAAGAACTATGGCGGAAAAAGTTGAATGTCGAAGCCAAACAATATTGGTTAAAACTTGGACAGAAGAAATATGACTATTTTATTTTCAGATTTTATAAATTTATTTATTTTTTCAAATATTGTATACTAGTCACCCTATTAAGTAAGTGTCTCGGATACGATAAGAAAAGGAAGGAGACTCCACAGGAAGTTGATCTTTGATTACTCCAATTTCCAATTTACCCAAATCTTAAGCTCTTCGTGTTATTACAAGTAGTAGGGGGTTCTGAATCCCTGAATACTTTCCTAGGTTCATTTCTCTCCTCCCCTAAATTCTTCCAACTTCGCAAGAGGCCACCCTGCGACTACTTCAATTCTGAAATTCTTCAAATATATCGAATGCATAGGGTTTTGTGAGTTCCTGATCTGAAAATGAAGAAGGATAGTATACCGGAATATGTAGTTAACTGTTGCTCTCGGTGGTCAGTTTGGCTTTGAGAATTTCAAATTCCAAAAATCAACTCATTTCCCATAATAACTTTTCGGGCTGACCATTTCAGATTTCACTCTAACTTCGCCAAATATTTTTATCAACTCATGAAACCGATCTAGTGGCTCAATATACATAGAGTCAGGAGTCAAAAAGAATGACCCTTTTAGTATGTTCTAATTTCTGTCAGCTACCACAAGTTGGAGGGGAATAGATTATGCCCTATGCCTCGTGTGGCACGTATGCTCCTCTATCAAAGGCTGTACATGAACATTATTTTATTTTTATTTAACGCTCTATAACTCGGTGCTAGTTAACAAAATGATAGTGGTGATTGGTTTATAAGGGCATGTCTGCCCAACTCCGCACCTGGTCAACCCAATTACTGGGTATAAGCCGCCATCAGGTCCTCCCACCGGTACCTAGCACAGACTATTGCTGTCCAGCCTGAATCGGTCACCCGAACAAGCTCATCCATCCACCGCATTTTCAATCTTCTTCTTCTCCTTTTGCCACCCCGTGGGACCCAAAAGTAGATGACTTTATTCCATTGGTATCTGGACTCCCTGGTAACGTGATCTGCACATCTTAGCTTCAGTTTTTTTATTTTTTATTATACCTCAAATGTTTTTGAATTTGGTTTAGCTTTGAACATCCGTGATAATTATTTTATCTTTCAGTTTTATGCTCCCTCCTCCCCCCATGCATGAACATACCTAACCTGAATTCCACGATACACCATCTTAATTTTCAAAAAACTTCAGCCCTGCAAATGTTCATTCTAGTTCCGCGTACATTATTATATCAAAAAATTGCTTTCACTGAATTCAAAGATATAAGCGAGAATTCCATGTGTAACATAAAATGATGACACGTGAAGAGAATGTGTTTAAAGAAAATCTTCCTTAAAGATAGAAGATTCAGTGACTTAAAATACCATATTATGGACGAAATATATCTTCGAACTGATGTTATTCAGTGCTAGCCCCTCTACATGAGAGCCTGAAGGGTTAGAAGGAGAAAGAAAAGCACCCCAAAAATAAATTCAGCAACCCACGAAACACCACTTTTTCAATAGAAACACTGTTAAAATTGGAGTCATCGTAGATTAGCCCCCTGTGAAGTCTAAAGTGTTGAGAAGAGGGGAGGAAGGAATCCGGAATCGGATTCACGGACTCAGAAAACCCTATCAAAAACGTAAGATCTTCTGTCGAGTCTAAAAGGTGCAGGGGAGGGGGAAATGACTACGGAAACGGATTCAGCGACCCAATCGGGAAATTGAATAATTAGAAATTAGCTCCTCTTAAGGAGCGTCATGAGTTGAGAGAAGGGGAGAAAGAACCCCTGAAATGGATCCATCAACCCAAACAACCGTATCATCTATAGGTGAAGAATACTGAAATTGAAGCAACTGAAAGTTAGCCCCCTGCAGAACTTTAAAGGTTGAGGTGCGGGAGAAATAACCCTAGAAATGAATTCAGTTACCCTAAAACCCACATTTAGAGATGAAAATCACTTTCAGGCTCATATGAAAAGGCTTCCTTAGCGACTGAAGCGCAAATTCCAAAAATCAATGTTGATTCCCATAAAAACTTCCCCCCTTTCTACGGCATGGATTCACTTTTTTCCAATTTTTCTCGAACTTGACAGAAAATATTTCTAAAATATCTGGAACCGGTCAGATACATTTCTACAGAAAGACACATCTTCTCGAGCTTGGAGAACCTTTACAATTTTTCTTTCATAGAGCGGAGGGGAGGGGGCGATTTTTGGCACCTCCAAGAAACGCACTAGTCTAAATTGCAGGTTTTGCTTAGTTCGTATTGATTTGGCCACATGTGTTCAATAAATAAATTTAAAAAAAAACAATTGTCGGGGCCTTTGAGCACTCCATAGCAACAGAAATGAGCCAAACTGCTTTAGAAAATTACCGAATATTTGGTCTTAGATTGTGTTCTGTCTCCAACAACAGCAGTAATATAACTATGTCACATCATTAAGATTCACGGCTGAAAAGTTTCAATAGCTGCATAAGAACAGCTGCTGGTAGAAACGTAGTATTCTGGGGTCTCACCTTTCGGAGGTCAGACACCGCTTTCAGCTTCGTTACTTTCAAGCCGCATTTGGAAGTATGATGGCGATATTTAACCACAAAGATCAAAGGTAGTGTTTTCCGAAAGCCTCGTTCGAATCCGACTTCGGGAACTGTTTTGCACACGGAGCAGTATACCAAAATAACGCACAAAAAAGACGAACTTTCTACGAGGTAAAACTAGTAATCCGTTTTCATTGTTTTGGCCATCATGAAAAAAGAGATGAAAGAAGCTTTTTTAGTGTTCGAAAAAAAAAAAGTTCTTTATAAGTCGGAGAGCTAATTAGACCTGAGGAACTCCTGCGCGACCTCTTCTTCTAATTGATAAAACTGCGTGAAACGAGAAAATTTACTCGTTTTCTCCCCGAATAACCGAAAAGAGAAAAAAATACAATTATTAAATTTTTTACGAGTTGAATACAAATTTTATTACCTTTCAACTCTTTGTTGCAGGAATAATGAAAAGTCCCCTAAAAGTACACGTATAACGAAAATTAGAACGAGAAAAATAAATCGATTTTCTGTCTCGCTCGTCTTCGTCTTTACAATTTTCATTCTTGTTCGATGCGAATGATTTATGCACTATTAATGTGGACGCGTGTGGAAAACAGCATATAAACTTTATATTAAAATCGCGAAACGTGATCTAAAAGTGTTACTCACGTCGGCCAGGGTAGAAGAAAACGAAGAACACGAAAAACTTTTTGATAGTTTAATCTGCGAAATATGGCTAGATGAAGGAATGGGGGAGGGGGCGGGAGAAAAGAACACGAAAATGATGAGCACGCAACAAGGTCTATTGGGAAGTTTTGTCGCGTACAAGTTAACGTTAAATTTTTTCCACAACTGGGTAACGAGGCAACTCCCTCGAGGATTCCCCGTACTCGAGAGCGTGCAGGCTTTTCCACTGTTTCCGTCATCTCACTACACGAGAGATGCTTTTACAAATCGCATTCAATTTTTCTATCTTTCTGTTCTTTTTACAATCAGGTGATGACACTTCGACTGATCTATATCGCAAAAATATCATTCTCTAACAAATAATCACAATATTTGATAATAAAAAAGCGCATGTCCAAAAAATGCAGTACGTGGACTTCTTTTTTTTATTTTGTTTTTCGGAATCCGGTGATGGAACCATCAACTCATCAGTATCTCTTTGTCAAAGTGGAAAAAATACATTTTCCTTCAGGCTATCACAAAATTTTCCAATGGAATAGTTCATTTCGAAAATGTAATCAGTCCATTCGCTATGTACTCTACTTCCAAAACGCAGTTAAGTCCAGTTTGAGAGTTTTTTTCGGCTGACATATTCGAGGATATTTTCGTTTAGAAAGTGAAATTTCCCAGGCCACGACGAAATAACTGGCAGAATGTTAAAAGAGATGCCGAAGAAAGTAATAGTGCATCTGACCTGTATTTACGAGTACAACGCTATTACAAGACTGCGCTATGTACCTGAAAACTGGAAGAAAGCGCAGGTATGATTATGATCCCAAAACCAGGAAAACCAAAGCACGAATCGAGCTCATTTAGACCTATACCACTTCTCCCGGTGCTCTCTAAACTATTCGAAAAGCTACTCCTCCTGAGACTTCAACCGTTAATATCGTCCTATAACTTCCACCAATACGGCTTCCGTAAGAAGCATTCTACAGTTCAACAGGTTCACCGAATCGCGGAAAAAGTCAGACGCGCTCTCGAGGAAAAAACTTTTTGTTCTGCAGTCTTTCTCGACGTAGAAAAAGCCTTTGACAAGGTCTGGCAACAAAGGCCTAATTGATAAACTGAAATCACAGCTACCGTCGAGCTTTGTCGAAATCATCGAGTCATACCTCGAAAACAGAAAATTCCGAGTTATTATCAACCAAAAACACTCAGACTGGAGCAATATCCAGGCAGGCGTCCCCCAAGGGAGAGTATTAGGTCCGACATTGTACCTTCTGTACATAGCCGACATCCCGCTAAAAAGGGAAGTCCTAACAGCAACCTTTGCTGACGACGCCGGAATATTGGCAGTAGACGACAACTACACCACGTCAGCCCAGAAGCTCCAGGGAGCGCTCAAGGCAGTAAAAAAATGGACCCAAAGGTGGCGAATCATGATCAATCCGGACAAGTCGAAACACGTAATCTTCATCCTGAGAAACTACTGCTACCAGACAGCAAAGCTAGGAGGGAAGCTGATACCAAAAGTGGACGCAGTTCGTTATCTCGGTATCCACCTCGACTCACATTTAAATTGGAAGGAGCACATCAGATTGAAAAAGTTGGAAGTCAAAGACAGAATGAGGAAACTTTACTGGCTCCTGGGGCGGCACTCACCGATATCCTTGGACTCCACAAGACTCGCTTACCTGATGTTGGTTAAACCCATTTGGTTGTACGGACTCGAATTGTGGGGTTGCGCCAGCAACTCCAACATCAATAAGATAGAAACATGCCAAAATGTTGCTCTCAGAACAATTGTCGGAGCCTACCGCTTCGAACGGAATGAAGATACCCGCAAGAACCTGAGAATTCCAACAGTCAAAGAGGAGATCAGCCTAAGGTCCGGCAAACATCTAGGCAAGCTCAAAAAACACGTCAACCCCGAAGCCCAGCGATTAGTAACGGAGGCGGAAGGAGCAAGACACTTGAAACGATTCAAGTTCAACGACCTACCAAGACGTTATGCGTAAATTATGTAGGTTTGTGAGGCCCACCAATCCCATAAGGATTGGCCCGGTTTGGCCGTAAAGAGAGTCTCCTTACTACCACTCTATAGAGAGTTGGTAATAACTACCCACGATACTAATCATATCTACTGTAAATACCATAGGTAGTTCAATTTAAATAAATAGGGGGAAAAAAAAAAAGAAAAGTGAAATTTCTAAGTTATTTACACCAAAGTCCAGGTTACCTGTCTCAAGGGGTCTGGTTGGCCGCGTTGATAGCGCGCTGGTCTCGGAATCCGGAGGTCCCAGGTTCGAGTTCACGTAGTGGACTCGCTATTTTTCAACTTAAACCGGTTTTTCGGCAAGGAGAGAATAGGGCAAAGATACAGCCCTAACGGTCAACCCAACGTCTCTGAGGTAATGCTCGAAAGGGTGGATTCTGGGGCTCGGGTTGAGGGCAAAAATGAAAAAGATTATCCGTGTCAAAATTCTCCCCTATCCTGAGGGTAATCCCAGGCTAGAGGGTAAGGTGTCGGGTGGCCAATGGCAGCGTGTGCATGAGCACCGACCCATGTCCCACCATCATTGATCTGTGTCAAAAATTGGAGGAAAGTAACTCAAAATTGAAATCTGCAGACAATTTTTCTTACCTCCTGAATAATTAAGAAATATGGTCTTCATAAGTTTTGGAAAATCAACTCTAATATGTATACTCTTGGCCAAAGCATCAACTTAGTTACGACGTAATCATCGTTTCAGCTTCGAATCTATTTTATTGCCTATCATGTTTAATTTTATTGTTCTTTCTTCAGATTTTATATTATTTATACTTTATTTTAGCCATTTTTTAATTTATTCATTAACTGCTTGTATGTTTCTACGAATTTATAGTTTCACTATGTATTTGTAGTGTTAATTAATTCTGTGACTGAGCTTTTTTCCTCAATTTTCGTTCGTAATTTTTCTGCATTTATATTACCCTCTTCTAGATTTTGTAATTATTTAATTGATTTTATTTTCCCACTGAAATCAGTTCTTTCAATTTTTCTTCAAATGTGCTATAATTTATTTATTTACTTTCATATGTAAATTTATCTAGAGTTTCTCTACATTTTTTACTGTTAGTCTGATCGTTTTGTGTTGAGAGAAAGTACTTCTTTTTTTGAGGGGGGAGGGGGTAAGCAAGTTACGTACAGCCTATTGGCTAGAAACGTGGAGTTTGCATGGGTTACATTTTGGAGTAGAGATTTGTGGCTTTTAGGAATGATATGAGTTTCAAGTTTGGGGTGTGATTGTCACACAGCAGGGAGTTTAGGATATGTGTGTTTCGCTGGGATTGGAATTTTGGGCAATGGGTAATTACGTGGTTGATGGCAATGAAAGTATTACATGTATCACAGGTTGGTTGGGGTAGTTTGTTCAGGATATAGCTATGAGTGACAGCGCAGTGTCCAGTTCTTAGTCTGAAAAGTATTACTTCATCTTTTCTGGACTTTCGATAGGATGTTTTTTAAACTCTGGTTTTCACGGATTTTAGTTTGTTAGTAGGCGGGACTTGATCTCAGTGTAAAAGAATTTGTGCACAAATGATTTACTGATTTTTTTGAAGTCTGATATCAGGATTGGAATGTTAAGCACTGGAGAAATGTTCAAGGAAAGTTTAGCGGTTTCATCGGCTATGTCTTTTCGAGAAATGTTAGAGTGGGAGGGGATCCAACATAGAGTGAATTCTTTGTTTGAGGATGATAGCACTTATACTATCTTTTGGGAGTAGGATGTTATTTCTTTTCGTGGAAATTTTGTACGGAAGAGAGAGCTGATAGCGAATCTGTAAGAATTACGAAGTCGTTTAGTGCGAGGTCAAGGCAATATTGGATGGCTAGTGTAATGGCATAGAGTTCTATTGAAAGGATTGAGAAATGTGTCGGTAGTGGGCAGAGGCGAAACTTGACTTTCAGTGGGGGGAGGGGGGGTGAAGAAGGAAAATTTGCCGACCAATATTTTTTCAAAACTAAAAATTCGCCGAAAACAGAAGCAAAATATAGACCCGGGGACTAATTTTTGAGAACGTCCTTGTACCCTCAAAAAAAGTCTGCCTTTTTTCTATTCTTTATTTTTCTTCCTTCTTTTGTTCCTTTTTTCACCTTATTTTTGAAGCGCCTTTTTTATAGTGAGCCGCTTGAGACATTCTTCTTCCTCGGCCCTTGTGCAAACATACGCCATCCGAGAGGTTTCTTGGATTCATAAGACTCTTCTGACCCATCAAGACCTCCTCCTCTAACTTATGTAAGACTTTTAGGACTCTTTCAGACTGCTCTGAGACTTTAAGGATCTTCCGAATTTGTTCAAGACATTTTCAGGGTTCATTAAAACATTATACCTTAAAAAACGGAAAATTCGAATGAATAGTTTCAAAATTTGCCGACTGTCAAATTATTGAGTTTTTTCCACCCCCCCCCCCATAGTTTCGTCCCTGCAAATGCAGATTGGAACCTTATCCCCCAAGCACTCATATTTGTGCACATGAGCATACCCTAGTTTGGGAGGGTAAGCTGGAAGGATATTAGGAATACTTGGCAGGAACACAACTCCCTTTACCCATTAAGGTGGTTGTTATTTAATCTTGGTGATCTATTTTTTCGATTTTCCTCTTATTCGTCTCCCTAAATTGGTACCAATGAAATCAATTTAAAAAAAATCTACAAAGTTTCAGGTCGATCGGATTTAGGGGAATCCATGCCACAAGCTCCCTTTCGTTCTTATGGGAAACACACATGGAGTTTTGACTTTTGTTCCAGACTAGATTTCCCTCCTACATTCACCAGGACTAAAGCACGTAAATTAAATAATAGAAAATTTTCTATCAGATTCAGTTTGTGACATTGGAAAATAAGTCTTTTGCTTTCAAATTTTAGACAGTCCCGTAGCCGTGGGGGGCAAGCTGAGGATGAGCCGCCTCTAAACGTATCTTGAACCCTCCTAGGCAGAGATGCCACCATTTAGAAAAATCATCATCACGCCAGGCCCCTAGCCAGAGTGGTGCTAGGGGGTACTGAGCACCCCTAACGCTTGCCGGAGCCTCCTCTGGTAAAATTTCGAGGATAAAAATAACGAATTCCTTCTATTTTTTCCCCTAGGTTTGTTCAAAACTTTCCGTTCCACTACATTTTGATTTTTATAAACTTGTCAACACTGATTTTGCTTTGAAAGATACAAGAATCGTATGTTTCTCGTTCTTTATAATACATATATTCACAAACACAGTGATAGGCTCACGATCCAGTTCATATCGATGGCTAAATACTTGGATAGCTGTTTGAGTACGTTGAGAACTGATAACTTGATAAGCCCATAGAAACAGAGTTTTTTTTTACTTCCAAAAGTACGAAAATTTGATCGTTCTAAGTGTTTTTTTTTTAGTTTTTTCCCCCCACGAGATCTATGCAATTTTTTTCAATGGGTTGTCGGTAAGTGGAATCACCAGTTTTGATTATGAATTTTGAGACCAAATTCAATCAGTGGCGTAGCCAGAATTTTCCGGGGATGTGGGCAAAGTAAGATTTTCAAGGGAGACAAAGTCGAAAATTGAAGTATTTTTTAAAAATCGCCGATACTAGAGGATTATTGTATGAAAATGAAGGTAAAATTACTACTCGAGCGAAAATTTTTCGAAAAGACGTGTTTTAAAGCGAAAAATTGCTCATTTCTGCATATTTTACATTCAATTTCAGGTGCCTTGGGGGAATTCGCTCCCTTTGCCCCCCTGGCTATACCACTGCCTCGTAGAACTCTTCACATAATATATACTATGCGTATCCTCAAGCCTCCTCTGGTAAACAGTCAGCACCACCTACTGCAGATGGCTGGCTAAGGGCCAACTTTCTTAAATTTTAGGCTCTAGGTCAAACAGAGAATCTAGTAACAGAATAGTCATTGAAATTCGAAATTCAACGTTGGCTACCGACTTTCAGATTTTCGAAATGTCTTCCACATTTCAGCTTTGTTTCAAACTTTCAGATAACGTTCGATACTCAGCTTGAAACCTTCGGCTTTAGACTGACTAGTCTCTGACACTTGGAGTCCCGGGTACTCCATTTTCAGAAACAAAATTTTACTTCCAGTTTGGGGAACTGAAGAAGAAAAATTTGCCGACAAATATTTTTTTTTTAAACTAGAAATTCGCCGACAAAATCTTTTAAAAATCAAAAATTTGCCGATTCTTTAATCAAAATATTTTTTAATTGAAAAAAAAAATAATAAAAAAATAAATAAATCAATAAACAAACAAACATTCATTGAAAAATTCGAATGAACTGTTTCAAAATTTGCTGACTGCCAAATTATTGGGGAGGGGGGGTCAACCCCCACCCCCTACAATTTTTCCCCTAACAGTGGGTATGGGATTGAAATGTAGTCAACGACCATGGAGCAGCCTGTTTATCTATTGATTTGGAGCAATCAGTATATATAGTTCGAT
The DNA here is from genome assembly GCA_031841125.1 of Acanthococcus lagerstroemiae. Taxonomy (NCBI): domain Eukaryota; kingdom Metazoa; phylum Arthropoda; class Insecta; order Hemiptera; family Eriococcidae; genus Acanthococcus; species Acanthococcus lagerstroemiae. The sequence continues at coordinate 9,235,415 of CM063108.1, forward strand.
AGAATTATAGTATTTATTAAGGAGGTGATTGAGATTTTGTTGGAATTCGTCGAAGTTGGTAAGTGATAGGTCTAGAGCTTTGGCGAGTATGAGAGCTAAGGTGGATTGATAGTATCGGGGAGATGTAATAGTTAGGTGTTAGTCAGGATGATTAATTGTAAGAGATTGTGTAGTTATTGAAAGGGAGGGAATAGGGGGGGGGGTCATGAAGGGAGCTGGTAAAGTTGGGGTCCGCGAGAATGTTGAGGACAGCATTCGTGGAGATGAGACGCCTTCGAATACTTAGAGGAGGTACGGATGTCTCGCATAGCAGACTGTCGATAGGAGTAGTTCAGAAGACACCGGTGATAAGTCTTAGACATAAGTTCTGGATAGTATTTAGGGAGTCGAGGCGCGATTAAGAGGCAAAATTGTACACTGGTGCAGCATAGCCGATTACTGGGTGGATGAAAGTTCGGTAAAAGTTTCAGGAGCGTTGATCTATCCGATCTGTATGAGGTGTGAGCATGTTTTTTGAGAAGGCTAATTTTCCTGAAGCATTTGCTTTCAAGATTTTGGATCTGTGGAGTCCAGGATGAGGTGTTATCGAAAATTGCACCAAGGTATTTGACGTTACTAGATATTTAGGTTCTTAGGACATTTGCAATGTGTATAGGAGTGCATTGCTGGGGTTTTGGCTTGACAGATTTTAAGTCCGTAGGATTGGGTCCGGAGTTTGGTTATCGCACGCGAGTAGGAAAGTTGTGTGTCGAGCGTTATCGTACGACTGAAGTGCTTAAATAGTGAACAATCTGGTAGACTTGTTGGCACGTGAAAACGATCTATATACAAGTATCAAGTGCGACCGTAAAACGGTAAATTATATCGGCACCGTGACTGATTCCAACGTGGTTCTAACGCTGTCCATACGTGTATCGAGTCGAAAAGTAGCCATGGAAGAAGAAAAGATCGGCAAAATGCTGGAAAAAGTGCTGTCTCAGTCTGGTCTTCTCGACGACATAGGCCATATAAAAGAAACCTGTGACATAACGAATGCGAAAATCGATAAGATTACAAGCGAAGTGGAAGTACTCGAACAGGAAGTAGCACTCCAGTGGACGTTCAGCCGTCAGAGGAATCCATTACGAAGCCAGTGAACTCGAATACTCGAATGAATGGAGAGAGGAGATCCAGCCAGACCACACTGAACTACTTTAGATTAAATAAGAACTAGTTAGAAATACCGGACTCCCATTCCCCAATACGGAATAAGCCACCGTGGGGAATCAAGGCTGAAAACCCCCTAACTGAAACATGTAAGTACGTGAAAATTAGAAATAAACATATTAATAGTAATAATAAGCAAAAATTGGACATAATGTACTTTAATGCCAGAGGACTAGCAAATGAGGAAAGACTCCAAGAATTTGAACTTGCGCTTAGTAAAGTGAATTGGGACATAGTTGGCCTATCAGAAGTGCGTAGGGAAGGAGAGGGCCTGATAAAACGTAAAAATGGTAACTATTTTTATTATTTTGGTGAAACAAAAGGACAGAAGGGTGTAGGATTCTATATAAACGGAAAGATGTGGGAAAATGTTCTAGATATTAAGAAGGTTAATGAAAGAATATGTGTAGCTAAGTTATGCACTGGAAAAGAAACGCACATCTCAATTATACAAATATATGCTCCAACATTGGATATTAATGATTTAGAAAAAGAGAAATTTTACTTAGACCTGCAAAAAACAACTGAAGATGAACAGGGATTATATACGATTGTGATGGGCGATTGGAACGCTAAAGTGGGGAAAGGTAAAGCTGGGGACAAAAACGTGGGTGAACATGGCTTGGGAAAACTAAATAGGAATGGAGAGGATCTGATAGATTACGCGTGTAGAAACAACATGAAAATTGCAGGAACATTCTTTAAGAAGAGAAAAGAAAGGAAGTGGACTTGGATTTCACCTAACAGGATAACGAAAAATGAAATTGACCATTTACTAACAAATAAAATCTCCATCATCAAAGATATATCGGTTATTTCGAGCTTCGGTTTTGCGTCCGATCATAGAATGTGCAGAGGGTTAATTAACATTCCGAGAAGAGCCAAATTCAAGGCACACGTAAGATCGAAGAAGACAGGAAACTTTGTAATCCCAGTGCATAAATTGGAGGATGCAAGAAAATACTTGAGAGAAAGTCTCAGTGTTGAAATAGCTAACCTAACAAATAATACAAGAAACACGGACGTTCAGGAACTATATGAAACTATGAATAATATTTGCAACCTAACTATGAAGGATTTTGGAAGCCATAAAAAGCAAGCGAACACGGACGATAAACTTACAAAAGGAACAAAAAGGCTAATAGAAACTAGGGAGAAATTAAAGGGTATGAAAAGATTGACTCAAAATCAAAAAATAGAGCTTACTGAAATTAGCAAGGTAGTGAGAAGGGAAATAAGGAAAGATTGTAGAGCATTTGATGAAAAGAAAACCAGAGAGATAATTGAGGATACTTGGTCTACACGGAAATGGAAAAAGGAATTAAGTAAGGGAAACAACCTAATATCAAAACTGATTAATAGCGAGGGCAAAGTAATTACGGCAAGAGACAAAATTATCACAGAAACAACAAAATACTTCGAGGAATTATACGACGAGCCTGTCAATAATCAAAGCGTAACAAACAAAAACCTGGGGGATATCACGGAATATCTTAATCGACTCAATCAAAATATGGAACCCTTACCGAAAATAATAAAATCCGAGATAACACATGTTGTTAAAAATATTAAAATAGGAAAAGCCTCAGGCCCTGACTTCATAGAAAATGAATTCATCAAGTTATTCTCAGATGAACTACTCCCCCACCTGGAATGTCTATTCAATAAAATAGTAGACGACATAACACTGCCAAGGCAGTGGTATGAAGCCCAAATCATCCTGTTGCACAAAAAAGGGGACAAAAGAAAGCTCGATAATTATAGACCGTTGAGTCTTTCACCAGATATGAGAAAAATCTTTATGAAAATTATCAAAAACAGGATTTACGACCAACTAGATTGGTACCAACCGGAGGAACAAGCTGGGTTCAGGAGGGGATACTCTACCATCGACCACATCCACACGCTCAACCAACTAGTAGAGAAAGCTGGGGAATACAACATAGAAGTACACATGGTTTTTATAGACTTTAGAAAAGCCTTTGATTCAGTGAGACACGACTACATACTACAAGCATTAATTGAACAGGGAACAAATCTGAAAATAGTGGAAATCATCAAAAATATATACGAGAATGCTACTGCACATGTAAGGTTGGACAAAGCAGGGAAGTCGTTTAAGGTGAAAAGAGGTGTTGCACAAGGAGATCCAATATCGTCGAACCTATTCAACGCAGTACTTGAGATGGCTTTTAAAAAACTAGATTAGGATGAACAAGGGATAAACATAGACGGTAAAAGGCTGACAAATCTAAGATTCGCAGATGACATTGTACTGTTTGGGAAAAATAGGGAAGAAATACAAAAGATGGTTGAAGAACTAATACAGGTATGTGAGGAAGCCGGACTGCAAATAAACGCAACCAAGACAAAGTACTTGAGTAACAAATCCAAAGAAAACCTAAATGTAAACGAAGTCGAAATTGAAAGAGTAAGCGAATACACGTATCTGGGGAGAATAATATCATTCAAAAAAGGATTAATAAAAGAAATACAAATAAGAAAGAGAAAAGCGTGGAGCGGATTCTGGTCGCTAAGACAAATTTTTAAGGGGAACATGAAAATTCAATCCAAAATTAAAATCCTGAACTCATGCGTAATCCCAATCCTCACATACGGAGCGCAAACATGGTCATTAACTAAAGCCCAAGCGAAGAGTCTACAAGTCACACAGAGAGCGATGGAAAGAAGCATACTGGGTATAAAAAGGAAGGATAAAATTAGGAACACAAAAATAAGAGAGCAGACAGGGATAAAGGACATACTGGAAACTGTAGGAGCTCTAAAGATAAGATACGCGGGGCATGTGGCTAGATCAAAGAGAGATACATGGGCAAAAAGGATTACCGAGTGGACCCCATATGGAAATAGGAGAAGGAGAGGGAGGCCAACTACTAGATGGAGAGACGACATAAAAAAGAAATTAGGAACTTTATGGATGAGAGCTGCACAAAACAGGACGGGATGGGAATCAATAGGGGAGACCTATGCCCGGGAATGGGCGTCCGGTATCATCTGCAATTAATAGTAAGTACATATAGTTAACGAGTAGATTTTAAGATGTAGCGTACCGGAATAAATGGTTATAATAATAGGATTGGGTCCAGATTAGAATTTGGTTGACAGCTTGTTAAAGAAGGTTTTCTCCGGGTTTGGGGTTTTTGCAACAGGTATAGATGCAAAAGGCATCTGCAAAGAATGCTTTGGAGATGAGTGGAGGAACAGATAGTGTAAGGTTCTTTATACCTGTTAGAAATAGCGTTGAGCTAAGTACCGCCCCTTGAGGAACACCGTTTAATAGTGTATGAGTGTTGGAGAATGAATTTACGATACGGACGACGAATTCTCTATGAAGAAGGAAGTTAGATATGAAGTGAAGCGTATTACAGCTCATGTTCCATGATTTTAGAGTGGATAGAATTTTCCATCTTAGAATTCTGTTAAATGCTTTGTCGAAGAATATTGGTGGATCGTGTTAGTTTTTTTTTTTAATTGTGCCCTTCGTTTAGTTTGCTGTTCATGTGAATTAGCTGATGATGTGCAGATTTTCCGGAGTGGAATCCACCTTAGGAAAGAGAGAGTTTGCCCGTGTATTCTAGGAACCACAGGAGTTGTTTGTTGACAGTTCTTTCGAAGATTTTGCAAAGTTTGGATGTCAGGAATACTGGTCTATAGCCATCGATCCGGAAAGGGTTTTTCTCAGGTTTTAGGAAGGGGATTACGATAGCTTTTCTCCATATAGCAGTGGGAGAAACAGAGTTCCAGATTTTGTTAAATATTTGCAGGAGTAGGTGGACTGTGTTGTTGGGAGCATTTTGAAATAATTGACATGAAAGTGGTCTGGACCAGGAGCCGAGATTATTTTTATTACCCTACATGTATGTTATCTTCAATTCTATTGTTTGCTAAGATGAGGGTCAATTACACTTGTTCCATTTTTATTTTCAATTTTGATATTATATTCATTTTTTATAACAAGGTTATTGCTGAAAAGGAAATCTTACAATTTTCCCGCCCTTTCTGTTTTATACTTCCGTTTCAGTTTTTCATAACCACATTAGGGATCGCAAGTCATACTACATGGTCTGGGCAGTTGATTTAGAAATCTGACCTTCAATAATACGGCCTACATCTTCTGACTTCTGACTGCTCGGCCTGACCCTGTTATACAGCCATGAAGGGCAGCTGTGCGATTCACAAATGAGCCCGCAATCGACAACTGACTGGATAGAGGAAACCTGTTCACACTAAGTCTGTTTTTCAATCAGTCGCACGAACAATCCAACAATGTCACACCAGCACGATCATGAAGACGAGAATGTCCACATCTAATTAGCTCGTCTCCGGCCGTGTACAACAAATAACAACCCTGAAAATTGACATTAACAACGGTGAGGACGTTCACCTGTGCGTACGTCTGCCGGCGTATCAATAATTCAACGAAAATATGTACAGCAGTGGCACAGCCAAGTAGAAAGAATCACATCGTAGTAACCGATCACATGCATGCAAACACGAACTGCCGGTTCCTTTTTGTTTTATTATTTTCGTGTTCTTTTTTTTTTTCGATAATGTAAGCTGAATCATTATGCGTATTGAGAAAAAACTAGTCGAACATTTGTTAGTGAACTTCGCGAGTGTGAAAACAACGCCAAACACGAAGACCAGTCAGCACCTGGAAGAGTGCCACCGGACTCTCCTTTTTTGAAAAGCGAAAGATATTTGGGAAAAGGTACTCATCACATTCATTTTTGCTTCGAGCACGTGTAATGTAATACTAGGATCGTGGTGATAGGCATGGGGAGTCACACCGCCCGTGTTTTCTGAAAAATTGGCACTCGGCGAATTCTAGCACCAGTTAAAAGAATTGAAAAAGTGAAAACGTTTTCCCTCCACGTTTCAAGTGGCATTGTTAATAAACACGCCTTCCTGAAAGAAAAATAATAATTTCAATTTGCACCATACGAGGTCCGTTTCAAGGGGAGAAAGATTCGAGGGATAATCTCACCCCACTTGCAAGACGCGCGCACTGGAAGCGGAACGGCTAAATGGGGGCTCAGGCCGGCCTCAAAGCGTCCCTCCGGCCACTGATGCGATACTCGAAAGGGTAGTTTCCGGGGCCGGGGATGCGGTGCCTTAGGGGCTACTTTGGCATGCGTGCATTGCCATACGTCCCACCACACCACCCTGTCCGTCAAAAATAGATAGAATTCCTTCATCAAAATTATCAAAAAGTACAAAATAATTCGATTCCCTCGAAAATGGCGATAATGGTACATACTGAGAGTGCCATGGGAAAATTTTAGTACTAAGCCTAGTATGTTGCGGATGCAAAACTGAACTTTTACATCAAACTTTTCCTCTTGCTCAGTTTTGATGGTTTCACAGCTCCAACAGTGTATTATGCCAGTGTATTTTTTTTTTTAGGCTCCACGAAGGTCGTTATACAGGGTGTCTCCAGTGAGTTATCTTCTTTTCATAGGTATAAGGAGACTGACAGCACATATTTTTTTCTATCTTTCGTTTCACTTTCTCTTTTCGTTCTAATTATTTTTGTTTCTGAATGTTTATTTTATTTTATTCCGTCTCCCCTACGTTCATTCATTTTATTTTTTAGTCTCCCTTCGTCATTGTTTTCTCTGGGTGGCGGTGGGAGACGTTCAAACTAAATTATATATGTTGCAATCATTTCTTTTGAAAAACGATGTGGCACCAATTTCTGGCGCCTTAACGAAATGTATGGCGCCACAAAACCGTTTAACAGTATAATTTGGTGCCACAAAGACTAAAAGTACATATAAATTATGTCCGATGACCGAAAGGGTAGTTTCCGGTGTTTGGGATGCGGTGTCTCAGGGACCACTTTGGCATGCGTGCATCGCCATACGTCCCACCACACCAAATATAAATTATGTATAAAAGTAAATAAATACGAATAACGCACACAGTTGTGAACCCATTCAGGCAATTTTCGTTTTAATGTTCGTGAGATTCACTCGGGAACAGTTCAAAAGGACGCCTCAGAAATGATAAGACTTTTTTATCGCCCTCAAATTTGACCAGTTGTGGACACTTAAAAATCCTAGTGGGCCAGTTGTGGACAACTCCCCATAGGAAACACCAGAAAATTTGTCACAAAACTATGTTTTATAATGTTACATTTGAAGATGAGTCCAGACTATTATACAATTCAGGTACCTAGGTCGTGAATCTTTTGTCTTAAGAAGTACAGAATTCCGCAGAACAATACTGCACCAGTTACCTGTCTTTCTATAAATCACCTGCTGTTCTCTCTTCACACCACTACCTACCATTAATTTTATTCTGATATACATATTATCTTACGTTTCCACCCTTCCCATCCATCATCTTCCACAAACCCCCTCCTTCCCCTCTAATTTCTCTCCCCCCTCGTGTCTGTCTGTCTCTCTTTCTCTTATTTAGTTCTTATTTTATTATTATTTTTTCTTTTATTAAGTTTTTATTTTACTATTATTTTTTCTTTTAGGTGTTCAGTTTTTATTTTACTACTTTGGTGTCCCCCCGTCTCCCGTAAATGACCGTGTGACTGTGTGGAGCTTGTAATAGTGTCCGCAACTGATTCAAATAACTTCTCTCAAAAACCAGTTGTAGACACAGTCACAAAATTAGGCCTACAGTCCACAACGGAATAAATAACTTTCGATCAAATCTAACATGGTGGCTTCGAAGTTGATTTTAACTCTAGCGTATTGGACATCACGGACAGTACGTGCTTGGAGAGAAAATATGCACAGGCGTTTATATTTGGTGCTGTTGTACCGCGTGTACAGGTATCAGGAAACAATTACTTTTTCTTAATTTTTCTCAAGAAATTTTGTAAAACTCACAGAACATTTACTCATGAAATGATGAACTTTTATAAAGCACGACTTGGTTCCCACTGAGGCACTTTCAGACTCAAAATTGAATAAATGACTATTATGTAAAAACGCCACGTAGGAAGCATTATCACTTCCATAGTTCGTATAAGAAAGTTCTACATTCATTTAAGGAAATGTCCACAGCTGAGTGTTTTACAGTACGTTCACCAACTTTCCTTTCAAAGAGCGTAGATTATACAGTCAGCCAAAGTATTAATTCACTTTTTCAACCATATTTTCTACTCATTATTGCAAATAGTAGAATTGTAAAAGTTATTCGTTATGATAAGCAATATTTATGATAACAATTGGGGGAAAAGATGATGGACAATCACTGCGACAAGTAGTCAAAACAAAACGAGCAGCGGAACTGATTATCCAAAAGTTCAGAAAATTTATTTTAGTACGAACTTAAAAAATTTTATGTTTTTCCAAGTTCTAATACAAATTGCATCGCCTGACTTGACAATTATCTCTACAGGAAATATTTAATGAAAATGACCAAACGCTTTTCTTTAAGTAGAGGAAACTATCAACCCATACACACTTATCACGAACGCCTCTTGTCTGAACTCTTCCTTCCTTCAATTAAACATTTTTAGAAATTCCAAAGTGTGGAATTTTATGATTTTTTTTTCTTTCTGAAGTTATGTACCAAGTTCCCGTTTTTCGGACATCTGATTACGCTAATATTTATGTCATTTTTTAAAAGTTTTCTGTGACTGTCTAACAAAATTTCTCATCACAAGAAGAAAAAAAAATCTACTGAAGAAGTAAATAGTGTTTTCTTATTCTAACCCCTTTTAACATGGGACTAGGCAAAGGTACCTGCATAGTGTCAGTAAAAGTTGCCACTTAAATCAGTTGAAAAAGGATCATTCACGTTGAGACACCCTGTTTCAGTAGAGAAGGCACAGGCGTAAATAAGGGAGCTTGGCGATGTTTGGCTTCCCAAATCCTGTATAAGAGCACCTCCTCCCACAAAAACACAAAAATTGTACGAGATATAGAATTTTCAGCATTATCTTGATATTTGTCAACCTACAACAAAACAAAAAGTACCATAACTTTCTGGGTAGGGACTTACAAAATTGAAAAGGAATATAGAATTTCCATACAACGACAGTTCATTATTTGAAAATTGTTGGTCTCCAGCTCCAGAAAAGTTATAAGGCATGTTCTGTTGATATTGTAAAGCTAACGACATTAAATCTTCATATTATTATTTGACCTGCAAGTGGCAACAGAAAGTACTCTGTCATACTGAAGCTTACAGACCATAACATGGGAAAAAGTTGAAACCACCCTTGTTTCCGAAATTCATTTCTCACGTTAGATTTCAGTTTTCGTTTTACTTACGTTTGATATTGTAGAATGTTAGTCGGAACTTTCTCAAAAAAGTAAAGTTGATAAACGCACAGGACAGGGATAGTTAGTCTGTGCACACAGATTTTCAATGTTTGTTCGCAGACCTGGATAACATAGTAACCTAAATTAATCCGAATTTGTTCTGGCTTGACCAGGTTTCACGATAGGGGGGTCAAGGGCAAAAGTCGAAGATACACAATCTTGGGGTAAAAGGTGAACTAGGCGTATCACTTAAAAATACAATATTTGATTGAGATTCTTTAGCCCAATATGTAGAAGATAACCTAAATTGTCATTTTCTGAGGAAATTTAGGCCTACTTTCATTAAGAAAAAAAAAAAGACACAAAATAAAGATTTCCCTTCTGTGCTCGAAAAAGAAAGGAAAATTCTGAAACAAAAACATTATTCCTTTCAAGGTGCACAGTCGATTCTCGAATGTTTTTACATTAATGAATAGCAAATTTCATTAGCTTTTCGTACAAGTACTTGAAAGTTGTGAAATAATTATTTAAAAAGAATGAGCGATGAAATTTGTGGGACAAAATATAAACAATGCTAGGGTAAAAGACGATCAATTTTGGGGCCAAAAGCGTTTTCTTCACAGCATTTACGTACAAAAGAAAATAATAAAATTTTTTCCTGACTGCTTCTGTTGTAGCACTGATAATTATATTGAAAATATACGTACGCTTTTTACCTCAGGGGGTTCGTCTTTTGTCTCATATACTGGGGTAATAAGTGAACAAGAAGATGTTGGTAAATACCTACAGTATTATGGGCGAGATCGCCTAATATATCAATCCAAAATGAGCAGGAAGGTCCAGTGCATATATTGATATACTTACAAGATAAAAAAACTCTAAGGACTTCTGCCCCAGACCACCATATCTAAATACAATACTTAGTGAGCTGAAGATATCTCAGCTCACGGTCTTATGTAACTGGATACGAAGAGCTAAAAGGAGATCTTATAGCTCTCAGTCTGTCATTTTCCTGCAGGAAGTATGTCTGTCTATTTTTTTGCTTGTCCGCCAGCTCGACTGTCTATCCATCTGTGTCTACTAGACTAACTGGCTGGTAGGATAGTTTCTCGGCCACTTCGTTCATCTGTCCACCTCACAGGCTGTTTCTCGCTCTGGCTGGATCCCAGAATCACTAATTCTGAGTTCAGGTAGCCCGCTCCGCATTTTTTCACAACAAGGGGGGAGGGGGCGGAAGGCAGGTTCTTGGTATACTACGCAAACAGTCGACATAATTGCGTTCAATTGCACCAGTCTGCATAGACATCCGGAGTATATCAACCTTTAAAAAAATTTCACACTCGATTCGGGGGAAAAAAATATACCTTGTCCTCTCATGCGTTGCGAGTCGATAGGAACAAAATAGCATTTCCGTGACCCCGATAAATCCGCCGAGAGCCGAGCCCTCACTTCGTCCTGCACTCTGCGCCGTGATATCCGAACACCGTGCAGGATGAGTCGACACAATCCACTTGTAACGAACAGCATGCGATGCGGTCAACATGTATCACCGTGTACCTTTTCTCAAACAGATCAGCGATGAATTACGCCAAGTACGCGAAAACAGCAGTCTTGACATATCTGGTACTTCTGAACTCGAGAATACGAAGTCTCGTTCGAGCATCTCCTTCGCATTATGAGCTGGCCATCAACACAGAGGAAGCCACAAACATAGCGGTAAGCATCATCGATTCTATTTCATTGATTCGAGTCCTTAATAAAACAGAGAACCCTCGAGTTCTGTGCAATTGTGACCACTTCTCATCATAGCGCACTTGTAACTAGCAAGTCTGGAGTGCGTTCCACAATAAACAGACGATATTATACATAGCTCCTAGTTTTCGAAATTACGATAATATGAGCCCTCTTTGTTCACGTTACAGGTTCGAGGAAAACGACAAGGCATCGGTAGGTCATTTCACGTACTTAGAAGTAGGCGAGCAAACTTTAAAAAAAAACAACAACATTACTTTACCAATCATTCTGATTCACAACTCGATACAGTGTCCTGCGATTTTGGGATCGAACCGAATTTGGTCACCTGTGATTGGACAAATCGCAATGGCTCTACACTACGCTGGGAACTAGGAGCCGGTGCGCTTTCAAACTGGTTAGGAGGACCTAGCAAAGATGCTGGCACAGGAGAAGATGCCGATCGCGGTACGATACTAAAGTTATACCGAGTGCAGACGAATACAAAATAATTGACCACATTGCACAGAAATTTCATTGAAACGTTTTGTGATTCGTTTGCGCGAACTAATTATTCTACATTAAAACGCAGGCGGTTACATATTTTTCGAAACATCGCTCTTGGCCGCTCCGCTCCTTCGGAGCGACGATGTGACCATTCGCGAGGCGCAAAATGCGTTCCTTGACAGTCCGCTCATGGGAACAACTGGAGCAGAAGGCAAATGCGTCTCATTCAGGTGTGCGTCCACTTCCCGCGTCGTAAAACTAATTACAGTTTCCGTTAGATCGCCCATTTTATGAAAACTAATAACCGCCATTTTATTCGCCGTTTCCAGTTATTCGATCGATGGTCTCAGCAGCGCCGGACTACGAGTAATGCTGCAACCAATAGGTCGGGATGGAAAGCCCGAAGGTTTTCCTCGTGTTCTGTGGATGACGAAGGATCGAACCAACAAAGTGTGGAAGGAGGCGCAGTCCTTGTACACGTACAACAAAGATCACCAGGTTCGAGTAACAAAACCACAAAGTTCTCATCTTCCCTAGTCATCAGCAGTATTTGCCGAATTTAACGTCGAGAACCTCTTCGGTAGACAGTGCTATCTGGGCACGTGTGATGCAGGTCTTCAGAGTGTCTCTATTGAGAAATGAAGAACCGAGATTTGTTTCCGGGTATCCAGAAATTCATGGATGTAGGAGCACAGGAAGAGCGGATACGTCTGACCCATGTTTACAGGTTACTTTCGACTGACACAATCGGATGCCGAGTATTGAAAGCAAGAACAATACGACAGGACCCCTCTTATATCACTCAATCGTTTTCAAAATGTAGTAACACCAGAGAACCCCAGTCTCAAACCACCGGCTCGAGGCCTATATCCTTCATCCATCCTCGTTTCGTACGGGTCTGCTCCTGGCTTGAACTTCACGCTTCGCTTTCGGTCCATATACCCACGAACCTAACCACTCGGTTTAAACACTTCTCAAAGTCGGGCGCCGAAGGAAAATTTTGATATCCTGAAAGGTTATCGGGGTCGCCAATTCGTTTTTAGCACTAATTTTACCTTCAGCTAAAAATCAGGGTACCGGAGGGAAGGAGAGTAGGCAGAATGAGGTACAATGCGATATGAATACGTATCAAGTACTAGTTCGGGGACACTGAATTCATTTTTGTCATCATTTTTACCCTAACTTGAAAACTTCGGTATCGGGAAACTGGAATGGGGCAAAATGAGGTACCACAATTCTCATCTGAGGGTAAACTGACGCCGAAAATGAACTCCGCGACCCCAGAAATCTAGTATTTGATATCATTAGGGCGTCAATACGAATTTTCCAATAGTATGACTTCTGTATGACCTTTTTTGACCATTCTCACGCCTGAACAGAATTTCTACAAGAAAACTGTTATTTCAAGAACATGCTAATATAGGAAAAAAAAAAAATTTAATAAATTTAATATTTAAATAATAGCGAAAGAATTATTGTAAAGAATGTTGCAAAAAGCACTTTTCAATTAAATTTCAATTTGGCCATATTATATTTTGATAAGAAATATTTTGGAGGAATTTCCAAATCTGTAAGTAATTACAGGAAATTTTATGACTTTGTATGACTTGTACGACCACTGCCTCAGCTGTAAGACCTCTGTATGACTTGTATGTGCGGTAGACACCCAGCTAGTATTTGATATCCATACTGCATTCTACCTTATTTTGTCCTACCCCCCCCCCGTACCACAATTTTCAGCGAAACAAATACCGAAATCAAATTATACGACCTTGAAACTTCCTCAGCGGTATCACGATTCCGTGATTAGCACTATGATGAAAGTCTTGATAATTGTAATAAGTAAAAGTCATTTTTACCTTCATAATACACAAAATTACAAATTTCAAGTGATGTTATCTATGGACTGGAGGGTGAGGGAGAGGAAACGCTCGAGGGATAGATAGATGTATACAGTCGGATCCAACGGTGATTCGCATCACTACCGGTCGCTCAAGGGGGTAAGTCCGAAAAGTGTCGAAAAAACTCGAGTTTTTCCCAAAAGCTTGCATTAATGCAAAGTGAAAAAACAGGGCAATTTTCAGCCCTCTCTTCAGGGCATTTTGGGAACAGTTACGAAGAAATTACAGAGGACCTTTTCAGAGGAAAACCAAGTGAGAAATACGTTTTGTTCGAAAATGTTTTTCGTATTTGCCACAGGTTCTGAGATATTTGGGGAAAAAATTAGGCAGTTCGAATCTCTAAAAAAAATTAGCACAAGGAATAGAAGTGGTGACTTGTATAACTTTCTGCCTTTTTGTTTCCCTTTAAACTTAATTTTTCCTGACTAATAATCGAGGCAGCCGATGCTTTAAACGAGTTTCTCAAAAGAGAACCTTTGGATACCCAACGGGGAGGGGGGGGGGTGCAGAAATCCTGCCCGATTTGCATACTATCTTGTCGCATTATCCAAGTAATCACGCACTTCAGGAAGCGGAAATTTAGAGAACAAAGTCGTAGTGTTTTTTCATTCCAAAAGCATACACTGCTTACGAAAGAAAGACAAACCAGAATTCCAGTTACACTGTTCCCGATGTCCGGTTCTTAAATAATGGAGAGATTTCGCTTCTGGATTCTGGATTTTGGTTCTCTCTTTTTTCTATCTGTCCGTCTTTCCAACTGTCATATACCTATTTGTTCGCCAGTCTGACGAACGGCTTCACTCATTGACTGTTTGACTTGATGTCTGTTTCCTGGTTTAGCTGACTCTTTGTCTCCCTGTTTGGCTAGGTTCCGAGGTAACAGCGCAATCCAGTTGATATTCGTTATTATTAGCCAGCTGTCGGCGGGAACAGATGCTAAGTGCTTATAGTTTATAGAAAAACTGAAACTTTTTCTGGTATCTTCAGCAAATGACAGTAACAGTTCGGAAAATAAAAGAATCAGCATTTTTTTGCTTGTCAATCGAAGATTCCCAGATTTCAATAATCTTTTTCTCTATCCAGAAATGTTTTAATTGCTGCGGTTACAGCATCCATAATTCAGTTGATATCGACGAATAAATTTTAACATTCAAGTTCCAAGTCAAATGTGCCATGAAAACTCGAGTCATACACAGCACACAGTCAGCAATTTTCGATTAAGGAGACCTCGTTAAATAATTTACTAAGTCTGCTGATTCGGCGTCAGAGATACAGTTCTAAGAGGAATCTTCTCTTACAACTCATTTTTTCTTCCGCAAGAATAATCGTGAATCAAGCCCTCCCGTTCTTTCTCCAACTCTGAAGCCTTACCAGGGCAGCAGAGTGAATGGCTGAAGAGAAATGTATCACTCAACGGTGAACATACACAACACCCGCAAAACTATCTCAACTCTCACTCCCGCTCATCCTCGTTCTAGATCGTGTATGAAGGACTAGCCAAAGACCTATCAGATCCGTTCCGAAAATTTCGGGGCTACGTGGCGGTCGACAACATCGCACTGAAAAATGGTCTCGAATGCAAAGGGCATTGTACATTCGAGGGAGGCTTCTGCGGCTGGACCAACGACGAAAACGACGATTTCAATTGGTCTTTGGTGAGACAAGAATACCATCGAGATGCACTTTGAAAGCTGTGTAAGCAAATCTTCCTCTCCACCAATTCGCATTTCTTTTGCAGGGTCGAGGCAGCCGAAATCCATCCACAGGACCGGCCACCGATCGGTCGAGTTTCATATACGGTGGCATGGAAGGAGGTTACGCTTACATAGACTCATCCTACCCTCGACGTCCGGGAGATGTGGCCAAATTGTCCAGTTTGGAGTTCGACGCAACAGGTGTGGCTTCCTACATATATCCGACTGTTTCACAGCGTCGAGATTTCGCTAATCGAATTACTACACCCGGTGTTGGCAAATGATGAGGGCAATATTTGCCCTTAACTTTCAACACGTGTCTGTCGTAGGCTGCCACCGTTCGAAAATTTATTACCGAGAATGTAGAAATTGAATAAATGACGGAGCACGTTTCGTACATAATTAACGAAAAGGTCGCTCGCGGTCCCTAATTAATAAATTACAGAAAAACCCAACTTAGAGGAATGTAAAAGAAACCACGCACTCAAGTTTACATGGGAATGGTTTCAGAAAATTCGACAACCTGACTGTGCGGTGGCAATGCGTTTTCGCTGTCTTTTACTGTAAATGATTTAATGAAGAATTGAATCCCCTAATTCATCCACCCCTTCATTTCGAATGATATCACGAAACACCGAATCATACCGTTATAGATTTCCGATACTAGGGACAGAAGATGGCCGAGTGGCTTCGAACTTTTCTTGTACGAGTACACGAAGCAGTCTTGATTCCAGGCCCCGATTCCCCGATGTGTATGCGATTTTGGACGCACATGTTTGGCAACGGCGTTGGCTCGCTGTCAGTCAGTATTAGCGATTCGCGGGACGGCATTGAACGAGATATATGGGCACTCAGCGGCGAGGCGGGCAACTCGTGGTACCAAGCCGAGGTACCTGTTTCATCCGCGAATCCATTTAAGGTACGTTATAGCCGCCCTATTTTGCATTATTTCGGTACTAAATCTTTTCGAAACGTGTGGCCGAGTGGTTAACGTGCCCGCTTCGCAATCCTCGCGTCTCGGGTTCGAGTCCCATCAACGCCGGAAAGCTAGTGATATTCGAATATCCTCCACTATCATCCTAACGAACACAGCGACTACAGTATCAATTGCGGTGGAAAGATAACGTGTCCTGTAACCCCGCCAGTTCGAACGAACAAGGCAGTACAATCACAGGGCGTGATATCACCAGATCTGAAAGATTGATACTGTCTTGTGCACGTCGTAGATAGCTTACTCAGCGTCGTGCAAACACGTGGCTAGTAAGTGAACTGCGGCTGCACACTCGTCGGCACAAAGAAAGAAAACTCGGACGCAACAAACCGCGAGGAAAACAACGGCCCTGCCCAGGAAAGTCGTGCGTCAGGAACCGCGACCGCTATCATTCGGCAACGGATATCGCACCAGACTGACTGATAAGCCAAAACTCTCTTTCTTTCTGCAGATCGTTATAACCGGGAAAGTTGGTAAGAACAATCTTGGCGATATAGCGGTCGATGATATCTCGCTTACGCTCGGCAGCTGTCCCAGTAAGTACCTAAGTATTATCGCACACGAATTCAATTACCACACAGTCTGTTACGTCTGTAAGCCGGTAACAATCAGCCAACGACTTCGAGAAGTAGACGTGACCACTTGATCACGAATGGTTACGAACTCCCTGCTATTGGCCAACATAACACAGATCTAAAATTTGCAGCTGCCCCCCAAATAGCAGCAGCTACGTCTGGTGACTGCACATTCGAAGTTGACGAATGCGGCTGGAGCAACGTGGGATCTCGCGAACGCATGGACGACATAGATTGGGATCGAACATCGGGGGCAGCCTTGCGCTCTACCGCCCAAGATCACACTTTGGGCACCGAAAAAGGTACACATTCCGCGACATGAGTATTTGAAAAGAGCCGACGCAATACAGGGTGTTTCAGCGTTATAGGAAGGCACGTTGTTAGACAATATTGCTGACCTTGAAAGATGAAGGGGTAACTGTTTTTTTTACCAACGCTTCCTCGGAGCCGTAGAATCTACTGAATGAACCCGGGCTGTGGCGCCATCTCATTTTCCAAAGGCTCTCCTGACATCACGCCTCCTTCATAGGAAGCCGCAGCTTCAACTTGGCCTTTGAACTCCGATTCTTTCAGTCGGGCGTGGCTCTTGGAGGCGATGGTTGGCTCTTTCCGAGTCTGTTCAGTGGTTCTTGGAAGCGACTCTCGACTCTTTCGAGTCTTTGAGATCTTGATTAGTTTGAGCATTTCTAAAAGGTTCTTAGAAGTAAGTTTCAACCACTAGAGGATGTCTCTTGATTTTTTTTTAAACGCTTATTGATTCTTCTGAGGCCTTTCTAAGGCTAAAATCAATTCTAAAGGATCGATTTTCTAAAAACTTTGGCGACTGTGACTCTACTTGGCTCATTTTCTTTCTTTTCAGAGCCTTTTAAGTCTAGCTCTCAACTAGCGAAACTAAATATCTGAGAAATCCATCCTAATTGACTTCGATACCAACCCTACCACTCTGATGCAAACATATTGCTTTACATGTGAAATGAAGGGTCACAACAAAGTGGAAGATAGTGGTTTTCCTTAGAACAAGAAAAATTCTATCAAGAGAGACGAAGCGATCCTTCCTTCACAACAACAGAGGAGCAAAGTAACTAGGAAGTGATTCTGGAAAAGAAAGAAATATGCCATTTTCCGGTAGAACTAAAGAGCGAGGGGAGTAAAGAAAGTTTCTTAGCTTTATCAACAAGGAAAACTAGGCTATTCTTAAGCTTTTTCAGTTTTTGTGGAAGATGAATACCGTCTCACTATGCAAAAACTGCCTCATGATCATGGGAATATGGAAAATGAAAAAGTTTAAAACCAATGTACCCCGCATTCACTTTACAAGATGCACCTATAAATACGATCACTACTATTATCAATAAATTTCTAATGTCATGAAGCGTAACTGACTCGTGATTTTGGCATATAGTTCATCAATCTCGGTAAAACCTACAATTATAATTCAGAACATGACTTCTAAACCTCCAATTCACATGGAAAGAGAATTCGATTACACGACTAATTTCAAGGTTTCGAGATAGTGCCACTCCGACAGAATCTTGCACAGTTTGGCAAAAAAAAACAAAAAAACAGAAGAACTCATTTATCCCTTGAAATTTTTGAGGCAAGCAACATCTTGTTATCAATTCTAATGTACTCATCTACTCATCCACAACATAAACGGAACAGCAATTTTCCAAAAACTGTAATTTCCAACAAAAAAAAAAGTTTTAGAACACGAAAATCTGTTTGGAGAATACAGTATTTCTATGGACAGTTGGGATGATCTTTGAAGTCAAATACGTCATTGAATGTAACTGATACTAATATAACAGTCTGATGGTATCTGCGGGGGGGGGGGTGCTGCTGGCTGCTGAATTTAACAACACTGATAACTCAAAATTTCAAACTCTGGACATACCCATTTTTGGAAGATTTCTCTTCAGTTCAATTGTTATTGCGTGGGGAAGTGAGGTACAACTGCTTGAAACACCCTGTACATAGGTAGATTCAAGTCACACGAACCTTGATACCGAAGTATTGTTGGCCTAGGTTACTTGATGACGCTAGCACGAAGCACGCTCCAACGACCGGGCAGCAGAGCTTGGTTCACCTCGAGGGATTTCAGAATCGTGCCAACCCCGCATACATCCAGCACTCCGAAATGCCTTTCGTTTTGGTGATTTTTTGGTCTACACTATACCGCTATGACTTATACAGGAGATGAATCAGTGGCCCTTAGCGCCAGATGAACTCGACTACGCCACCTTCCAATACACCGAAGACTAAAGTGATGAAAGTAATCACTTTCATTTTGTCCTCTAGGTTCATTATGAACGAGCCGTTCATCGATGCATCGGGACCAAGTTTAGGAGCTCTATCCGTGTACACGCGGTCGAACGAACGAGACACAATTGGAAATTTCTTACTGAGACCAGTGTGGCGACTTTACAACCATCAAGGACCAGACTGGCAATACGCTCAGGCACTGATCCGAGAGCCGACCGACACCGTAATGAAACTCACATTACAAATAAACGAGTACCAATAAAATAAGGTTCACCCCCCCCCCCCCACGAATCATCAGATACCGAAACGTTGAATATCGGCAATTTTCTTTATTTTCGTAGGTTGTGATCGAGGGAATTTGGGGTTCCAGCCGGGCGAGTGGCTTTATCGCTTTTGACGATATAAGTTTCTTCGGAGGCTCCTGCTCAAGTAAGAATGACACGTATTCGTAGACAGAATACTCCATCGATGAAGACGATCGAAAACCATCTCTGACATCGTTTTCTTTGCGAATTAGCTTTGCCAAAGGGAGCAAAAGTGCGGCCAGGCGAGTGTCGTTTCGAACGCGATATGTGCGACTGGACAAACGTCACCGACAAATCAATGGCCGCGTGGAGACTCGCCACGGTGACCCGAAGACCTGCTAACCTGGCGGACAAGACATTCGGCGCTCCAGGTTCGGCCCCCTCTCCTTGTCCCGATTTGAATACACATTCTAATCTCACTGAAAGAATGTTATCACATTCGAAGCCCAAGGAGGTGAGTATAAAAAACTGACTTAGGTGTGTGTTACAGATGGATACATTTACTACGATCTGTTCAACCAAATTTTGGGCGCCAACATGGTGAAATTGGTTTCGCCGTTGATACCGGCCACCGAAGAGGCACAGCTGTGTTTCTCGTTCTGGTACGCGGCTTTCGGAGCCGGAGAAACGGCGCTCATGCAGATCAGTAAGCAAGATGACATCGCCGGAGACGGATCCAGCGAGAAAGTGAGTAAAATTACGGATATTTATCGGAAGTTCGAGCGATAAACAATCGATATTACATTCACATGTGACAGGAATTCATTGCGGAGTGAGGTATCGACCACCGAACAAGTTCCTCGTGTTTGAGAACTGGCTACACTGCATTCGATCGAGTCGCGGCTCAATTGTAAAACGATATGATGTCGTAACAGAGTGAGAGGACTTCTGACTATAGGCGCAACTAGGAATTACCTCTAGCGTGGCTGAATCAGAGAAAAAGTGGGCAGAGGGCAAATTTTATACGAAAAAATAAAATACTTGTAGTTTTTAGCTTAAAGATTTTTTTTAAAGCTCAGGTTTCTTTGGGTCAGGGGAGGGGCTATAGCCCCATAGCCTCTCCCCCGGTTGCACCTATGTGCCAGACAGACAAAAAAGACTCTACTGAACCGCGTATTCTCCTAGTCTACACCGATTCAATTCAAGCCCAACTTGAAAGCGAATTACACGATTTGGCCCAATTTCGAGTTAACTTCATTCCTCTTCGATGGCTCTGAATCACTCTCAAGGTAGCGAAAGACAGGGTCCATTCTCCCTTCCATTCCCCCTTCCCATTCGATCGAACACGATCTACTCTGTATCCCTAAAGTCAGTACATGACTATAATACTCAGTAGAAAGAATCAGAATGTTAATCCATACAACCCATAACGTGGTAACCTTTCAATCAGATCGACACAACAGGGTAACTAAAGTGAAGAACTCATCCCATGACCCTCTCTTTGCAGTTGAAAAACTTGAAAAACACAAACAATGTACGATGTGGTTTTGGATGATACCTTCTGCAACAGTATTTCTGAGGCCATCATTGCCAGAAACCCTGACCTATCGACACAGTATCCTGCACTTGGGCTCTTTTTAGAAGAATACCCAGTTTTCATAGTGAAGGGGGGATGGGTTCAATGATTTCCAACAACAAATTGTAAATTCTGCCAACTGAAATGGTTGTGGCACGAAATGTAAACCAATTCAGAAATAATATACAGAAGTTGTTACATATTTACATATTGCCAAAACTATAAGATCAAATCTTCCAATTCATCATTGGAGATTGGTTTTACCAACTGATGATTAATTATCCCCCTTCCCTCTTCGGTGGACAGTTTCAAAGTTTGTTACACATAGCTTCAATGTCCTTTCATTCGACGCGGATGAAAGACTCAGGGTGCTCGATACAAAAATAAATTACATTCGTAGAAAACGCTGACTTCCCATAAAGCTGTAAATAGATCTCACTCGGTTTTCAGATCTGGAGTTTGGAGGCTAAGAACATGGACACAACACGGCCTACGTGGTTACCAGCCCAGGTGACCGTAGACAGCAGCAAAGATTTTCACATCGTGATGGAAGGTCAAGCTACCAATGGAGGATTTGCAGTTGATGATGTCACATTTACTCCGGGAGCATGTCCTAGTAAGTCAACTCGAGGTGATACTTATTTGGTTTTACCGAGGGTACACAGGTGAATGCAGGGGAGAGATTTTCATACTTAAACTGCGCAATAACAATTACAATCGGAAAAATGTTGGGATCCACAAGCAAACAAAAGGCTTTGAGTTTTTAAAATTACCTAGCAGAAAGAATGTGTCTAGTTCCGATACAACTTTTATTATTGAGGCCAATTAACAAGGGTCTGAGGGGATGGGGCTCCTACTAGTGATGGGCATCAATCGATTAATTCGAATAATCGATTAGCCGATTATTTAAAAATCTTGAAATAATCTAATCGATTAATGAAGGTAGGTTTAATCGATTAATCGATTATTAATCGATTACTTAAAAAAGTCAAGGTGTCGATTTAATTCTATAGGAGCGCTAAAGTGCAGTCTACTCTCCTATTCAAGTTTGTATTCATTCTCCGATACCTGTCTGATTATTGATCAAGTTTACATTATTTTGTGAGGCATTTTATAGTTTATAGTAGAGACACATCTTTAAGGCACAAGCGTGATAGATTCTAGAATGGTGTCATCGTTTCATCGCATGTGCCGTACTGCCGTTTGCCGGTTTCGAAATAAAAATAATATTTTTTAAATAATCGATTATTACACCCAAAAGAATCGATTATATTCAAAATTCAGAATAATCGATTATTTTTAAGTTTGATTATTTTTATTAATTGATTAATCGATTAGTAATCTATTAATCACCCATCACTAACTCCTACATACTACAACCTTTCACGCTTGAAATGAAAGGGGTTTCCCAAAAAGAAATTTTCCTAAAATTGTTAACCCGTAACTACAAGGGGTAAGATATTTTGATACCCCTCTATGTTAACTTACGGATGATTTCATGCCAGATCGACCACAAAATAGCATTTTTGGTCCTTGACACCTCCAATTTTGACCAAAATGACAGGGAAAACTCAAGTGTTTCTCAGTACCTGAGAAATTGCATAATATTTATTCGTTTCGAATTTTACATGTTTTTCAAAAATGGTCATTTTCAAAATACACAACTGATTTTTCATTTATCGTGACCGAATCGAAGTATGAAAATTCGCGAAGTTCTGTAAAGTTTTATGTGCCCAAATTATATTTTACAAATAAACATTTTTTCATATTTCCCTTTAAATTTTGTAAATATTTTAAACTTATAAATCCTGGCTCCTAAAATACATATTCAGATCTGGTCACAGTTTTTACAGGTTACAGCCGAAGACCCCGCCAACTATTTGCTGAAATTTGGAAAATTTCTGTCCAAGAAAGAAATAATACTTTAAAAAAATTTTTCATGATGAAAAAAATAAAATAACTGGGATGCTGAAAATGAGTACTGGCAGAACAATGACTCAAAATAAAGTTATCTGGGAGTAAAATTTTTGTATCAAATTTTATAAGAAACAACTCTCAATGGGCACACTATACGATATATCTGTGAGTAAAGACTTTTGTATCAAATTTTATGAGAAACAACTCTCAGTGGGTACACTATACGATATATTCCATACGAGTATAATAATGAAATATAGGAACAAACCCAAAATTTGGATCATTTATTTATCCCTAGAGTTCAAGGAAACGAAGTATCCCTTAGACTATTAGAAAATTCAATGTAATTAACTCGACCACTTCTACCAATTTTAAATCTCCCACCGTTTTCCCAGTATAGAAGAAAATTTGGAAGTATTGTTTCATCGTTAAACAAAAAATTACTCTCGAAAAATTTTGGGGGTATTTGGTAAAATGTAAATTTAGGAGGTCATGAAATTTTCTAAACATTTCTTTCAAAAAATCAAGGAATTATATGAGTGGGGACATCCAGACCTTTACAACAAAAGATCTCGCACATCTTTATACCGAATTTTGTCACGAGAAATATCACAGAACCAATCATGTGTTTTGAAATAGCTATTTCTAATAAACATCAAAAACTCGAAATTCATTGAATATTTCGCTCGACGGTTTCACAGATATGCTATTGGAACACACTACTGAAGCCTTGTCTCAGTCTGGTCGAAGTTGAAGGTGTCAAGGGCCACGGCTAGTCCAACTGACATGAAAAGACTCATACAGGAAGGTTCAGTGTTGCCAAATGTAAACGAGAAACCACACAGCCTATGCCCTTTGACGATGACGGTTTCCTCAAGGAATAATTATTCAGTTTTTCGATAATTTCCGTTTTACTTTTTGGGATATCACGAACAAGAAGGGATAGAGCTTTGAAAACAACCAAAAAACTACAAACGCTCCAAGACCGTATGACATCAAGTGTAAGGCTTCTTCATCGAAAACGTGACTGGCGTCTTTCGCATTAATTAGAAGTGTTTCTATTTCCACAATATACGATGCAAGATGATAACTGCCTCTTTATAAACATGACTGGGATGGGCGACCGTCATTAAATGACCACTTTTCACGGAAATCGGGTTGAAGTTGTACGATGACCCTCCGAAATTCTCTGTTATTTCCTCGTTCATATAATTAAACGATTGACGCGGTTTTCTGAAATGAGGCCCGATTTTGTTCAAATAAGTAACCTTCAAACAGATAAAATTTACAGATCATAATTACGGGTTGCCAGGGATGGACCGTATCAAAATCAACATTGATGGAGGAGCAGGGGAAAGAAAGAATCTTAATGCAGTCTCTTTCCAAATTTTTTATGAGAGGCAAACTCCCCCTCGTGATGTATACGATCTTACATGGTATAAGTAGATATTTGTAGTATTAGTGGTTAGGCGTGCAGGTTTATCTTACACAATGGTGTATTAGAAATGTGAGAATCCATATTAATCTGAAAAACTCCATGTATCCAGAGGTCAATACAGACTTGTAACATGCGGGCACGTATTGTATTTTCATGACATTCCAAGCAGTAGATACGAATATCAAATAACACGTTCATGATGATTACAGCTCGACCTGAAAAGGCTGCCATAAGTGCGCAAGCAAAGAAGGCCTAAATGGGTACACTTTTCACCCTCGAGGACCGATCAGAACACGTCATCACCGAAACCTAATTTCGTGGAATCTCATCTGTTTTCAAAACCAGCAGTATCGCGAGAATGAAGTTCATCTATAATTTCGAATATATTCTATAATTTCCTCGTATACATTACGTCCGATGTAAATTCAATATGTTCCTAGTCAAATTTATTCTTAGTTATTACAAATTCATTCTAACTTTTTATCGGTTATCATAACATGTACTCGTATTTTGCTTTCGGCAACGACAAGCCACGACCTTGCGTATTAACCGAGAGCTTTCCGAAAACTCCGTCTAACCGCTACTCGGAATGCAGAAAATTTGAACCAGAATTTAATTAGACGCGCACAACGGCAGTACATCGAAACTGAAGTATTCGAACTGACAAATAATTTCCTCG
The DNA here is from genome assembly GCA_031841125.1 of Acanthococcus lagerstroemiae. Taxonomy (NCBI): domain Eukaryota; kingdom Metazoa; phylum Arthropoda; class Insecta; order Hemiptera; family Eriococcidae; genus Acanthococcus; species Acanthococcus lagerstroemiae. Next base: position 9,260,389 of record CM063108.1, read on the forward strand.
TTCTTTGTGGCAGCCTGAAAATTCCTGCGCAACCATTTCATCAGCGGGTACAGACAAAAAAGATTGTAACTTTTCTTTCAGTTAAACATTCAACCCGAAAGTACACGACCTGCTTACGAGCATAATGCACAGATGTAGCTTTCCCTCCAATGGGCGATACTGAACTTCGCACATTCTCCTGCATTATCCTAATTTAATTTTTCATTCAGAGGGTAACCGGTCGCTTTCTTTCCGGAGCGATACAGCTGATGCAACAGAACCGACGAATAATTTTACCCGAGAAGTTGACCAGTTTCCTCGAAATACTATTGACATCAGACAGCCATCAAGATCCGATGAGAATGAGAGACACCAATCATTCGATTCATTCACTCAGTAAATTTCTATGATTCGAGTTAGCTGCAATCACCACAAGTTTTTTTAGAATTAAAAAAATTGCACCATGAATTTTTTTTCTGCGGATAAGTGAGAGATGATTCAGACGATGCAGCAGGAAAATATTTCAAGTCCTTTAGAAAACCATTCCTGACTCAGGTAGCACTGCTGTTTCCCAGTTGTATACCTTTAGTAATGTACACACCCATAGATTTCTTCCCGTACTGGTGAAAAGAAGTCATGGTGAGGGGTAATGAAAATGAAAATTAAACTTTGTTACTAACACACGCCGGCAAACATGGGCTTCAAATGGGTATACAAGTACCAGACATAAACTGGACCGCATTGCTAAATAAGTTGAGCCAGTGCTGTGGCAGTTTCTCGGTAGCTTTTCGGATCCAATCGGCTACTGAGAGCTAGTAACAATGTTTCCTGAAGATTGTACTACCAGACTGCCGCACTGAACACGAGTCTATTATGAGAAACCTGATGGGCAAATTGAAGAACCTTAGGGACAGTTCCCTTCGTCGTCGTCCTCCGGGTTCCTTCGTGGCCAAAGATATCCCGTTCTTCAATTCACCGGCCTCTATTGCCGCCGAATCTGGGCCTGCTGATGGCTCCAAAATCCAATTCGTAATTCGATTATTCGATGGCATTCAGGACACTCCAAGTATTCCGGTTCTGTCGTCCGGGTACTACGAGTATGTGGAGGGAATATTCTTTTGTGGTTGGGTACGCAATACTCCCCATGTTGTTCTGATGTCCTGGCAAGTTAATACCCACGTATCTTCGACTTCTACATTCTTCAAGGATGAATGAATAACGTTCTTGTATCTTTTTAGCTGCCCACCCGGTAGCCTCTGTCCATTGGTTAGCTCCCAATATAGGATTTGTTTGGGCAAAGGCGCAACAAAGAAGTGGACAAAAAAATTCTTCGAAATTTTTTCAAAGTCAATTTTGAAACGAAAAAAAAAATGGATGCCCATGACCTGATGCGGTTACACAGCGTTGTAGGTCCGTACAAATTTACAGCTCATGAAAATAGGAAGGTACTAAAAATCAGGTAGGCATCAAATCAAGTTTTCACCCCCGCCAAGGTTTTTTTTTTTCAACAGTTACTAGCTTCTCTTAGCAGCCGAACTGGAAAAGTAACTTCCATAATGCCCAGGGACGTATCGATGGGGGGGGGGGGACTTACTCCCCCTGTAGGAATTTTTCATCCAGCAGTTGGGAAAATTTATCATTTCAGTCAGGCGAGTTGGACAATTCCAACAAGTTAAAGGTTTTTCTTGTTTTGCTTTGATACTTGGGGATTCTGAGTTGAATCAGAGTGGACTTTCACAGTTTTCACCCCCCTCCCCCCAGGAAAAACTCTTCGGTACGTCCCTGATAATGCCTGCCTGTTTGACATATCGAATGCTTTCTTTAGGTCTACAAGAGTAGCGTAAAGGGAGGAGTGCTGCTCCCTAACTTTATCCCAGAGCTGTCTAGATGCTTCTATTGGAGCGAAAACTAGCTTGACGCTTGGGAAGAGTGGTGTTTATATTCGATATCGGTTTGATTTAATATGAAAAATATATTTTTTTAATTGATTAATTTTAATTATTATTTATTATTTAATTTTATTATTTTAAAAATTATCAAATTTTAATAATTACAAATTCAATAGATGTAATTCACTCATGAACAATCCCATCTATTAATATTAAAATAGATGCTTTTCCTAATCAATTAAATAATTTTATTATTAAATTAAATAAAACAGGAATAATATATGGACAATGTTCAGAAATTTGTGGAATTAATCATAGATTTATACCAATTCAAATTGAATCTATTTTAATAAAAAATTTTATTAATTGAATTAAACATTTTTTTGTTACGGGCAGACTGAAATCTACCAGAAATCACTCTTGCCAGAACCCTTCCAGTCGTGCACAAGAACGAAATCCCAGGGTAGTTAGGGCAATCTGATCTGCCACATGTTCTCTTACAAATAATAATCGAGGAACTTTCGAAATCTGCAGATACCTGCTAGCCTGCTCTTGCTCCAAGACCTTCTAGAGCAACAGATGCAGTTTTTTTACTAGGAGGCCGCCAGCACACTAGTTCATTTCCGTCGGTATGTTATCTTCAGCAGGGGATTTGTTATTCTTCAGTTTAGAGATGACTGATCAAATTTCATCTACAGTGGGGAGGGGAGATAGCTTCTCCCTAGTCAGATACTGCCGTAGCTGGTTTATCGTCATCTGGTCAATATTTGAGGAAATGTTGAGAAGCTCCTGGTATCCGGGTCCTGCTTCAGCAGCACTCCTTTCTTATTCCTGCTTGGTCCCTGCACGTTACTGTCTCGGTATAGACAGACATGTTGTACACGTGGTTACTTTACAAATATGAGAAATTATGGTGTATTGCAGCACCTTGCTCCGAGTTACTTAATCGTCACGTGGTTCACAGATCTATTTAGACTTCATTCGCATATTAGGGGATGGAGATTAAAGACTTTCCAAAACTTGGGGAACTACTTCTTCGTGCTTTATCCAAACTGGAAAGGTTTGATAATTGATCAGCTTATTTGTAGAATGCATGACCTTTGCCTAACAAGTAGGCATTCTATGGTAAGATGGAGAAAGTTTCCCGCTCCTTTATTACTGCCATGTATGCATCAACTCAAGCCATCATGTTACTCGAATGAATTTGGATGCAGCAAATTTGAACGGAAGTTCAGAGCACTCGACTCACGTCACACTTGCGTCGTTGAATTCGTGACTTCTTCATTCTGCGCGAAATCGATATACCGACTCGCTGCTATATTTCATGCTTTATGAATTGCTCGCCTCCAAGTCGACGTTCCAGTATGAATAGTACAGGGAAAGAAGAAGGTAAGTCACTTTTTTGGCGAAATTGAGTTACTAATACCGTTGGAACGGGAGTAATGAGTTTAGAAGTAGCGGAGCTGCAGTAGGATGCCTGAACAGATGCTACAGTCCGGAAAAATGGGTTTCAAGATTCACGTAAGCCTGTATGTAAAAAACCACGTATGTAAGCAAATTGTTTTTCATTTTTCTCGCTTCGCCACAAAAGTGACTCACCTGCTTCTTTCCCTGCACCCTTCATATGATTTTGGGATGCACAAAGTATACACTTTATACATACACACTGTCAATATCTAGGCCGCAAATTCAACGGCGTCTCACCCGAGCGAGAACATTTAATTAGGGTACATACGAAGGACATGTAGTGGAAGAAACCAAGCTTATTTGCAATGCGACCAGACAGAAAACGATGGTTGTCTATTAAGATCTCACCCGATCAATCTTGTATACACGCGGTGGTATCGTCCCCATAGTCTGCCAATATTCCACTCTAATAACACGACGATCGATTGTCGTTTTAATGCTTTCGAGCACAATAAAAAACTTTCTTTATATTTTCGTCATCCCTCTTCTCTTAGCCCCCCATCGCTTTTTCTACACGCTTCATAATGATACGCGTTTTTTTCCCCCTTTTTCGTTTGAAGTCCAAAGTGAAATTCGGGAGCGGACGACTTTGCCTTATAATTCGTCACCCAGTTCGAGTACCTACGTCGCATTTTCTGTCTTCTTGTTCGGCTGGCTTTCCTTTGACTTCGTAAAAGAAAGAAAGTCCGTTTAATAAGGTAAGAACAGGTGCAGGCGAGGAACGAGCGGTACAACCAAGGACATAATAAATATTCTGTCGAGCTTAAACGTTGATGCGAAATTTGAAGTCGCAATAATAAACGCTGCGCGTTACGACCCTGAGAAAGAATAAATAACATAGGTGAGCGGAAAATCAGAAGTACATCTTCATTAGGGAGAAATGAACCCCGTCCCAAGTGTGGTAACCGAAACGTGAAGGCTCCTGGGTGAGAGGAGGACAGTTCGGTTTGGAGAGGAACCACCTGTTAGGCCACGACTAGCTCTAGGGACCTACAGGGTATGGAGACGGCACGAAAGGACTTGACGATCCTGTGTTGGAGTTGCGACGTGGTAACTCAGGGTTAGAGAGAGTACCGGGTCGTTAGAATACCTCTTAGGTGAACCTTACACTGGCCCTTGATGACTACTAGTAAGAACACACAAAGAGACGAGGAGACACGTGAATATATTCTAACAAATACTTACAGATATGGCTTAAAATACAACACAAAGGAAACGAGATTCGCGGAAGCGCGGAGACGAGTTGACGGCGGAGAGCTCAACGGAAAGTGTAACCACGCGGCGTGTTATACGGCGGGTCCTAGTTACAGGGGCACAATTTACGGAGTTCTCTAACGAACGACAATTCGCGCGCGTACGGGCAGCTACGGGGCTTGCCCAACGAATTCCGACGAATAAGTCTCAACTTAGGGTACTTTGAAGACCAAAAAATCGCAAAAGCAAGATGCTCGAGACCGGTTGTGATTGAGGTATCTCGTAGACGCGAAAATTGCGGAGATGTTGTTCTCGTCTTGAACGTCACAAACCGAGTCCCCGCTGCCGCGTTTCCACGAACGGTCAACGGTGAGTTTTCCCCCTCTCTGGGGTAGGTCACAGAATTCACAGAAAAAGAGGAAAATGTCGATCGAATCGAAGGAAAACAGCAGAAAAAGTGTTATCAGGTATGGACAGGTGAAAACAGGAATCAACATGTTAGGATAAATGAGAGAGCGAAACTCGCCAGCATATCTATCGCATTATACAATGTCAATGCCTTGGCCATTCGGGAAAAGAGCGGAGCTCGGTTACCACACAAGTAAAGTTTTCATCTTAAGTTTTCAGATAGATCGAACGAAGTAGTTTTTCCTATTTTCCATTTTCTTCGCCGTCCTTTCTGTATTCCATTTCCCAAGGCCATGGCCGGCTTTGACTCACAATACAAATTAGATTGCGATCAAATATAATCAGAAACGATGATTACAATAAATTTTTGATCAGAGCCGTATTTCAGCCCTTAGAATTGAAATTTCGCATGAAAGCAAAATGGACTTGACATGGAGAGACCAAGTGTCAAATAAGAGGCTTTTAGATCATTCTAGTTGTATTCATGTTTTTCACCAAGCTCAATCTTAGGAGTTAAAATCTAAGGGGCGTTTTGTGTAAAATTTGAATTTTGGAATGCCCAATCAGACTCGGATCAAACACTTGATATGTACAATAATCAAAATGATAAGGGACCTAAATAATATCTATTTCATTTCAGTATACTTTTTCAATTATTTAGTCCATTTAAATTTGTTTCATTCAAATCGCATTCTGCGACTATCCTTGCGATCCAGGACAGGATTTTCCAACAACGATTTTGAAATTTCACCTCACAAAAACTTTACAACAACTTTCGTCAAGATGACTCAAATAAATATTGTAAAATCGTTACTTTTATAATGAAATTAGAGACAAGGGGGAGGGTCAATTTGGAGCTAAATCAGAGTTTGATTCCATATTCAACGAACGAAAAGAAAAGCTACTTCAATAGCATTCTCAGAATTTGCTCATTACAACTTTTCTTTCGATCGAGAGTCTGATGAAGAGAAGAAGAAAATTCAGATTTTCTTAATTTTGTATACTACTTAACACTGACTTTCCACTGATATGCTTTGATACTTGGCTTGTTTTGTCAAGTCAAACCAGTTTCGTTTATTTGAATGGTGAAATTTCTGTTTTGATATCCAAATCAGAGCTGGATCAAAAATTAAACGGAATATTCGCAGTCAGCGACCTAAAAAGGCTCTATTTTGATAGTTTGTTCAATCTATACGCTCACTTTACACACCAAATTTCCTTGTTGATGGATATTTTCCTGGACCTTTGTTGGCGGGGGAAAGCACTCGTTTGACACCTCAAGAAGCTGGACTGTTCTAGATCCTTCTTGGTCCTATATTGATCCGACTACAAAATCAGTTGCTTACGAAATAAGAGATAAAGTAAGCTGTGGAGCCAAAGAGTATGTCTACCATGGAATGTCTCAGTTGAAAGAAATTTTTAGAAGCAAGGAAATTCAAGAGTACCTTTGATACTGATATTGTCGCTGACACCAGAACCAAAACGAGATTAATGGGTGCTGTTCATCAACGACTATAGTCAACATCACATACATTATATTAAGGTGATCCTTATTTTTGACATTTTGGAAATTACGGTATTGGGGTGATGCTCCCAGATCTTCCTCATTATATGATCTAAAACAACCAGCTGATTTTTTTGAATTTTAGATTTTTATGTTATTAACTCGTGTTGCATCGGCCTTGAAGTTCAACATAGGATTTACAAAAGAAATTTTTCAAAATCGTTTTTAATTGTTCAAAAACGTCCAGTCGGAAAACAGTGAGACGGGCACCACTCATATGTCGTAAAAGTAGATAAAATTACAAACGTTTCTACGACTAAAGTGTCCCTTCCTTCAAAGCTGAATTTCTAACAAATGTTTAAAAACAAAATTTCCGTATAATACGTGTCGAGTTTTGAAAAAGAAAAAATTTATTATCATTGTTTAACAGCGTGTCTACCATTTGAAAACAGAAAATATTAGACTTTTTATCGGACTTTTTCGTAAGTATAGTTACAATTAAAAAGGCTCAGCTGTGCAAAAATTTTTTTTACCTATCGCAGGCCCATTCGGGACGTTTCCGCGATAGGGGGTGTGGTGGCCCGAGGCCAATTTGGCATGCATGCATCGCTACACGCCTATCATCGATTTTTTTTTAAACGCTGAAAGTACTTCTTTCAAGAACTGAATCTTTCTCAAACAGTGCATAGGCACTCATTTCGTCATTATTCAATTTTTTCATTGAACCAAAGAGTATGCCTAGGAGAAGGGATCACTTGGTACCTAGGAAGAAATGAGATACATTGAGGAGCAAACTAAGCCCTTACTCAACTTTCTACCTATAACAGAGTCCATTTTACTTCCGAAAAATCTAAAAATTCCGAATACGAATTTACTGACCCCATTCGCTATTTTTTGTTCTCTTCGAAAATAATATTTCCGACCAAGTGGTCCCTTTTTCTATACACACTCTTGTAGGATTATCATTTGACCTACAGGACTATTTTTCAAATATTGGATTTTTCTTGGATTTATTGGCCGTATTGGACCGACAGACACCCGAACTAATTTTTTACGTTGAATTAGAATATGCACTTTAAATCTTCCAAACATCGTCCATAAAGTCCGAAAAAGTACAAATTTTTACAATTTTTCGGTCTACCAACAATACGGACGAACGCAGCGTCAAACTGATGACTGACTATTATAATAGTCTTACCTGTAATTTGAAGCAACAAAAACAATACGTCCTAGGCTGTGTTTAATAACCTCAGCCGATGTATCCGGACTGGTCCAAAAAAGACCCTTAAACAGTCCTTCTTAGTTGGTTAGCCCTACATAATTATATCTAATATACTGTGGGCTGTTCTAAAGATGGAAGTCTCGTAGCAGTGATAGAATGTTCCATTTATGGTGTGTACTTCTTTTTTGGCGCCAACAGGACCCAAAAATGCCGACAATATTAGTTTTTGCTTGTATGAGGTGAATAGCAGGCAGTACTGATACCTGGACTTGGAAAAAAGTACACGTATCCAGGGCCCCGCAAACAGGAAGAGAGGCTTCATCCCTTAGCCGTGCCCAGTTGGCAGACTTGCGGCAAATTGAGATGATCACTCGACAAAGAAAACAAGTGGGCACCTTTCTTTCTTTTTCTGTCGGTTAGTTTACCCATCAACTTGAGTAAATTCGGCAAATTTCGAGTTCTATGTCGGTAAATTTGGATACAACACTTTTGCCAGCTACCAGCAGTTCGAGGTCTGGTGGCCGAGTGGATAGCGCGCTGGTCTCGGAATCCGGAAGTCCCGAGTTCGAGCCCACGTAGCAACTCGCTACATTTCGACCTAGGCCGGTTTTTCGGCAAGACGAGAAGAGGGCTAAAACAGCCCTAACAGCCTCCCCGACGTCTCTGAAGTAATGCTCGAAAGGACGGATTCCAGGGCTCGGGTTGAGAGTAAAACTAGAAAAGAGGTATCAGCAGTTAGGTCATTCTTCAAAAATGTTGATATTCCAGGTATGTTTCACGGAGGAAAGTAGGGGGTATTTGACATTTCTTTAATGGAAGTCGTTAAGAAGCGTTCTGTATAACATACCTATTGGTAAGATTGGGCCAACAGTGAGGGGATTCTGTATTTTGGCATGGCAATCAAAATGATGAACGTCATGCCGAAGGACACATGAAAACGTCCAAACCGAAAGACAATAGCGAACAAAAAGAGTTCTGTCGTCGATTTTAGTAGATACCAAAACAAAAAATTGCATGGAGAGTTGATACAGACATATACTAACCCATTAATTAGATGTAATTATGTGAGGATGATGAATGTCTATCGTTGTATGAAGATGACCATGCCGAAAGACACTTTTTTTTTTAACTCAGAATTTTCGACAAAAATACGCGAATGCACGAGTCTCGTCACAAAAAAGCGGGATTTGATATGCGGACCGTATTGCTCTGAACAGAATATACACTTTGACCATTGATTGCGACGAAAAACTATTGAAATTCCTGTTTTGTGATTGGCTGAAAAACAGTCATGCCGAAAGACAAAGAATCGAGGGACAATTTTCAAGGTTGGCAACACTGACTCTCGGCTGTGAAGACGAAATTTCCACGTTGCCAACTTATTTATTCATTTATCTAGAGCAATATTATTTTACCAGTTTGTTCTGATGTACAGCTTGAAAGAAAAGAATAATAATAAAAAAAATTGTTAAAAGGACAGCAATGCTGACGGACATTTTAGCACACTTAATTCAATTTTAACTCATTACAAGTGGATCAAATTTCCTTCTGAAACCTTGGAAAACTAGACTTCAGTCATATCTATCAACGGCAAAAAAAAAAAAAAAAAAAAAACTCGTATTATTAAAATAACTTGTGACATAACTGTTGGGGACTGAAATATCAACATTTTTTAAGAATAGCCCAGTTATCATTATTGTATACCTCTTAAGAGGTCAAAATTGCAAATTTATAGTTTTACTAAATTTATAGGCGATTTATGGAGAAGAATGGTGGATCGAAGGTTGAATTATTTTTTCCCAAAACTTATCCGATTCTGAAGTTCGGAATAATTTTTCTTTTAATGTTTGGCCTCTTATCTGCTTTTACGTGGAGACCGTCTTACTGTTTTTTGGTATGACTCTTTTTGAGTGATAATATCATTTCGGCAAAATCCCTCACATAAATTCCATGTTAAACTTGCAAGGCCGGTGTTGCCTATTATGCATATCGTACGAGTATACCCAAGTTCCATGCATGTAGAAAATTAACTTCTTGCTGAATGTTAAGCTCAATTCATTTAATACCGCAGTCACCTTACTAGTATCGTTTCCTTCATCATATGCCTCAATTTTAACGGTAACTGAAGTTTTTTCACATGAAGAAAATAAGTCATTTTGATATGGATACGACTAATGGCTGTCTAATGGTTCGTCATGCGAAAAATTCCTCCGAAATACGTTACCATCGTGACGTAGTTAGGTATTTCCCCTCTTCACGTGGTCATTCGTTCCACCACGTTTCGACCGACTTACACGGAGAACGCCGATCAACCCCGAGAATGGATGACCAACACCCAGACTGTCATTACGATGACGTCATTGACTGAATGCGTATCGTGTTTGGTAGTCATAAGACATATCTATGTACAGATGTTGTATCCGCATGCAGGGTAAATTCTTTGATTTATTTGTTCTTCGGATTGAAGAAAAATGGGCGTCCAGTGTATCTGCTCGGTCTTACATACCATTTCGTACAAGCGAGCTCTCATTTTACAGTTTCCTCTGTTGAAACAGGAAGGCAAAAGGTACTACTATCCCCTTTCCTAGCACCATCGCCACTGCTCGAAGAAATACTCGTTTACTCGCCTTATTATATTTTCAAATTCAGACTCTTCAAAATCGGCGCCTATTATGAGTAGCCCAGCCCCAAACTCGGGAAACTTCCATTAAGAAACCGAAATCAAAACGGTCGTTACATCGAGTAAGATTAATGCACTCGGGGTGGCTGCTTCTCCATCCCACAGAAACACGTATCACGCTTAAGTACGTGTAATCTAGCTTGAATATCAACCAACCTCGCTTTCAAAAGGCTTCTTTCGAGTTCTCTCATCTCGCTGTTGTACACACAGAAACAAACAGGTACACATAGACATGGCTTGCACCACCGTGTATAACTGAGACGCGAACTCGCAAATCAGTAACTCATTCAACTATACTGTCTAACGAACTACGAGTCTGCAATCACAGGATGTGGAAAATACTGGACCCAGCCAGCTCCACCGATGAGAGGAGAAAAACTGATTCGGGAAGTACTTTTTCGACGAAGCGCATATGAAATGCTGCCACATAAATACGCTTTAATTATACAAACGAAACTCTCACTAGTATGGCGCAGGTGACACTCCAGATTAAGAGGAGAATAAGTAACAGGTGGCGAATGTGTCGCGCAAGATCAATAATATGGGTACTCACTAACGTCTGTGCATGTTCACGATGCAACAACAGAGACAATTTGAACCTCAACTACTGGGATTGAAAACTTTTTCTCGGTTAAATTCGACGCTTCAAAGGCGAGTAAAAAGTTTCGCATTTTACGAAATATACGACGCTATTTATCTAAGTCCGGACGTGAACCAAAAGAATTAATATGTGAGGGTGTGCGGTGCCCTCCACCGTGATTGACTTTTTAACGTTGCTGTATTTTTTTGTACATGGTTTTTGTTGTGTATATATAAGTCACATACTAAAGTCCTGCCAGGCTACTTCCTGCGTAGCACGATGCGAGCGTCTTAGAAACGTCTTTTGTCTCCTGTATTCCAGTACATCAAGTACGTGGTTGTTGTTCTTCTTCTTATTCTTATGACTCACTCTCCTCTTTTCTCTTGCGATCGGTCAGGCAGGACATACGTTGAGTTACAGTTTATATGTTTTTGCATTCTCGGTGAGATCTGTATACGTGACCCGGAATCATGAAATGTGCCTCTCGTGCGAAAACAGGTTTTCGAGATAAACGAGTGTAAAGACGGGACGCAAGTAGTGGCGCGCTCAGATGTACCTAGCGTGTACATCTGTGGTGGTGCGTTTACGCGTTGCTATGACCACTTCGTTTCGAATTCTTGTTCTCTGTCATTCCCCCACGCCCATTTCACACAACACCATGTAAACGGATGTTTTCCCATAAGCCCGTTTCACATGACGCCATATAAACGGATGTTTTTAAACTTTTGACGTAATTTTTGAATGCAATTTGTGAAAAAATTAATGACGATAGGAGGCTACGATTTGTTTCATTCAAAAGAGCGTGATGTTTTCTATAAGAATTGTAAAGAATGAAAAATGTTTTTTTGACACCAGAGGCACATTTTTCATGATTCAAGGTCGCATATACCTATTATGGATCGATCAGTACACGCGCTTTCTCTATACTCTCTTGGTTCTTTTGATTTCGTGTGCCTTCACCCCGGTCCGGACAAGACACTTCTCTCGCGCAGAAAAACCCGCATGCAGGGACGTACCGAAGAATTTTTCCAAGGGGAGAGGGGGGTAGAAATTGTGAAAGTCCCAACTGACTCAACTCAGAAATCCCAAGTATCAACCAAAAAAAAAAACAAAAAACTTTTTGACTTGTTGGGTTTTTCCATCTAACTCAACTCAAAATTCTCAAGTATCAATACAAAAGAAGAGAAACCTTTTTGACTTTTGTTGGGTTTTCCCAACTTCTCAACTCAGTTCCCAAGTATCACAGCAATAAATAAATAAATACAACTTTTAACTTGTTCGATTTTTCCAACTCGCCTGACTCCGCATGTACTTTATCAGCGGTAAGAAATGTTCGTGTGAACGGAGCAAACATTAAAAGAAACAATGCCTCTTAGTGACGCTAGAACTGAGGGACAGGGGCACTTGCCTCCTCACACACATACACATACATGTAGTGGTCTGATAACGTAGACATCAAAGTTATTAGCACCACTGACTTGGAAGCGTATCCTGAAAGCGATAGATGAGTGGATCTCTCGGGTTACCGACGAGCGATCATCAGGAGCTACCTGGCAGACAGAAATAGTGTATATAGAAGCAAAAGGTCACCGGTTCCAGAAGATCCTCTCGGCGGGGATACCTCAAGGATCGGTCTTAGGACCCCTGTTGTGGAACATGTCTTTTGACAGGGTGCTACGGCTCACACTTTCGAAAGGAGCCCAGGTCATCTGCTTTGCCGACGACATCCTTCTCCTTGTAGAGGCGAGGTTGGAGCAGGAAGTTCGCAGCGGGTCCATACTCAGCATCGAGATGGTGTCTCGCTGGATGCAAGCGAATGGCCTAGAGGTGGCTGCCCAGAAGAAGCCGTCCTTTTTCACGGGCGGATTGAGGGCAGGCCACAACCATTTGACCCAGTGGTACTGGGCGAATCGGTATCCCTACAGCCCCGGATGGTGTTGCTGAGAATAACGGTGAACAAGGAACTGTGTTGGAAACTGCATCTCCGTACAGCGGTTGAGAAAGCAAAGTGGACGCTTAGAGCGTTGCGTTAGCTCATGCCGAACCTCCGGGGGCCGAGTGAGAGTCGAAGAAAGCTGTATTCGACAGTAATCCACTCTGTTTGTCTCTACGGGGCCCCAACTGGTTACCAGTTGCAGCACTCCGTGAGAACAGGAAAGACATAGGAAGGGTTCAGCGCATAATCTGCATGTATAGAATCATCTCATATGAGACAGCTCTTGTACTAGCTCGAATGCCTCTTACTGATCTGTTGGCTAGAGAGAGCGCTACTCTTTGTCAGCGCTTTCATAAGCTCCCACCAACTGATGGAAAAACGAAAGGAGTAAAGAAGAAGAAGATTAAGATAGAAGTCCGGCAGCAAACGGTTCAAGAGTGGGTGACTCGTCTCCAAGAGCCCATCCATGGCCGTTGCAAATTGAGGCTAGTGACAACCTCGATGGTTGGCTTCCGCGGCGGCACGATGAGCTGGCGTACCATACTACGCAAACGCTCACCGGGCATGGGTGCTTCAGTGGTTATTTTAACCGTTGAATAAATCGTGCTGGAACAAAATACGGAATGAAGATAAAAGCCAAGAAGACGAAGGTGAGGAAATTCTCAAGAACAAATGACGCCCAAGCAAAAATTAAGATACGACAATGAGGAAATTGAGAATGTCACAGAATTCAGATATCTAGATGCCCTCATAAACGAGGATGGTATGGACCTAAAAGAAATTAAAAGCAGAATTGGCATGGCGAAGCAGGCCTTCAATAACCTCGGCTGCGTTTTGAAAAACCAAACTCTGAGCATCAGTCTGCGGAAAAGGATAATAAGATGCTACGTGTAACCTGTTCTAAAATACTCGTGTGAAACCTGGACAATGAATGTGGAAAGCGAAAAGAGGCTGAACGCATTCGAGATGTGGTGCTATCAAAGACTGCTGAGAATACCGTGGGCTGATTTGGTAACGAATGTAACAATCCTAGCAAGAATAAAAGAAGAAACAACGACAGTACAAGACATCAAGAATCGAAAACTGAAGTACATAGCATAAAAAATCCGAGAAAATGGCGTTTACATGCTGGCAGTACAAAGACGAATTCAGGGACAGCCCCCATCAGAGGTAGGAGAAGATCGGAGCTTGTAACCACGAACTCGCCAATGAACGCTCCGTGCAAGAATCTGCGAGATACGATCAGATGTGCCAGGAATCGAAAAGAATATAGATGCAACCTCTTGATGCAAGAGAAGCGACCAATACGACAACGACGGAATAAAGTATCCAGCCAGTGCTCGCATTGTCCAGCAGAGGTGGATGACGCGCAGCATACCATCTTTTTCTGCACTGAGTGACACGACGAACAAGCCGCACTCGAAGCATCTGTCGGCAGCTACATCACACCCGAGACAATGGTTGAAGTGCAGAACAGGTCAGTGATGATCCAATTCGCCGGCATAGTGATGCGGGCCAAGGAGAATGCCAAACGCGTGAGACAGCGGACAACATCCACGCAGCTCACGCAATCCATGCAGCAGATCTTGAGCGACACGACCCTCCCATAAGTAGACAAGGCTCCCCCACGGGACGGTCGGGCCTGCCAGCTGAAACCCGTCATCGCCGTATCCGAGAAGAATACCAAAAGGTGATACCAGAATACGGCGGCAATAAGGGGGAGGACGGACACGACGACGACAATGGAACCACGAATAGAGAAGCGTGTGCATACGGTAAAAATGATCCATGGTACCCCGACGGTATCATAATCTCAGCGAGGTCGTGAAACTGCTATACTGATTCAAGGCCGCGAGGAAGACACGCATCAACGAAATATCCAGATTCGACCGCATTCGAGTTCGACGACGTGCAAAACTCGCCACCAAGAAGGGGCAAGCAGAACCCCGAAAAACGAGCGGGAAAATTACCAGTCAATACCCAGAAGGTTGACGAAACGCAACGCGTAATTAATAATTCCCAAATGGACGATCGTTCGAGCGCAACAAAAACACTTTTCTCCTTTTCACCACGTTTTCGGCCACCCCGCGATTAATCGAGTTAATGGCGTCGTGCCCAAGTCAATAAGCAAGAAATGAAGGGGCTCTCCCTCTCTCTCTTTCTCTACACATAATATAGACACCGACGTATATTATACATACATACAAAACAAAATTGAACGCGGCTAAAAGAAGTCTTCTCTTTCGCTCTCATACGGTGGCTCTACTCAATAATTAGCGGGAGGGACGGCCGGACAGGAGCGATTCGGGTTTCCATTGTTCCGCCGCAAAACAGATTAAATTTCAATTAGTACTCTTATATTAGAACCGACAGGGCTCGGCGGTTAATTATCGACGGATTAAACGTTATTACGTTCGACTAGGCGAGCAGCAACCCAGCGAACAGGCGGAAGGGGGACTGACGGGCTTCCAAATTGAACTTTTTGATCTCGCCCGGCAAAACGCTCAAAGGACAATTTAAAACGGACGTGATTAATACGCGCCGCGTGGCGACGCGACGCCGAATTCAACAATTCGTTTACCGCGATTATAATTTTCCGACCTTCAAAACGCCCAGTTTTGAAATGAAAAAACCGTTTATTCGTAATTTCCAGTGCGTATAATTTGAATCAGCGGGCCACAACTATCTGTCAACTCCAGCCCCCCCCCCCAATAAAAAAATGCAAAAGGAAATTTTGGCAACCGAATACCCCCTTCTCCCCAATAAGAAATAGAACAAAAAGGTTTTCTCTGTGCCTCAATCAAATTACTACACCGAGTGTTGGTTGACGAAGACTTTCATGTAAGAAGCAAGTAAGGTTTAGCGAAACCAAAGGTGAATCAACTTCAAGAGAGCAATCTGATACGAAAAAAAAGGCTGCATCCAGTTTGCGGCCACTGAAATAACAGGTGGGTAGCTGGGTACCAGTTTGCGGCCCGTAAAAAGTAGGGTAACTTCTTCCTTGCGGCCCGAGTAAAATGAATGGGATGTCTGGATTGCGGCCCCTGCAAATGTCCGACCTACTTCTCTTATGACACGAACGACTCCGTTTCGAAGTGAAGATGAAGATCTCTTCGCCACCCAATTTAAATCCCTCGTAAAGTTATCGTTGACTTCGAACAAGCTATCCACAGTGCTGATGTTTACCTACAATGCGTGGCCCTTTACAATAAATTATTCAAGGATGTCGTTTTCATTTCAATCAGTCATATAGTTCAGGAAAATACAATCCTTAGGCCTGACGAAAATGTACAGGAGTGAGAGAGCTGGAGGCTCAAATCTCGGATCATTTTTCGGATTATCGTTCCTACAACCTGAAAAAATAGAAGATTTTTTCATTGAAGAATTTCTAACCGCACCTGTTTCTCATAACAGTCGGTCCTAAGTCCGGTAGAGTGGGAAGAAAAATATGCGCGGGCCGCAAAACGTACAACGCTCGCAATTTCTTTGGGCCGCAACGTGGACAATCTCCGCTTCAAAAAAAAGGGAACGAGCCGCAAAGTGTTTCCTCTCGAAAAAAAAATTCAGTTTATTGTGAGGTTACCTCAGAATGAATTAAAATTCAATTCTCAACACCTCCTGTAGAACGAAATCTAAGATGCCCCACCTGTATGACGGCAGGCTTCACTATCCACGCGGGCAACAAAATTATGGACTTCATGATCCATCGCAATCGAAATCAGCCAATAGCATTGCACTTACCTAAAACAAAAAAAGAAATCATCAATTAATAATGACATAGAAGTAGAGAGGCACACCAATAAAACACATAAAAATATTTCATCTTCCTTTTTTGTAGCAGGACCATAGTCATCCTTTGGTACGTATCAGGGAGAAGAGCGCAAATAAAACTTTTTAAAGGGCTAATTTCAGTATTAGAAGGGTGCCAACGGATTTTAAGGATGGCTTGTGGAGTAGGTAGACTCCGGCTCAAGCCAGCGCTGCTATTTACCAACCTGTAATTTAGAAAAAAGAAGGGGATGAAATATCTTGCACGTCAGGAAAACTAACGTCAACGACTGGTCATTGAGCAGCTGAAACCATGATATGCGCGACAATTCTGTCAGATATGAACGCCAAACTGACCACGTCAGGGTGAAGTATATGAACATTTTTTTTTTTTTTTTTTTTTTGCAGTTTAGACGCCAATAAATTAAAATGTTGCGCTTCAAATTGATAATACTTCAATCGTTGAAAATTAAAATGTTGCACTTCAAAATACAGTACACACCCTTCCCGCATAAAACTTCTTTCCTCTGGTCCCTTGGATAAATTCGTATTTTTTATTTTCCCGCCTAATACGTTTCTTATTCGGGTTTTGCTATAATAAATAAATTAATAATACTCGTCTTTTCTCTATTAGTTCGTGTGTACTCCTACATTACCGTAATTTTTTCGCTTTATTAGTACATATACGATTATTTTATCACATTTCTATCCATGTCTATTTTATTTTCTTGACATGCACCGTCGGCGTTCAGGAGTGAAATTTGACTGCTCAGTTTTTTAAAGTGGCGTGGAATTATTTTACAGGCGTTTGTTACATTCATTGGCTGCTTGATATTATATCCTGGCGTGAATTTATTGTTGGGATGTAGAAAAAATTTAATGGTCGTTTCACGTAGCTATTTTGTCGCTAATTTCCGCCTTTCTGACGTGCCGAAAAATCGGTCCCAAAAAGAAGACACAGCTGTGTATTTAGGTCCTTAACTAGCTCGTGAATCACTGATATAAATCAAGAGAGAGGTTGAACGAATCCACGAGTACCTGTCCCGATCTAGCATGTCGCCAGTCTGCAGTCACCTTCTACGCCGAGCAAGCCCCTCAAAGCGGAGCCGTCCTAACGATCCCGCACCATAAAGGGGGCACACAGTATCCCTTTCAGCATACATCTAATACAGCTTCAAGACCGAGAGCTCAGCAGAGGAGGCACATCGTCGCCTGTGATTGGCTTTTCTAAACTCTACATAGTATTCCCCCTCAGTACTACTTTCTGAGTCCCGTCGGGTCCACAAGACAGTAGTGTCGACCCAGCACTGACCTAACATATACCATGTACTAAAAATGTACTTCGATGTAACCTATCGAAGGCAAATAAAGTAGACCCCCCCCCATTATCCGCCATCGATTTATCCGCCCGCCCTTCTGGGTTATCCACCTAACCAAGGGCGGATAATCCGACATCTTGCTAAAATCATAACTATGGTAATTTGCACACGTGATGATAATGACGATAATCATGATGATGATGATAAAGAAGAAGAAGCATTAGTACATATGGATTATGACGATGCTTTTTCAGTGGTAAAAAAGTCGGTGGTGTTTCAAGAACAATAGCTAGCAATCACTGCTCAAGATCATAAAATTCAGAAAGTGCAAAAATCATGCCGCTCAAGTGCGACTTATTATGAAAAGGCAAACAAAATTAGAGATTAATGACTTCCCCTTTTAGCCTTTTTCTTTTACCGTACTGTATTTTTTCCCCTTTATTGATAAACGATGCCAAAATTGTCAATTTTTTCTCAAATATAGAAGTTTTTTTGTATAAAATAATTTACCACCTAACGAACCTGATTCAATAGAAATTGTTTCCCCATGTCCCAATGTTGCTTGATTAAAATTACATGTTTTCGGGTTATCCGCCCTTTTCGTTATCCGCCCCACCTTCAGCTCCGATTAGGGCGGATAGATGAGAGTCTACTCTACTAAATAAGTGACCCACTTAACAGGTGAGCACACTTACCTAAAGTTCTCTACTAAAAGCCTGAGTGCGCACAGCAACACCAAAATCAGATTGACCATATACGATTCTACAACCTCTGCAATCGAGGCGGAAACGAAGATGGTGCCTATGCTTATGGGCTCTGCCTGTCACTACACATCATCCCTCTTGTTCACACCCTCGAGAAATATATACTATACCTTCGGTTGGCCGAGTTCGCAGCTTTGCGGTATCAGCCGCTGCCAAGTGGAGATACGACATCATAAAAAAAATTAGGCATGAAAGGAAGGATAACGCAGTTCATAAACAACTTCTTAAACGATAGAAAAATCCAAACCAGAATAGGAAACTCCTTCTCACAAGAACACGAACTGAAGAATGGGACGCCCCAAGGAAATGTCATCAGTGTTCACTGCTTTCTGATCCTCATCAACGATATAATTCAGTGCATACCTCAGCCAATAACATGCCGACTGTTCGCCGACGACCTTAACATAGCCGTCCGCTCGTCAGAACCTGCAATGGCTCAAAACATCCTCCAAATATGCTTGGATAACCTGAACTACTGGAGCCAAAACAACGGCCTGAAATTCTCATCCTCAAAAACAACCTACATGATTTTCTCCCGTAAACACAAAACAGCTCCCATCCAAATCTCGCTCAATAACACCCCTCTCAAACATACCAATACTTACAAATTCCTAAGACTAACATTTGACTCCAAACTAAACTGGCTACCACACATAAAAAACCTAAAACATAACTGCATAAAGGCACTCAATCTACTCAAAATGATCAAAAACAACAACTTCGGACCTAACACAATCACACTACTCCAACTATACCGAATACTCATCCGCTCTAAACTCGACTACGGAGCCATCATATACTACAGAACAACACCAAAAGCAAATGCTCAACTACTGCAAACAGTACAAACCATAGGACTACGCACTGTCATCGGAGCGTTCGTAACTACCCCTACAGTGAGCCTACAAAGTCTAAGCAGTGAACCACCAATTGAAACCAGAACCAAAATACTAACAAAACTGCTCTAAGATAATCGCAAACAGAGAACATCCGTCACATAACTTACTGATTGAACAACTTACCTGACAAGAACACAACCAAAACAACAACGTACACCATAGATACAAAACCGACCTACTCGAAACTGATACCAACCTACAATTTGTAACAACAATTACAACGCAAAACCAAAAAAACCGCACTCAACAAATAAATAACAAGTACATAAAACAATGGAATCACGAATGGACCGTAGAACAGAACAACAAATTGCGCAAAATCAAAAACCACGTATACCCCTGGAAAACAATACAACAAAATCAACGCAAACTAGAAACTTCTATTAACCAATTGCGATTAGGACATACAACCTTGACCCACTCACACCTCCTGAAAAAAGAATCACCATCGAAATGTCTAACTTGCAACGAACAAGTAACAGTAAGACATACAGGGTTAGTCAGTTTAAAACGCAGCATGAAAAATCTTGTAATTTACAAGTGAAGCGTACTCGGCGCGTCTCTTATTTTTTAAAACAATGAATTAGTAACGCGTATTCGATGCGTTTCTTATTCAATAATCCTCGGGGAAAATCTCCGATGATTTTCGAAGAATTTCATTGACAATCTTTGGGAAAATTTTCCAATGATTTTTAAGGAATTTCACTGGAAATTTTCGGAAACAAATTCCAGTAATTTTCGATACAACTAACCCCCAGGAAAATATTCTCCGAAGAGATTCATCGAAAATCTTCAGGAATAATTTTCGATGATCTTTAAGGAATTTTATGATAAATTTTTCTGAAAAAATTTCAATAATGTCCAAAGAATCTCATTCGAAATCTGTAGAGAAATTCCCGGATGATTTTCAAAGGAAGTTCATTGGAAATGGAAAGAAAAATCCGAAAACTTCCGAAGAATTTTATCGGAAATCTTTTGAGAAAATTTCCAATATTTTCCAACAAAAAACTACTTCTGGAAAATCTCCCGACAATTTTGGAAGTATTTCATAGGAAATAATTCGGGGGGGGGGGACTCCGTCAGTTTTTGAACAATTCAATAAAAAATCTCCCGCAGAATTTCATTGGAAATCTTTTGAGAAAATTTCCAATATTTTCCAACAAAAAATTATTTCGAAAAAATTTCCCGACAACATTGGAAGTATTTCATAGAAATTATTAGGAGGCGGGGGAGGGGAACTCCGTCAGTTTTTGAAAAATTTAATGAAAAATCTTCAGGAAGATCTTCGAGAAATTTCATCCAAAACTTCGGGGAAAATCTCTTAATGATTTTTTAAAAATTTCATCAGAAATTTTTGCTGGAAATATTTGATAATTTCTCAAAAATTGCATTGGAAATTTTCTAATCAAAGAATTTCTTGGCCAATTTTCGAAAAGATTCCCATGATTGTTGAAAAACATCTCCGATGATTTTAGGAGAAGTTTTTTCGAAACTTTAGAAAAAATCTGCAATTATTTCAAAGGAGTTAATTGGAAATTACTGAGAAGTGTCTCTGATAGGTTGTACCAACGCGATTAACATGCAACGAACGGGCTTTTCGTAAAAGATTTGCGTTGAGATTCTTTGGCGTCAATTATCGGAAGTTTTTCCCAAAAATTTCCGATGAAATTTTTCAGAAGTCATATCGGAGAATCCTCCCGATGATTTTCGATGAAATTTCATGGAGAACATTTTACCTGAAGATTGTTTATACAATTCTTCAAAAATCGTCGAAGTAAAATGTTCTCCGAAGAATTCAATCGAAAATCTTCAGGAGAAATCTTCGGGAAAATTCTCCGATAACTTCTAAGAAATTTCATTGGAACAAACCAGGATTGGCCACTAAGCACGTGCTTAGGGCGGCAAATTTTTAGGGACGGCAACATTTTATTTTGTTGTAATCAAGCATGAGATCTAATTCAACAAAAAAGTACTTAAGGCATGCCAGATTTCAGAGGCGGCAAATTTTATGTGCGCTTAGGGCGGCAAAACTTCAAATCCGAGGCTGCATTGGAAATCGTTGGAAAACATTCCGATAATTTCCGAAGAATCTTATCGGAAATCTTCAGGAAAAATTTCCAATGTTTTCCAAAGAGATTCTTTAAAAATCTTCGGGGGAGTTTTCCGATAATTTTTCAAGAATTTCACAAGAAATATCCGGGAAAAATCTCTGATGAAATTTTAAACTGCATAACCATGCAGAAATTATAAAAATTCTTCCTAAAACTTTCTGATGAAATTCTTTAAAAATTATCGGAGATTTTTCCGAAGATTTACAATGAAAATCTTCGGACATTATCGAACATTTTTCATGAAGATTTTTGATAAAATCCTTCACAAATCATCGGCGTTTTTCCCCGAATATTTCCTAGGAAATTTTTCAAAAATTATCGGAAAATTTTCTCAATGAATTTTAATGATACTTTTTGGAAAACATTGGAAATTTTCTTTGAAGATTTCTGATAAGTTTCTTCAAAAATTATCGGATTTTTTTTTCAAAAATTTTCGATAAAATACCTTAGATGTCATTGGAGAATTTTCCCGAAGATTTTTCCCATAGATTTTTGATGAAATTCTTCGGAGAACATTTTACTTGATAATTGTCGATAAAATTCTTCAAAATCCGTCCGAGTTTTCCCGTGAATATTACCTGTGAAATTCTTAAAAATTATGGGGAAACTCCCGCGAAGATTTTTGAAGAAATTCTTTAGAAACCAGAGATTCTTCGGAAATTATTGGAATTTTTCCCAAAATTTTTCGATGAAATTCCTTAGAAGTCATCGGAGAATTTTGCCGAACATTTTTCCTGAAGATTTTTGATGAAATTCTTCAAAAACCGCAGGAGTTTTCCCCCGGATATTTCCTAATCGGAACATTTTCTCGAAGAATTTTAATGAAATTCGTTGGAAAACATTGGAAATTTTTTCGAAAGATGTCCGTTGAGATTCTTCGGAAATTAGTGCATTATTTTCTTTCATTGTTGATGAAATTTTTCAAAAATCATCGGACACTTTCCCCGGAGGTTATTTTACCCTTTTGGAAGAATAAAAAACGCGCCGAACACGCTTCACTTTATTGCCGTGAACGAGATTTTTCATGCTGCGTTTTAAACTGACTAAGCTGTTCCCACGTTGCACTAGCTTATCATAATACAGGTGTACGCACCGCGGCGGTTTAGTCATATTAACACGCAGCGAACAGCATTTTCCTATGCTGCGTTTTAAACTGACTAACCCTGTATACTACTTGACTGCAGAAAGTACACAAAAATACGAACGAACTTACAACTATCAAACAACCTCTTAATGATACTAACTGACAATCAGACTGCCCTTAACCTCGTCCACAAATTCATAACCCAAACCGGAGTCAACTTCAGCGTGTCTTCGTAACCAGCATAATATGTATATAAAGTGGGAGACTGTTGTACCGTGGAACAAAAAACTTTGATCTCAATTTTCTCAGTTTTGAGTGACTGAAAGTAAAATTGAAGCACATAGGATGCACGTACTGATAAAAACGCTTCAAATGGTTAGGTTGATCTCAAATTTACGATAAACTGAAACCCTACTATTTGAATTCAAAATCTTCAAAATTTGTTCCAAGGTACAACACCCTTATTGTACCTTGAAACATCACCTCGTGTACCTTGAAACATACCTCGTGTGCCTTGAAAAGTAGATCAGAAATAGTGGTTTTAGTTTCCTCAGTTAGCTGAATTTCTGAAATAAGCTGAGGTAAGTTGAAGAAAATGCTTCCATTACAGTACCAATGAACAAAATAAAAATTACAAAATCAAAAACTGAAAAATGGGCTTCCGTTTAATGCCTTGTTTACTTTGCGGCATACTTCAGATAAATACAGAATTAATAATAATTTTAGAAACTAAGCTAATATTATCGAATTTTATTAGAATTTTTTCCGGTTTTAAGGTACACGATGCAATATGAGATCGCATTTTACACGTTCCAAGGTACACGAGTATGTGTTGTTCCAATAAGGTACAATGGTAGGTCAAATAATGAAGATGACCCAATTTGGGGACACACCGCATCGAGAAAAGTAGCTAAGAGGAGTCTATTTTATGACAGTACAAAAATAATTATACTAAATTTGTATTTCGAAGTCGAAATACACGGA
Source organism: Acanthococcus lagerstroemiae (assembly GCA_031841125.1). Classification (NCBI taxonomy): domain Eukaryota; kingdom Metazoa; phylum Arthropoda; class Insecta; order Hemiptera; family Eriococcidae; genus Acanthococcus; species Acanthococcus lagerstroemiae. Next base: position 9,284,177 of record CM063108.1, read on the forward strand.
AATTGAAAAAAAAATTTCTTTACTTTTTGTGTGACATACCGCAACTAGTACAAGATAATGAGGAGCAAGGTTGGAAAGTAAGTTGATCTCTGAGAACGTAACACTAGTTTCCACTACCAAAAAACCGCCACCAGAGAGCAGCACCACGTCGAGATATTTCCAGTGTTTCAAGGTACATTGTTATCAAGATACAACAGTCTCCCCTACATAAATTTAAGATTATAATCCTTCTAGGATATTGAAAATCTTTAATAAAAAAAATAATAATAATAATAAAAAGGGGGTGCCTAGATTATGGAAGTTACCAAAAATCGGTTCTTCCACAATGTATCAAGCAGGCGGTCATTTCGAACCGCACCATCTCGTCGATTTCCTGCTTCCGAGCTCGCAATCAACTTCGGTTTTTTATGGACACGCTCGGGAATATGGTCTAATTTTGAAGAAATTCTCCGTTTCGTGTTTTCACATCAAACGCACAATTTGCGTAAGAGCAAAAATCGAAGGAGAAACAAGCCGGCGACGACGACGGTATCGTGTGTCACACCTACAAGGATACCCCAGAAAGCATTTCACGACGAGGGTTTTGTTCCAGGTCATTTGAATAGAATTATCAAAGTCACCGTCTTGTCACCATAATGCCCTTCCCCCCGACACTCTTACCCTTGCTTGCTACGACATAAACCAGCCGGCCGTAGCGCCGTCAAATTCGCCGTTCCTTTCTCTTCAATTACACGAATTGACCGATTCGCAGACAAACAGAGCGTAGCTCCAGGACTGACCCCGAATTTTACGAGCGACAATAACAACTATCGAGACGACGTTGACACGATGATTACCTGGCTGTCGTTTTCCGTCATCGCCATCCACGCGACATCATTAGCTAAAAATCACGTTTCCCGAATTTGTCGAGCTACACGCCGAGCACGGCTGCTCATCGCTAAGACAAGCGTATTGCTCAAAATTAATGGATTTCGAGCGCCGCACAGCGTCGAGTCTCCCTGCTCGTCAGCCCATTCCGCACTCAGCCTGTCCTCTTCTCACCTCGTGCACGCCCGCCGTAACACGATCGTCTTCCTTTTTCGCTCGAACACGTTTTCCATAAAATTTGACACTAATGAAGTCAAAGTAGCGGCGCGACTCCTAAATCAGTCTTGTCTGTGCCCGCTCTGCTCGTGCGCGCAGCATAATCCGATCTCTTGTTTAGATGTATCGTATCTCTCTTTCTCCTTTTCTCCCTTTCACTCATCGCTCTCATCATTTCGTTCTTCCAGCCGGCGACTTTCCCTACCACGTCACGCTTGTCATTAACTAGTTAGCTGATAACGTGAACGGGCTTTGATACACCGACATCAACACGGGCAAGTCGACGGAGTTGGTCGGAAAATTTCCCAAGTACGATTTCAGCTGAATACGAGGTACAGATTAAAGTGTAGGTACAAATATATCGCCCACCAATCTGGACCAGTGAAGAACTTCTATGCGCACAGGGTCTTACAGATAAAGAAGCTGACTTTGTCAATAACCAGGCACAGTCATGAGGGCAGATGCGGGGTACCTTCTGCCCACCATGCAACGTGAAAAGCCGCTTATTTCCCAGGGCAGGAAAGTTTCCATCTATATAGACCGCGACAGGACAACGCGGCGGCGTTTTCACATCGTATTAATGAAGACGGGTGCGACAAAAAAAAAAGGGGGGAAAAAAGGAAGTCTGCGAAAGAGTTTCGCCAGCAGTCACCTCTTATCTGTGGAGAGATGAAATATGACTGTGACCGTAATAAACGCATCTCGTTGAGCATGGCAAAACGGAGATGATAAATAAGTACGTACAAAGGCAAAGAAAGGAATATAAACGGCTGACGATTTCGCGAACAATGCTAAGCACTATTCGCGATAAGTTAGCATTTTGAATCCGCCGGCAGGGGCCTACTCCGATATTTCGGACCATTTATAAAGACATTCTGGTCGTCGTTCGAAACGTGGGGACACAATTTGCCGGCGCGAATGAATAAGCTGACGCTAAATATTTATTACAGCCTCTTTATTTATAAACGCGTATGATATACTTGGTCCCCAGTCCGGGTAACAGGCTTTGTGGGGGATAACGCCTGTATTTTTCCACCATCCACAGGATCCTCAAAAAAAGAAAAGCAATAACAAAAATTGTTCCATTGTTAAATAACACTTCTTTTTCTACATTAATTGATGATAGAGGCGCGTATGACGATGCACGCATGCTAAATTGGCCCCGGGCTGAAAACAGCGACGATTATGGCCGGACAGAATTGGTGAAACTCAAGCAGCTCCCGCGGAGAGTTCCATTGGCAAGGCAAGAGGAAATCAACAGGATGATCAATGACCCGCACAGACAGGGTGTTATCGAGCCATCTTCAAGTCCATGGACATCCCCCATTGTGCTGGTACCAAAGACGGATGGTAAAATGCGGTTGTGTGTGGATTATCGTCGGCTGAATGATGTAACTTGGAAAGACAGTTACCCATTGCCGGATCGACGACACACTGTACCTACTAGGTGGAAGCGAGTGGTATACCACAGTGGATTTGAAGAGTGGTTACCATCAAGTGGTCCTCCATCCAGAGGATAAAAGAAGACAGCGTTCTCAACTGGTTCCGGACTCTGGCAGTGCACAGTGATACCCTTTGGACTGTGTAATGCGCCAGCTAAGTTTGAGCGTTTGATGGAGACAGTCCTGCGAGGCCTACTAGGCAAGATCTGTCTAGTGTACCTTGATGATGTGGTCATTTTTGGAGGATCCACACTGCAGTGACACCTAGATAAGGCTAGACCGGTGGTCTCCAGGTTCCAGAGTCATCCAAGAAGTGTTCCCTAGCCCAGAAGGAGGTACGATTTTTGGGCCACGTCATCTCCAAGGAAGGAATCCGGACAAACCCAGATAAGCTATCAGCAGTGGAAAAGTGGCCAGTTCCAGTGGACAAGCGTCAGACCAGGAGCTTCCTCGGATTCTGTTCCTACTACCGAAGGTATATCCTAGACTTTGCTAGTATTGCCCGACCACTGCATCAGGTAACAGAAGATCGCCGGGAATTTATCTGGACAGACAAGTGCACAGAAGCCTTTGAGAAATTGAAGACGCCATTGTGTACAGCTCCAGTCTTGGCTTTTCTAAAGCCGGACAGCCATTCATTGTGGACACAGACGCCAGCGACACAGCCATCGGACTCTCCCAGCTGGAACATGGGAATGAGCGCGTCATTGCTTACTACAACAATTGTCTTTCGCGGCCTGAACGGAACTACTGTGTCACTAGGAGAGAGCTCCTCGCTGTGGTCAAAACTTTGCGCCAATTCCACAAGAATCTGTATGGCCAGAAATTTATTCTACGGTCTGACCATTTGGCATTCCAGTGGCTTCTGTCCTTCAAATATCCCGAGGGACAGATCGCGAGGTGGCTTCAGCAGCTACAGGAGTATTCCTGCGAAATACAGTTCCGGAAAGGCAAAAGCCATGGAAACGCGGACGGATTATCGAGGCGACCGTGCCCTGCAGACTGCCGGTTTTGTCAGCGACTGGAGAAGAGGGAACTTGCGTCCGTTAAGCGAGTTTCGCTGCAGTCCAGTAATGCACTGAAGAAAGATCAGCTGGAGGATGAAGTCGTTGGTCGGATTCTACGGGCCAAGCAAACGAGCGAAAGACCACGATAGCAGGAAATTTCGGGTCAGTCACGAGAGCTGAAAGTTCTGTGGGCTCAGTGGGACTCGCTGCGCATTGCTGACGGCCTTCTGGTGCGCGCTTGGGAGTCGGAAGATGGCACAACAGTGCGAATGCAGACCATCATCCCACGGAAGAAGGTTCCAGAAATCTTACGTGGTGTACATGACCAAGTTTCCGGACGGCATCTGGGCACCACAAAAACCCTAGCGAAGATTCGAGAGCGTTTCTACTGGCCGACGTACAAGGAAGAGGTGGAAGACTGGTGCCGCCGCTGCACCACTTGTGCGGCAGTGAAAGGGCCACAAACTCGGTCTCGCGGGAGGATGCAGAAGTACAACGTTGGATATCCATTTGAACGGGTCGCAAGGGATATTACAGAACCATTCCCGCTCTCGGAAAACGGTATGTGTTGTGTGTAGGCGATTATTTCAGTAAATGGCCTGAAGTACACCCGATGCCAACACAGGACGCTGAGGTAGTGGCCAGGACCTTCATGGAGAATTGGATCACACGTTATGGTGTCCCACTGGAGCTACATACAGACCAGGGGAGGAACTTCGAATCCAATTAATCGAACAAGCATGTCAGCTTCTGGGAATTCGAAAGTCGAGAACTACTCCGCTGCATCCGCAATCCGACGGCATGGTTGAGCGATTCAACCGGACGCTCAAGGAATATCTGGCCAAAGTCGTTGCCGAGCACCAAAGAGACTGGGACCAACACATCTCGTTGTTTCTGTTGGCCTACAGATAAGCCGTCCAGGTAAGTACGCAGCACACTCCCGCAAAGGTCGTCTTTGGCCGGGAGTTACCGTGCGATCTAGATTTCGAAACTCCACCTCAATAGCCGCACCTGGTGGACGAGTTTGTTAGCCAACTGAGAGAAAAGCTCGACTCTACTCATCGCATGGTCCGAAATCACTTGCGAATTGCCAGCGACCGGATGAAGACTCGCTACGACATCAAAGCCAACGAGGGCGACTTCCAGGCTGGGGACCGTGTCTGGTTTTACATTCCGCAGGACGGAACCCGAAGCTACAGAGTCATTGGGAAGGACCGTACACCGTACTCAAGCGGATTCGGATTTGGAAGCTTGGTGGTGGACGAGCCAAAGTCATGCACCTTGATTGTTTGGCAGTCTGGCATGGTGACTATGAAGAAGATCTGGAGCCTGGCCGGGACGTTCAGACTTAAGAAGGGGGCAGTATGGCGAATAATCCCGAACATTCGAGATAAGCGAAGAAAGATCGTCACGTTCCGAGCAGCAGAATTTAGAAGTTCGATAACAAAAGCGATAAGGAGTTTCGCTGATAACGCCGGGATATATAAAGGCCGCTGGCCGTTGCCGTATAGTCTAGTTTTATATACGATAAACTGTGCGTTTTCAAAGCGATCTAGCTACTGTTTTCGTGCGTTTGTATTAGTGTGACGTTCAAAATTCTTAGTACGTGTTTTCGTGCGTTTTTCGGTGCGAATTACGTCACAATATACTTGGTCCCCCAGTCCGGGTAGTAGGCTTCGTGGGGGATGAAGGCTGTATTTTTCCACTGTCTACAGGATCTTCAAAAAGAAAAACAATAACAAAAATTGTTCCATTGTTGAATAACACTTCTGTTTCTACATTAATTGATAATAGAGGCGCATATGGCGATGCACGCATGCCAAATTGGCCCGGGGACACCGCACCCCCTATCCCGGAAATGCCCCGACTGGGCCTGCGTCAGAATAGGGGAGATCATTTTCTACATTAGGGGCAAAAAGTAAAATAAAAGAGTACTCTGATATGAAAATTCTTTATTTCAACTGTCAAGGGCTAGCAGGAGAGGGAAGATAACACGAACTCGAATTAGCATTGGAAAAAATAAAATGAGACATCGTGGACCGGTCCGAAATTAGAAGGGAAGGGGAAACTTTGATCACGAGATCAAGCGGCAATTACTTCAACTACTTCGGATCATCTAGATGTTTTAGGAGAGTGGGTTTCATGATAAACAAACGTTGGTTCAAAAACATGGTCGAGGTTAGAGGGATTACAGAAAGGACTGAAGGACTGCAGTTCTTAGGCTGCAACTGAACGAAAAGGACGTCTTGATAATGATTCAGGTTTATGCTCCAACAAGTGTGGCCCCGAGTAGGAAACAATAGAATTTTACAAGCTTGGAAACTCTGGAAGAAGCCATGGGGTGCCCTACTATTGTGGCAGGGGATTGGAACGCAAAAATCGGAACGGACCTTTCAAATTCAAAATAGCCTTTATTAGTATGCTGAACGATGCAGTCAACAGTGATATGTTACGTAGTACCATTGCGAGACAAAGTCGAGTATAGATATTTGCACCACTTCTTTCGCTAGTGGTGCCCGGGATTTTATTGCCAAATTTCTTCGTACTTGGGATCGCGCCGTTCATATACTAGGGCCCCATTCCCGAGCAAAGGCCAGTCGAAAATTTCTCAAGTCTTCTTAGAATTTATTTTCAATGTTGCTTTTTTTTTTTACTTATATGTATTATTGCTAATTCCTGGCACGGCTGCACCACCTCTCCGATCGAGTCGGCAATTATTATCACATCGTCGACAAATCTTAAATTACACAGATATTCCCCACCGATTTTATATCCCTTTTCTAACCAGCCCGTTACCCTAAAAATCTGTTCTAGCACACAGTTGAAAAGATTAGGGGATAGCGGATCCTCACTCATCTCTCTATCTTAAATTCGCGTCCTTTCCTATCGGTTTTCACATTATGCTCGTGAGTTTTCATAGAGTTTTTGTACATCACTTTTGGTTCAACTCCTTGTGCTTTTAATGCTGACCACAGGTATGTCGTCAGGCGTCCCAACGTACGCGTTTCGATATTAGCCAAATTCCAAACACAGCGAGCGAAATCCTTTCACCGGTCAAGAGTTACGATGTCATTTTTCAAAGTGTAAACTATCATTCCTAACCGAACATATTACTCAGCACCATTCACCATCATACAACAAACGACCACTAGTATACATATATTCATTAAAAAAAAGGTAAGTTTGCACCTTCGAGGCTGTAAATAATTTGAAAAATTCGGAAACGGAATTTTTCACCGCTTCTATTTTCCATTCTTCCCATTTTATATACGTCGCATATTCTAAATACATACGTCGGTTACATACTATTTTACTCGTAAAAAAAGGCCTAAATGATATAAAATCTCGAATATAGCTTTTATTGGAACATTCCTCCTCGCCCTTTCTCTCTCCTCTCATTCATATACACGTGTAAGTTATGGAGGACCCTCCTGAAGGACAGAGAGCAAGTGGAAGAAACGAGTTTTCGGTTTTATAAGAATAAGAAATTCCAAACAACGAAAAGGCCCGAGACGTGGGCCAAGCCGGGCGATTTCGCGCGAGGAGGGTAAAAAAGAAAATATTATTTCGAGGCGTCGAAAAAATTCGCAGCGGCTTTAGGTTCGTAAATAAAACGTGATCATCCGACCGAGGTTATCAAGAAAGTCATCGTTTAAGGTCACTACGTCGTCGTCGACGTTTTTGTCAACGGCAGAATCGTTTAGATTCACCTTTTTTCATTTTCCTAGATGCCGGCTAATAATATTGTCTTATATCTAAAATGATCGCGTATATAGGTCAATTTTACGTGTACGCGGATCGACAGTTTTCAAAATAAAAAAAATTTCCGCTTCCAACGAAGCGAAGCAGCGCGGCGCGAAAAATTCGTACTCCTTACTTCCTAGACAGGACACAGATTTTTACAAAATTTCGTTATTCGGAAATTGAAGTTCGGCGGCAATGTGTATCAACTTGTACGCGATATACATATATTGGTTATAAGGAGCTACGAATCAACACTAGTCCTACGAAACAAAGACATTTGAAACAGCAAAAAAAATACGGGCAGAAATGAAATTTGGTATAGTGGTTTGATACCTCTTCCTCCGTTATATTTCTCCAAAAGTCACCGTGAATCTAACTCCCCCCCCCCCTTTGCCGCCGCATGAGGATAAAACCCGTCCGAATATTCCGATTCGCTGTCTCCGATGCCCCTGCAATCATTCGTTCTGTATACCAGGACGGCCACTCAAACAGTTTTTGAACAAATTGAAAAAGTGACCAAAATTCACAAAACAGTGACCTCAACCTGAGCATAATTTCAAGCGTTAAAGCCTTTTGTGTACCAATGTTTGTGAAGCTGCGTACACTATCGAAACCAAATTCTAGTTGTTATTATTGTCCATGAAGCACGCTCAACTCAAAACTAAATATTCGAAGCAAAAAAAGAGCCAAAAAAAACAACACTATTACGCACAAATTTGAAAATACACATAATTTATAGATTAGAACAATTTTTAAGCCCTGAATCATATCTCAAAAGAAATGTTTCGGTCCAAAAATTACTAATAGTCATTTTTTTCTTTAAGAATGTTCTCATTTTTAAATAGCTGGTAATGTTGAAAAATTTAGAGTCTAGCCCCTCACACTAGATCCCCTTTTCATATTTAGAACAAAATAATTTCAGAATAATGTTTAGTGGGGTCGAAAACATATATGTGACCTGGAATCATGAAATGTGCCTCTCATGCGAAAACAGGGTTCCGAGATATAGACGAGTGTTAAGATGGGGTGGTGGTAGGGTTGCGCACAGATATACATTAGCGTGTACATCTGTGGTGGTGCGTTTACGCGTAGCTAAGACAACCGCGTTTCGAATTCTTGTTCTCTGTCACTCACGTAGGTCCGTGTCACACGACGTCATGTAATTGAATGTTTTTAAACTTATGACATGATTTTTAAATGCAATTTGTAGAAAAACTAGTAAAGATAGGAAGGGACGATTTGTTTCATTCGAAATAGCGTGATTTTTTCTGTAAGAATTGTCAAGAAAAAGTCAAATGATTTTCTGACACCAGAAGCACATTTCATGATTCCAGATCACATATTATGATCCCCCACTCAGTGTTATTAAAATATTTGAATACTCCTCTTCCGCCTTGAAGCCCTTCTGTGAGTTCTAAAACCATGAGAAATGGTTTCAGCGCCCGCAAAAGCCCTATTAACTCAGTTTCAGAATTCTGGCCACCTAGACTTGAATTCTGAACCACTGTGCCCAGCCCTCTGGGTGATACCTCGAATATAATAATTTCTACATAATTAACCCCAAGAAGTTTTACAACACAAGTCATCGATGAAACCAAACAGAAGGTCACATTTTTACATGTACGGTATACCAAGAGTGAGTAGAAGAGGGAAAAAAATTCAGAGAAATAGTGATTATAGAAACGGATTCAAAGGTAAGTAGCATTCTTATGGCCCCTATAACTCAGTGCTACTAAAAAAATGTCAAAAACGAAAGTTCTGCGTGTTCTACCGTAAGGTCTATGGTAAGTATAGTAATGTATACGGTCATTTTGAAATTCTGAACCCCCCACCGATATTTCTGGGGTGGAAACGAAAAAACTGTTAAGACCTTTTTATTTAATAGAATATCTTATTAGGAATATTTTCTTACCGAAAGCATTTCATCATACTATAATATTATACTGTTTGTACGTTACGGTACTAAGGTAACTTGAGTTTGATCCACGTTTCCCACCCTGGAGGGAAGCAGAGGCGGAATTCATGAGGACTTTTGGGGAGATAATGGAGATTAGTACCAAATAAATACACCGAATTTCCTGATTTCTTTGGCTTTCACATTCTACGTCCAAATCAGAACTTCATTTAAATTAACTGTCTTCGCACATGTGCAGAACGAATGCCTGCGGGGGCATAGAAGCAAGGGATGAAGAGAGTCAGAATGTAAGAACGAGTTTCACCCCTTTGGTGGAAGTAAGAGTGAGTTTCATGAAGCTACTCTCTGTATGTAGGGTGTGCCAATTCACAATTTTTTTCTTTGTAGTCCAGTGCGCTTTCGGCTGTTATTCAGTGGACTACCCTAACACTTTTCTCTTTGTCGTCCTGTACTTATAGTGATGCATAGTACCGTATGGTAAACCTATTTGGTGTGTTCCCATTTGTTGTCTGTGGTTGTATAGTCTGTCCAATCAATGAGTCTTATGTTATTAATTGGAATAGGTTCTCGCTTTGGAAGTTAGTTCTTGTGTTTATTATGTTGTTTTGTTTTCTTTTTGCCTTCAGTATCTCAAGTTGTTCAATCAATTTTCTATGCGCAAGATTTTGTATTTTTTCTGTCAACTGGTGGTTGTTGTGTCCCTGGCCGTTGCAGTGTTTTCCAAAAAGTGATTTGTCGTCCTTTAACTTCTGTGATTTTCCATGTTCTTTTATTCTAGTTGTGAATTTTCTGCCTGTTCCTCCTGTGTCGGTCATGTCACAGCGTTCGCAGTCCAGTCTGTATTCTCCGTTGCTGTAGATCCTGTCCTCTGTTTCTGTTTTGTCATTGCTTATTTGTTTGATCAGAGGTGGTCTGTTTCTGATACCGAGTTTTATGTTGTATTGATTGAAGATTTTCTGTATTTTGTATGTATATGTCCTTGTGGATGGTACTACTCCTGCGTATTTGTCTGTTTTTGGGGTTGTTGGTTCTGTGTCTGTATTTTTTTGTTGCATTAATTTGTTAAATATTCTTTCTACTGTTTGTGGTTGTTGGTATTTGTTGTTAATGGCTATTTGTTTGGTTTTGTTACTTTCTGTTGTTCTGTGGTTGTCATTTAGTATGTTGATTGCTCTGTTGCAGTAGTTGTGTAGTGCTGTTCATTTTGTCTTTTTGATAGTGGACTGAGTCTTTGGGTATTACTGCGTCTGTGTGGGTGGGTTTTCTGTAAATGTTGTACTGTATCCTGTTGTCTTTTATTTGTATTGTAAGGTCAAAATAGTTGACGATCTTGTTGCCTTTTTCCATTGTGAATTTTATGGTGTTATTTACACTGTACGTCTCACTCCAGTTCTAGGAGCTTGAACAGCTTATCCAACTGAACCCACTATTTTTTTTCTGGTCCGAGAACAGACGGTTGACGAGTTATATTTCCAGCTCGCAGTTAAAAAAAAAAAAAAATCCACCGCACTAAATCAAACGCGTCCTTCTTCAAAACTACGTTTTATGATTCGCGCGTTTTCTTTTTGTTCTTTTTTTAGAAGTAGCGTTTTTTTTATTTATAATAAATTTTAAACTGGTCTACGAAAGAATAAAATTTCCACGATGTACGTCCTCGTACCTGTTTAATTAGAGTCGGCTCAAGCCGAGCAGCTCGAACCGCGATGTTCACCTTCGACTCCAGTTTTATCGGCTTAAAATAAAGGTAATCCGGACGGACACGAAGCTTTGTTTACTTTATGCGGGACGAAATCATCGAAACCGAATGAAAATTGTAGCAAGTGAACGAAAAACTAGGCAAAGGCTGGAGGGCGCAAAATGTAGGGTAAGGTCACTCGAGATACGCAGTTCACTTCGGGGAATCAAACTCGTTTCATCGGCTCGGTTACAGATTACCTTTTTTGGGATCAGTACAATGATCGTATCTGCGACGCCATCCATCAAATTTATGAAAATGAATATGATTTTTGGCGGATTTTACACAATCTGTTGAACACACATCTCGTCTAAAGGTAACGACTTCATCTCGTCAGTACGGTGGTCTACATACGCTTCACTTGTACTTTACATGCCAACAATTAACACTGAAAAAAACGAAAATTTCAAGTGTTGATTCTAAATTGTAACATTCGAGCATGAAGCGTGATATACGTAACACAAAGTTGAGGCTTTTTTACTGAAAAAGTTGATAATTTCCACTTTTTTCAGGATAGACCAGAGAACCTCTTTTTAAATTGGGAGAACTTTTGCGGAGCTTTAGAGACTTCCGAGACCAACTGATACTCTGTACTTGGGCGGTGAAATACGATCTATGAGTCTGTATCAAATCTAACGAATGCGCAGTTTCACCCGTTTTAATTTAACCTCCAACTCCTCTCACCCACGAATAAAATAAATTAAGAACACTTTTTCTTTTCTTGGCAAGTTTAATAGTCCTTTAGGGTCATAACGGACAAAAGTTTTAGAAATTCAGAAAATAGTCCCACTTCAATTTATTGGCAACCTTAGTCTTGAAATCATCACATAGCTGGGCAGAACCGGAGTACACCTACAATTTCAAACTTTGAATAAATTCATACAAAATTACAGTTTTTAAGATCTGCTCAACAGATAACTCTTTTAGAACAACAAACACATCCTAAATTTCAGTTGTTTGTGAGCGGTGATTCAGATCACTCACATAATCATGTGAGTTACTTTTTTGACAATTGAAGGAGAAAAGAAACTATTTCCCAAAGTACTCACATTTGCGCACATGAGCATACCCTATTCTGGGAGGATAAGGTGGGAAAATGTTAGGAATACTTGAGAGGAACACACAACTTTCTTTACACATTGAGATGATCGTTCTTTACTCTTGGTGATATTTTTTCTGAATTTCCTCTAATTCTTCTCCTAAATTGATTCCAAGAAAAACAAATCAATTAATAAAAAAAAAAAAAAAAAACTACAAACTTTCCTGTCGATCGGATTAGGGGAATCCGTACCAGAAGTTCCCCTTCGTTCTTATGGGAAAAATACCTGGAGTTTTGACTTCTATTCCAGACTAAATTTCCCTCCTATATCGGGCCGTACAGCGCTAGTATTGTCTACTCTTATCAGCGACCAAAAGGTGAAGTTTTTAACACATGTAGCAAAATTTTGGAATCTCGGATGTACGGCACAAATATTCACCAGGACCAAAGACCGTAAATTAAACAATAGAACATTTGCTATCGGATTCAGCTTGTGACATTGGAAGATAAGTATTTTGCTTTTCAACTTTTAGATTTCGATAAAATCTTCAATTTTCTCAAATTTCAGGGTCTAGGTCAAACAGAGAATCTAATAAAACAAATTTCGGGCAGCTCAAAGCGATGGCACTCTGTAGTCGTTTGCCAATAATTGAGTGAGTGAGTGAATCACTGACTCATTGAGTGAGTGACGAAGTAAGGAAGTGAATGAATAACTGAATTTCAGAGAATGAATGAATGACTAAGTGAGTGTCTGAGTGAGTGAATGAATCACTGAGTCACTCAGTAAGTGCTCGAGTAACTGTGTGAATAACTGAATAAGTAAGCACATGACAGTGAGTGAGTGAATCACTGACTCATTGAGTGAGTGACGGAGTGAGGAATAGATGCATAACTGAATTAGAGAATGAATGAATAACTGAGTAAATGAGTGAATCACTAAATAAGTAAGAGAGTGACTGAGTAAATCACTGACTTATTGATTGAGTGATGGAGTGAGGAAGTGAATGAACTAAATTAGAGAATGACTGAATGACTAAGTGAGTGAGTAACTTAGTGAATCACTAAATAAGTAAGCGAGTGACTGAGTGAGCCCCCTGAGTAAGTGATTGAGTAACCGAGTGAATCACTAAATAAGTAAGCGAATAACTGAGTGAGTGAATCACTGACTTATTGAGTGAGGAACTGAAGGGGTAACTACATTACAGAATTAGTGAATAACTGAGTGAGTAACTTAATAAATCATTGAATGAGGAAGCGAGTGACTGAGTGAGTGCCTGAGTAAGTGAATGAATGAGTGGGTGAATCACTGACTCATTGAGTGAGTGACGGAGAAACTGAGTCAATAACTCAATAAATAAGCGAGTGACTAAGTGAATTATTGAGTCACTGAGTAAGTGACTGGGTAACTGTGTGAATAACTGAATAAGTAAGCGACTGATGAGTGAGTGATGAGTGAGTGAGTGAATCACTGACTCAGTGAGTGACAGAGTAACGAAGTGAACAGATTTCAGGCTGCTGAACGCAGTGGCACGCTTTAGTTATTTCCCTTGTAACCCTGATCCAGGGGAATATGTATTTCATTTACAGGTATATGAAGAGATCTCAAAATATTATGAGAACGAAAGCGTTTATTGAAAAAATGATTAGGACAAAATTTGGCTGAGTATGAATTTCGTTTTTAACATGTTTTAGTTGCGTCCCATGAGAAGAAAAAAGATATGTGAGTTCCGTCCCGAGTGTAAAGAATAACGATGAACGAGTAGGGTCCTGCTCTTCTCGTGTCCAGTCCTTCCTTTTGGAGGTAAAAATTTATGAATCCAGAAACCACAATCATCGACAGCTATATGGTAGAGCTACAGTAGAAAAAAATTACCCACATCAAGTTCGTTCACAATCTGGCGCGTAAATTTTTACCTCCGAAAGTCAAAGAATAAGTTGTTTGTTGTCCTCCGAAATTTACGACGTAAGATGTCATTGTCTTTAAATATTTGTACTCCATCACTTTCAGTACATATACCTACAATCTGTATCTTTATTTTCTCGGGACGCAATGTACCCTACATGTGGGACGGAACTCGCACATCTTCATTTTTTTGCTAGGACGCAAATCGAACATCTTCATTTTTAAGCCGGGACGTAACTGATACGAAAATGGCTTTTCGGGACGCAACTGGCAAATTACCCAAAATTTATAGTAGATAAAATTTTCCTTCCATTGAGACCATTTTCATTTCAATCTGATGAATTTTTCTAAAGTATGTAGAGTTTCAATAGTTTCTTTTTTCACGTTCCTAAAATCTTAGAGGGCGACTCTTTCGCGCTGGCAGTCCGAATAGTCATTGAAATTTGAAATTCAACGTTCTCTACCGACTTTCAGATTTTCGAAATGTCTTCCACATTTCAGCTTCGTTTCAACCTTTCAAATAACGTTCGATACTCAGCTTGAAACCTTTTGCTTTTGACTAACTAGCCTCTAACAGGGGTCCAGGGTACTCAATTTTCAGAAACGAAATTTGACTTTCAGTTTGGAAAGGTGAAGAAGACAGATTTGTCGACAAATATTTATTAAAAACTAAAAATTCGCCGACAAAATATTCAAAAAATTAAATATTTGCCAATTTTCTAATCGAAATCTTTTTTAATTGAAAAATAAAATAAATAAACAAACGTGCATAAAAAATGAAAATTCAAATGAAGAGTTTCAAAATTTGCCAACTGTCAAATTAATTGGGGGTGGGGGTCAAATGAACGATCTTCAGATTTGCCGACTTGGGAATCATTACTAAACGTGAGCAAACAGCAAATGTCACATGAAAAAAACTAACATGTTAGCGGAAATGCAAGCAGTCGGTCATCCTAGTCTTGGCATTTCCGAAGAGGTCTTTTTGCTCCAATCTACCCTTACAACTTGGCGCCTCACGCACGTCACCGAAGTGGGCGCTCATGTTTTTTTCCCTTTACTTTCGAACCTCACCTGCGAGTTCGTTTTCTTTGCGTGCGCACTCCTCGGCTTACGAATTTGGTATTCCGCGAGAAGTTTCAGCGGCGCTGGTGCCGCCCGAGGCGTCTCATCGTGATATGCATTTTTCATGTACTTTCAAGAGGGTTTTTCGGGGTGCCTGATGTGCGAACAAAAAGCGGGCTCGAACGAATTAAAAATTCTGTTGCGAGAGATACCGCCGCGTGCGGCAAAGTTGAGCCCGTAATGTCGGCTGATGCGAAGCTCGACTTTTTTACAAAAGCACCACCTTCCCGTATATTGCGAGTCCGGGCGTGTTTCGACGCGAGTCGTGCTTGCGTGTGCCCGTGTGTATGTATGAGGAAAGAGTTTGGTACTTTCGGGAAGAGGCCGAAAACGACGATATGACTTGGCGCACCCAGGCGCCACCGTGCTCCTGCGGGGTCGTTTTGTTGACGAATTTTCCGGAGTCGAGTAGCGCCGCGCCGTCATCGGTTTTCACGACGCGATGCATAATGTATTCGCGACTCTCGAGCGCGCCAATTTCTCGACGTTACGCGGGCACCCTCCTCCGTCCTTTGCGACCTGGGTAGTAGATCGTTTTCGAACGTGTACTCCGGCCGGGGGTTAATTGGTTCGTAAAGCGCGACGTTTTACGTTCCGGTTCGAGTTTACGCCAAATGAGCCTTGCACGCGTAAAAATCGGAAATTACGTCGGAGAATGGTCATTAACGCGGTCGTTATATTTTGGGCGGGGGGAGGGGGAGTCGCGGCAACAGACGAGCTTCGCTCGTTCAGGTGCGAAAACGGGGAACGTTTTTCATTACTTATTACGCTTGACGTTTACGATCTCCGGATGTATAAAAGAATCCTTCCTTTTATGCGTTAGCGAAGTGACAAGCGGTGAGAATGAATTGTGGTTGGGGGGGGGGACTGTTGGAAAGTTAGATTTGCGGAATGAAAGCTACTGTAGAACGACGCACGTTCGTTTTGAGTGCATGTGTAACGTGTTAGATTTTTCGCGTTAATGCGAGATTCTTATCGTTTCGCGGTGGGATTTAGCATGAGCAATGTTTCGACGGCCGGAAGTTCTGATTTTGTATGCTACGACGTGTTTACGTCATAGGCTTTTAGAAACGTTTCCGGCCGTTAGCTAAAAGCCTAGACCGGGCTGTTAGTTAAGCGCCGATCTTAGCAGAATTCATGTCGCGAACAGCCGCAACCGTTTAATGGGCTAATGAAACAAGGCTGCTGGCTTAGAGGCTGGCCAACTGCCCAACGACCGCGTGACAGGTGGGACTTGGTCCGCGCATTTTTGATTTCAAAATTAATTCTTTTCGATTTTTTTTTAAAGGTAATGTACACGTAGTTACCTTGATTGAAATTCTCCTTTTTTGTGTACATATGTATTTAATCACAGCTGGTAGGTACAGCCGCGTGCATTTCTTGTCGGGTCTCTCACTTTCTCTCATGCTTTCCCTTTCACATTCAAAGTATCCTGACATCCTTGTCTTCTATAACCATGGTGTTTCTCTCTCTCTCTCTTTTTTTTTCTTCTCCTTTTTCATCGTCGTCTGGATGCTGTGACTGTTTAGATTTAAGTTGTACTCTGATTTTAGCCGTGTGACCATCGAAATCTCGAGCTGACAATATACTTTTCTTTTTTATGCGTTTAAATCAATCGTTGGAATAAATTTATTCAGTTTTTTAAAGTATTTTGAGTAACATAACCTACAGATTAACTTTTCCATTCAGCATGACTAGGTGAACGCCTCTATGTGTGCTATCTTGACGTGGTAAAAGAGGGGCGGGGTGTTAAGAAAAACTAAAAGCGCATAGGAATAAGAAAACTCCGACAGATGAACTCTGATGAAAGCAAGTGGAAACTGTATCAGTAGTTTCCCCCAGAAATGCGTCTCTACCACAACAACTTTTTTTCGTGGGATATAAGAACTGCCTATAGGTGTTCACCTGTAGGTTACGCTAGCAGTAACTCATTAGACTGTGATACAGTATTAATGACAATCATCTATCACACGAAAAAGAATGTGTCGCCGTTGCAGACGGCGGCTTCGTGGTTATTTTATTTTTATTCGTTAGGTACAAATATATACAACTGCTCATAGATAATCACTCCATTGCCGGGCATAGGCCTCTCTAACCCTCCATCACTTGACTCTGTCATGGGTAGCGCTTTTCCACGAAATACCAACCCTATTTCTTATTTTATCCCACCATTGGTTCTTAGGTCTCCCTCTCCCTATTTTTTCATTATACGAGGTCCAGTCTGTCGCTTTTTCGATTTCACCTTATTTCTCTTTCTCTATATGTACATGTAGCCTGCGTATTTAAATTTCAGCTTTTTGATCGTCGTTCCAATATCCTTACATTTTGTTATCTCCATTAACTCTCTATTACTGATCTTTTCTTTTAGCCGTTTCCTCATTATTTTCCTCTCCATGGCTCTCTGGGTTATCTGTAATTTAATTTTTGTATTTGTTCTTTAGTGAGGGACCATGTTTGGGAGCCGTAACTGAGGAATGGTAAAATACAGCTTTCCAATATTCTTATTTTTGATTTTAGTCCCAGTTTTCTGTTCTTGAACATTTTGTTCAAGCCCCAGAATTTTCTCCACGCTTTGCCCCTTCTTACTTTCAGTTCCTTTTCTATCCTGTGGTCGAAAGACACTGTCTGCCCCAGATATGTGTACTGGGTTACCTTCTCTATTTCTACTTCCCCAATTTTGAACTTTTCCTCTTCCCCTCCGCATTACTGTTGCTCATGTATTTGGTTTTCTTTTTGTTTACTTCCAACCCCCTCTTCACGCTGGCCTCTACGATTTCCATTTTTTCCAATTCTTTCTTGCTCGAGCTCAGCAGGACCAGGTCGTCTGCAAATCGAGTCTTTTAGAAGAATTTTGTAGAAGTTTTTATTCCTGAAAAATTTAGAATAATGTTATGAAAGCGTTCAGGAAAATGTTTTTGTGAATCCAAAAAAAATATTTCAGCGATCCTAAAGGGTCTCAAAAAAAAACCTGAAAACTGTTATAAACGTCTCAATCGAGCCTGAGGAGTGTTGAAGTGCGTTAAACATTAGTAATAACTTGAAATATGTTCTAATTCAAGTGCAGCAACAACATGACATTTAAGTTAATAGAATTGCATAATTGCAACGCCGTGAATATTCCACAAATCCGACTTACTTTAACCTCGAAATGTTAATAAAATTGCATACTCGAAACGCCGTAAATCTGTTATGACGCTGTTTTGGTTCTTTCCAAATGTTAATGGAGATTTTAGCATGATCAACGAACGCTTCCAGGATGAGCTACGGATGTTGAACCCCACCGATTTTCATCAGGACCTGGTTCGGATCTTCACCCAGAGCACCTGTGGTCCAGTTTGGATACTTGCTTCTTCAGTTTCAAGAGTTTGGGTCCTTTTAATACAGGGTTATAGGTATACACGGTTAAATTTATCGAAATAAGCAACCCAAAAGACCACTATTTCCAAACGTAGCTTGATTTATAAAAACCAAACCGGGGCTAGATTGATAGTCTGATGCGATGTCCAAAATTGATGCTCCCCCCCCCCTCCATAGGGAGAGCAAATGTGGATAATTTCTCTGATTTCTTAAGACATCTCAATTTTGACCCATTTTGGGCCTGAAATTTAGTTTTATAACCCACAAATCAGGAACGAATAAACAATCTGGAGCGATATTCCGAATGACTGACCCAAAAAGCTTCCATCTTGATGCTTCGTTCAAATTTTTAATCCAATTTAATGTTGCCCATTCTGCGTCCAAAATTTGAATTTCTGGGCCTAAATTATATACTGCTAAAATTTGGTAAAGGTGGGCCCTCCATTCGGGGCCTTAAAATTCACAGAAAGCGCTCCAAACACCTTCTAATTAGTTTTACGCGGTTTGTGCTTCCTACTGACTGTATCTACGAATACAGATCAGATTACTGCATTTCAGTCTCATCTCACCTACCGAAGTCTTAAAATTTCCCTTTTTGCAAAATATTGTGAGAATTCAACGAAGATTTTAGGCTAAATCGTATTTCGGTATCGTCATTCAGAGGGGATACAGAATGATGCCCCGTGTCATATTGATCCACTTTATGTCCTTGTTATTTAGTGATGAGAAGTTCTTCGCGTCATCCGGCTGTGGTGAAAAATATACCTGTGCGTGAAAAAGGAAAAGGAGAAACGACGGTACGAGAGCGGGCTTTCTTCATTCAAGCTTCTCACATTCCACGTTCCTATTTTAATTGCGCCTTTGTTTTTAAAACTTCCCGATGATGATGCTCTCCCAAGTAGCTTCCTCCCGGACATTCGAATGGGGAGCTTTTTATGTCCGGACAAATCATTTACCTGCTGGAACGCCATCATCAGTAACTAATATTTGAAAAAGCTACATTTCCTGGACAGAGATACTGTAGTCGTTTTTCATTGTTTTCAACAGGGTTTATGTGTCGGATTTTGCCTTCTCCTAGGATATTACAGATCGTTTTGCATTGTAAAGTAGTATATTCGAATTTATTACTTTTTAAATAAAGTTATTTTATATTGTCTCAAATATCTCATTTTCCAACAAATTTTGAGTTTACAATCTATTTATCTATTTAATGAAGGGGGGAGATTTGATTGAAAATAAGGGAAAATCATCAAATGCTTAGGGAGATTGCAGTGTCCCTGATGTGAAGTATTATCCAGCGTGACAAAAACAATTTCAGATCATTGCATAAGGAAGGAACCAATAATGAACTACATTGTCTTCTACTTAACTCAATTTCATCGCAAAAATATCACGTGTGCACATTGTGCATAAGATCATCGAAATACTGCCCGGTCTATTTTACGTGAGTTATTCTCAAGCAGTTTACAGCATACGACAATGCAGGTTTTGGCGAGAGCCAGAGATAAGACACGAGTACACCGTTTACTAGACCATGAGAAATATTACGAATGCACAAAACCACAACTTTGCTAACCGTTTCTCGTAACCAAAATTCCCATAGGGCAAGTATTCGCAGGCAAATTTTCACTGAACCGTGTGCTCGTATACCAACAATTGCCGAACATCTGTTCGTATCACAGCTTACAACGAGAGAGGGAGAGGGCAGAATGACAACACCAAAAACTGCACTTCCGACGCAGTATATCCGAACAGGCGGCGATTCATCTGCGATAAATGCGTACCGACGTCTACGTTAACTGAACTCGACAACCGCAAACATGGTTCCGGGTGCACAAAGACGTCCCAGAGGATAACACTAGTCGACTGCGACACGCCGGTACAGAGAGCTTGACACCCCCCCCCCACTAAACCCACGATTACTGATGTAACCAGATGACCTGGAAACCGACGGAAGGCCGCATGCGACTACACAGAAGCTGCAATGCATACAACTCTCCGACCGGAGATCACTAGATCAGATACGGTCTCCTGTCTTCGCATCCAGCAAACCACTACGTTATTCCGACTTTGCGTCAGACGAGCGACCGCATACGGAACGCGAACTGACACCCCTATCATCGGATGCATCCGCGAAAACGCAGCCCCAGCCATCGGTACCAGATTTCGCCGCAATTCGCCCACATTGACGTTTAAATTAAAACCAATTCGTCGATTTTGTATACTGTAACTTATCTCTCATCCCCTCCTGCCTACATTTTCTTTTCAACCTTACATCCTTACACTCGAACCGAAACGAGTGCGACAGTTTGGAAAACGAACAGCGTACCTGTAGGTTCGCAAAAATTCTTACACGACCACCGAATCGATTACTTCACGGTTGACAAGTGAAACATGTCAAAACCGGCGATGAAAATGAAAATAAAGAAACGTTACGGAACAGGCAAAAAGAAAAAAGGGGAGGGGGTTGAGCGCGTTCATAGAAATGTACGCGTAAAAAGTTATCGCACGTAAGATGCGAGAACGCGCGCGTTATTTCCCTCAAGAATTAAGAGAACGACGTATTAAAATATTTTTGTTACAAGCGCTTTACGTCAAGAAAACGGAATCTCTGGCACGGGGAAAGGGCAAGAGGGAGAAGGTCGCAGCAAAGTCTCGATGCCGCAAATTCGATTGAAATCCACATTTGGAATAATATTTTTTTCATTTTCCCGGAGCATTCGCGAGATGGGGAAAACGAAAATTAGGATTTCCAGCGAGATACCCCGAAGATGTGGATCGTGAACAACGACACAAACATGCACCTCAGTGTACCTACTACCTACTTCAGCTGCGGATACATGGGCGGAACAATGGGGGAAGGGGGTGTCCCTTCGAGAGAGAAAAAGTTCAACGAAAAACACGAAAACACTTCGAAAATAGTTGACCAGGGGGAAGTCTCACCGTCGAGTCCGAAATAAATCTAGCCTTATGTCGATGTCACAAGGATACTACACATAATATAAGACTTATGTATAAGTCGAAAAGTTTTATTCTTCGTCTGAACTCACAAAGACATAGGTTTTCGTAGTCGATCCAAATACTAAATCGATACGAAAGATCGTGTTACACGAAGGCTAATTAACGGCGAGGGAAAATTACAAGAACCAAAATACGTGTCACAATTCTAAAAAACGAAAGTTGTAACTATTGATTACACTATACGTTCTGAAGTTATCCAGCTTGGACATGCTCCCACAGTACCAAATACAGATTCATTCGAACAGAGCAGGCTTCCACACAAAACTATGTGACGAGGGAGATAACAAGACATTATTAGACGAGAGATAATCGGACGTCTTATATATTTACATACTGCACAAGTATTCTAGAGCGTCAGCAATTTTCCAACTTTTGTATTTCAATTAAAACCTTAATTATGAAAACAATCATAGTCAATTTCGATTTTTTAATTGCAGTGACAGACTAAGCCATTATGCAAATGCATTACAGCTCATTTTATCAATTCAGTTTATAAAATTCTAAAAGCAAAGCAATACATAAAACAAGAAATAGAAAACTGGCAAAAAGGGGGAAAAAATGCAAAAATACATTATAAACACAATGAGCAATTGGGATCTTGGAAAGAGAAACCTAGTACGAAATTAGAAAAGAAACAATGGGTCTTAACCTGAAAAGAATCGAACTCAGAGACAGAAAACGGAAATCAATGAAAGAAAACATTGAGCAGGTAGAACTCAACAAACAGATAAAAACGGAAATCAGAGAAGACGTCGCTGCGTCTGAAGAAAAGATAACAGAAGTACTGGAGGAAAAGGGGTCTACAAAAAACGCAATAAAAATATTTACCAAAGGTAAGAACCTAACTCCCTAAACTAGCTTGGAGTGATGGGAAAGAAATCTATGACAGAAATGGCATTAAAAAATTAGCTACAGAATACTATGAAAACTGTACTTGAAAACAGAGGAAGAAGTGGGGGGGGGCTGGTGAACGCCGGACTAATGGCCGACCCTGGCTATACTCCGCAAGCGGATTTCATGGAGAATGAGGTACACACAGGCCTAATAATAATAACCTTTATTCCGGTAATTTACAACTTCTTTGTTACAGGTCATTTGTTTACTATTTAATTACCGAACACCCATTCTTGAGTATAGGTCCCCCCACCTTTGCCAGATCCCTTTGTTTAATGACACTCGTCTCCATAACATTCCTAGTTTCCTTTCTATGCCTTGTCTCCATCTCGTTGCCGGTCTACCCATCCGTCTTTTATTGGCATATGGTGTCCAATCAGTTAATCTCTTTGCCTATGAGTCTCTTTTCATTCTAGCCAAGTGTCCCGCATCCCTGAATTCTAGCAAACCTACTGTCTCAAGTATGGCTTTTGTTCTTGTCTTACCTTTAATTTCCGTATTTCTGATTCTGTCCATTTTTATACCCAACAAGCTTCTTCTCTCCATATTTCGCGGTGGTATCTGAAGACATATTAAAACGTGACAAGACTCCGAGGCCAGATGGCATTGATAATGACACGTTGAAAATATTAGCCGGGGAGATAGTTTCTTTTTTGACAAAAATTTATAACAAAATTTTGAGGGGCGATGATATTCCAGAAAAATGGGGAACTGCGGAAATTATATTACTACACAAAAAAGGTAATCAGGCCGATATCAACAACTGTAGACCAATAAGCCTTTCCTTTACAATATGCGAACTACTAATGATGTTAATAAAAAATAGAATACATAACACATTGGACTTCAACCAGTCGGAGGTTCAGGCTGGATTTAGAAAAAGCTTTGCCACCGTAGATCCTATCCAATTAACCAGATCGTGGAAAAGGCCAAAAAAGATAATATTACAGCGGGTTTTCTATTCATCGACTTTAATAAAGCATTTGACTCGGTATCACACACTAGTATGATGGATACATTAAGTAAACACGGGGTAGCGCATGACTTAATTCAGATCATAGCAAAGGTATACGACATTTCGAAAGTATGTATAATATATGAAAATAGTTAAAAAAGGAGGAACGTTCTTGATACAGCGGAGGGTGAAACAGGGTGACACGCTTTCACCAAACATTTTAAACGCAATATTAGAGGAAATTTTTCGAAAAAAGAATTGGAAAAAAATGAGAATCAATATGGGTGGTAAAAATCTAAACAATCTGCGGTTCGCGGATGATGTACTGATAGGTCAAAATGCAATAGAACTAGTAAAAATTGGAATTGATCTGAGGCGAGGATGCGCGAAAGTGGGATTAAGCACGAACGAGTCGAAAAACAAAATAATGACCAATTCCAAATAGGCAGCCTAGTAATAAACAAAGTGGACGAATACAAATATCTAAGACCTATCATCTTTATCGAGGGAGGGGGCATCGAAGGAAATAAGTGCAAGAATACGAGTATCTAATTCTTGGAAAGCATTTTGGGCGAAAAATTACGTACTCAAAAGCAACATGAAATTAAACATAGAAATGAAGGTTCTAGACATGTGTACACTGCTAATATTGGGATATGGATGTCAGACATGGTCATTAACCGAAAAACAAGTTTTTAAGCTAAAAACAACACAGCATTCAATGATGAGAAGTGTATTGAAAATCATCATTAAAGACAACATTAGTATGAAAAAAAATTTTAATAAGGCCAAAATCCGAGATATTGGGTACCAGATCAAGAAACTCAAGTCCAAGTTTGCAGACCATACAGCCGGGGGAGGCCGGGAGAGATGGCGCTTGCTGGTGACCCAATGGATACATAGAAGCAATAAAAGAAACAGAGGGAGGCCTAATACAAGATGGCTAGGCGAAATTCAGAGGTATGTAGGTCCTCACTGGGCCAGCAACGCCCAAAATAAAAAATACTGGAAGAACGTATCAAAGGCTTATGCCCTCAAATGGGCAGACTGGACGGTGGCTATCTACATCAAAGTTCTAAATGCTTGCACGAAATAGTATTGTTCACGGTCAGTCAAAACTGTAATACAATGTAATATTATTATCAATTCATAATCTGAGAATGAATACAAGCATGTAGTCCATCCATCTGAGCAGTGGATACAGCTCAGTCTGTCATTTACATCAAATAAATCAAAGTGACTACGGTTGCTTTCACAATTAAATTCGAACCTGAGCATATTGCACTATGCGTATTTTTCGACCCCCGAACCTACTAATTCTATCCGTTTTTCTCCAACACGTACACATAGTTTTTGTCATCTGGAATAGTGTAGAATGGAGGTACATATCATTTTTGTGAGCTCGTCAAACTCATAGTGTTCAGACTGGTTAGCCGGCTGAACTCGTTTTTAGTATAATTTGATTCTGGCGATCTATGAATTGTCTGAATTTGAATTTGCAATATTCGCCCTAACTGAATGTTGATACTGGAATTAAAAGGGTGCTACCACTTGAACGAACGCAAGCAGTTTTTGGGAAAGAGATTTTATGAGTTTAGAACCCATTCGGATTTCAAAATTCTGATGCGTGATAATAAAAGGACAAGTATTTTGTTCAGCTTTGGAGAGTATACGAAAACCATCTATCAGAATACATAAATAATACAAGTTCGTTGTTGTACAGAGTTATTGTTCCACTTGGTACATAAATACAACTCTGAAAATTTCAACTTAGTTGGACATTATTACCAGGTAGCGCCTTGACCCCCTTTTTTTGGAAAAAAGAACATGCAAGCTGACATTTTTATTATTTCTCGCCCCTCGAGATAATTGAAAACGTAATAAATTCAAATATTAGAAGGCTGATGTAAATATGTAATATATAATTATACGGACTCCCTGATGTAGGTTACTGGCCTCCGGGAGTGGTTCCGAAAAATGAGTCGGAGTGATGAAAACCAAATTCGACGAAATAGTAGATATAAGGTGAAGTGCCACTTACAGGTCTCGTGCCAATTAATGACCAAAACTTTGAAATCATATACCTGATCCGCTAGAGAGCATGAGGGTTTTATTTTTTATCAGTGTCTGGCAGATACACAATGCTTCAGTACAATCTGTGTTCGAAGTGATTTTGAAGATTCTGGTTGAAAATATGAGCTGTGGAAAAATTTACCTGTTTTCGGCGTAATAACGTTTCCGTATTTTCGAAGTACGTCATTAAAATTGAAAAAGTAAGTACTTCATATTATTAATTTCGGACTTTTTGTAACTGTAAGGACATACTAAGGAACATTTTCCGAATAATTAACAGACTATTGAGTAGTTACTTATCGAGTGTGGGTCCTCGGAACTGGAGATGGAATCCAGTTGTGGAACTGATTATACCTCAGTCCCATCAAAGTGTTGAGATTCAATATACAAAAGAAAAAATTTGACCAACATTTGGTCTCACCAATGTTTATTTGGCTCCAATTTTTTAATTGGCTAATATTTTCTTTCTCTTGTCATCAATCTACCAAATAGAAAATTCCAACTTTTACTTTAATTACAATAAATAAATTCAATTTCACTTTCTTCTTTTCATTCTGTCAGTTTCACATATTTTATTTTAGACTGTGCCAAACATTGGTCGATCAATAATTAGCAAATTTCAACATATTTTCAAAAATTCACAGAAAATAGCATTTGAGCTAGACAACGGCGCGTTCAAGTGAAACTCGTTCCTGATGGCATACCTTACTATAACATGCTATGACTAAAAATGGAAAATTCTGCAGTTCAATTATTGGCAACAGTTTCCAAATTTTGGCTTTTGGACCCGTCATAGGATGCTTATAGATTAATCCGATAGGGAGGGGTGATAACAGTGCCATCTTGTCATATGTTGTAGAGGAAGGATGACAGTATCCATCGATTCGAAAATCAACTCCCCCATGTAATTAAAGCTCAATACTCGGCCATCCAAGAAAACCTGATGTAGCACTTCACCTTTACAAGTTTTTGAGGTCATTGAATTTAATTTTAAGGATAAGTTCAAGATCCTATCCATTAAGGTTCCGACCAGTAGCGTATTCACAAGGGAGGGGGGTTAAGTGGGTCTCAACATCCCCCTTTGTAATGTCGTCAAACAGTGGTTTTTCTCGTTTTAGCACCTTCTCTGGCACTCCTCCCTCTTTGGTCAAAACACGACCGAACACTAGGCTGGCTACGCCACTGGTTCCGACAGACATATGATTATTTCATTGAAACTGTATTCAATTTATAGGTTTTCGAAAGCAAACTGTGGGTCCAATCCATGGGGGTTCGTAGTATCCACGGCTGAGATCCCAATCTCCTCAAGGTAATTTCGGTATACGATACTACAATCGCAATCCTCCGTATTGTTACGGCGTTGATTCATTACTCAAATATGAAGTACAAATAGTATTCTACTTGTTATCCTGCTTCACCGGTCATCTCATTGAATCATTTGAAAAAATAAAGTTGATAAAAGTAAAGTGGCGAACTTAAAATAACAATTATCATGCGCCAGTTGCCGATTTTTGTGTACGCATGAAATGATGAAATCTGAAAATGGTTAGACCTAACTAAACTGAAAAAAACAACAAAAAACGGATGATACCGGTTATGATGCATGTGTACCAAACTATGTTCGTCGTGCGGCGACGCAAGGAGAGTGCATGACGATGGAATGGGCCCTGCAAGGGGGGGAGTCTGCAACAGTTGCAGTAGCTCTAGGGATGGAAAAGACTTTGTTATGACGAATGTGTTTCGAGCTCCGTTCGTCGCCTCTCCGCCTTTCCACAACTGTAATCTCTCTCCTCGAGCCGATAGAATACGAACTACATAGATACGTATGTCATTAGGATGAACAGTAGGGGGGGGGCAGAGAATTTAAATTCCAACTCCGACATCAAACTGCCCCTGTGACATGAGAAAGTCGAGGTGGAGCCAACGCGATCGGACGTATCTTGAATAAGCTTTCAAACAGAATGAAGAGCGATAACCTTCATTGCTGACAAACTGACCCATCTCCAACCCCAAAACCACCCTCCAACTCTTCAGCACGGGGAATCATAACGAGGCCGCTCAGTCGAGGTATATTTACAAGGTATATTATACATCGAACAAAAGAGAAGACATTATTCTTCAAGTTAGAAGACATTTGAACGGCGGAATAATGAAGTTGACGTAATGACACACATTTCACGCAAAAAATTGAGCATCCTTCAGCGACGTTGTGCCGAATTGTTTTTCCTGACTTTCCTCCAGCCCCCTGCCCCTCGTTTGTTTCATTTGTCTTCAAGGTTAAAGGAACGTAAGGTCGCGTTCTGGCAATAATATCGCTTTTAAAAACTGAAGCTTTTCCTTTCTCGATGAAAGTGTATAAATTTACATTATTACTGTCGATGGCGTCGAATGCTCAAATAGCATTTTACACGGTTCGGGGGGAGAAAAGCGTTTTTGTAAAAAAGGTCTTTACAATTGCGGCAGAAATTGCCGACTTTAATTGGGTTCGAAAAATATTGCGTTCGTTTTTTTTTTCACGTTCCCGCGAGAATGTGGTGTGTCAGTGTAACGATCGAAAGTGTCAGTTAATGCGGTTTAATGATGTGTTTGGCACTTACAAGTTTCTGAATTACGATACAATAGAGGGCGAGAAATAATAACTCGTTTGGGGGTAGGAAATTGAAAAAACTAAAGAATTCATATATCTGGGCCAATTACTAGCACTCGAAAAGCGATTAGATAAGGAGCTGACCAGGAGGTTAGGGGCAGTATGGAAAAACTAGTCATCGCTGTAACAAATCTACAAGGGGACGCTCAAAACAGAAACAAAGTGAAGTCCTGAAAACTTGCACGATACAGGCCCTAACATAGCTTAAACCTAGGCAACAACTAAAAGTTAGGTAAACAAATTGAGAAACATGTATAGAAATTTGGAAGAAAGTTCACTAAATGTGAAATTGAGGGATCAATTCCAATCCAGCAGATAAAAACGACAACAGAAATGAAAATCTTTGGTTATACAATCAGAAAACTGAAATGGAAATATGCAGGACATTTAGCAAGGTTGGGTAAAGAATGATGGAATAAAACTGTAACTGAATGAATACCATATGAGGGGAAAAGGAACAGGGGCAAACCATGCCTATGGTGGGAGGAAATCACAAGATTTACCGAGATAGCGCGAAACAAAGCAAGCTGGAAAAGACTGGAAACGGCCAATGCCCAGAGATGGGTATTGGAGTGAGGCTGCTCCAATGCCGCTAGCTTGAAATAACCAAAGTATAATATAATTATGTACATACTGAACACAATTTTTACTCTATCAGAGGCTGTTTATTATTACTATCAACGGAGCCCCGCCCAGTAGCTGAATCGTTACTGGCATTTTTCGAAGTTGGTTGGGTAAATTTTCGAAGATCAAACAACAAAATATTTAAGTCACTCTGGTTAACCTCGTACATTTAGTTATTCATCACGCTAAAATAATCTCTAAATTTCAAGTGACTAATAAGTATTACCCAATGTAGAGAACTTTCGAGAACTTGGTGCGAATTATTATAAAAAAGAAAAAAACAGTCAACCCTGTGACTACAATATTCCTACGGTATTCATAATAATTCTGAAGTAGAGTCAAATCTGGATAAAAGGAATTGCAAGAGAGACCCCCATTTTTTCTGCCACTTGACCAAGTTTCCACTCAATTTTTCATATTACATTATTTCACCTAGTTGAGCATTACGTATGAAACCACCGAAAAATTTTAGAACATCCTTGATCTCTGCATTGCTGAAACCACGATATCGTAGTTTCTTCAATTTTTGGGAACTCACAAAGTCTTTTTCAACTGCACTGCATCGTACGAATCTGTCCTGTATACTAGTTTCACAGTGCAAGGAGTAATAGAACATCAACAAATAAGCAACAACGAGGGGAGCAAGGGTGCCAGGGCACCCACTCAACTGTCATGGGTGCCCCAGAGAAGGATAACGTTTTGATTTAGAATCTGTTATTACTCGTATTCTTTTTTTAAGTTATTGACGGGCACATGCACCCACTCGCAGTCTAAGGTTGTTGCGTCCCTGAACATCACAAACACGTGGATTTTCCAAACATGAAAAAACATTTCACTTACAAAAGTTAAATACCAGAGAAAACTTTCAGTGAGATATGTAATATGCGTTAAAAATTTCACTTTATAAAGGTTCATCTTCTTTTTGGGAATTAATTTCTTGTACAGAATATTCGGCTCTAGATAAACCGGTTAATTTATTAAGAAAAACGGACGAGACAGGAACGGTGAAACTGCTTTCAGATAAATAATTTTCCACTTTTCCTAGTTTGATCGTACGTACTATCCACTAAAAATTGATTCTCTGACTGGTACCTAATTCCACATGTACTGATGAACTGAATTCTAGTCGAATGATATAAGTATGATTAATACGAGAAAACTGGTATAAATCGTACACAGTAAAAGATGCCACAAAGGACTAAAAAAATTACATACAATGTTTTAGAGTACATATCTCAAAAATACCATGTACTGACGTGCCCCATGACGTTTCTGGTTTCAGCTTCAATTACCCGAATCCAATCACCCGATGGTCCATTTCTCCGACAAGATATTCTTTCGAAATTTTTCCCCCGAATCCATTTACCCGACACCCAATTTCCTGAAGCCATTTTCCCGAGAAGACAGTTCCCTGATTTTTTTTTTTTGCCTGAAATAATTAGCAGTCTTTGTTCTGAAGTGCCAGGGTGCAGTGGAGAAGTAAGTGTTTGCAATATTGAAAGTGTCTTCGGAAAATAATAATAAATTACCATACACTTTGCGCTGTATGCACTTGATTAAGTAACATATAAGTGATAATGGCCGAAATAATTGGACTCAACGAGAATGTACTGCTCATGCCATAACAAGTGCTACTGCTGGTACTGAAGATGGAACTATGGTCATTAAAGGTCCTCCAGATTCACCACATACTCACCCCCTTCCCAGCTAAGAGCAAAGCCAAACTAAAGTTCTGCTGTACCGTATCAAACGCAAGGCTGAGGAACACCCCGAGCAGCCATCGATACAATTACACCGCAACACGTTAGCACATGTACCGCCAGATATGTTTGGGCGGCTGGGAGTCGGTCACTACAGTACCTAGCTGTCATCTTATTGCTGTAATGAATGTTTCAAAGTACCGTCTGAAATGCTCTTTTTAACAGCGTTGAGAGAGGGTCTACATCTTCCCCCATTTCTATACCGGTGGCAATACCTCATAAAAACAAAAGTACAGCCGAACCGATCGACCCTGTTGACTCGTCCGAGAGCTGAAGAGCGCGAAAGGGCTCTCAAGGCGTCACAAGGACAAGGATTAGACTTCACGCAGCTAAGTAGACCTATTTGAACTTGTGGCTACTCTGAGCACTTCTCAAAATTGCCTGGAAAATATGTATATGTATACATGAGACCCCCTAATGACATAGGGTACTGAGGATACAATTGGATGATGGGGACGAGGGACACACTGAAATTTTCCAATTTCCAGCAAAAAATGGAGGATCGAGAACACATTTTGTACGTCAAGTATTAACTATTAATAATTTTTAAATTAACTGAAACAAGAAGAAAATTTATCTGAATTTCGATGATGCAAATTGTTATGCAGAAAGCTGTATATTTTTGTGTAAAACAGCGTACACGAAGTTTCATTGAAAACTATTATTGTTTAGGTTTCACCAAAGGAGATGAAAATTGGGAACTATATACTTGAATAGAATAGTACAGATTTGACTGAAAAAAGTTATGGTTCTTCTAGCCTTGCGAGAGAACGTACAAGATTACTGTAAATATTTAGGATTTATGACATTCCTTAAACTTCAAGACTTCCAATAATTCAATCAAACTCGCTCATATCCCTTTCGGGTTATACAATCCTTCGAAACTCATCCAAACATGTTCAGGACTCCTTTACACACATTTAAGATACGTCAAGACACTTTTAGATGTCTCCATGTTGTTTAAAAGTCTTCAAGAATTCTGCGAATTTAACTAAAGCCCTTCTGAGACTTTTCAGACTTAGTGTCAGTTTCGGAGTGTGAGTGAACTTGACAGAAATAAATAGACAACTAGACCAATTCCTCACGGAGACAAATAGCATAAACAACAATATAAAGTTCACAATGGAAAATGGCAACAAGACCATCAACTACATTGACCTTACAATACAAATAAAAGACAATACTGACGCAATAATACACAAAAACTCATTCCACCATCAAAAACACAAAATGGCAGCACTATGCTACTACTGCCGCAGAGCAGTCAAAAAACTAAACGACAACAACCTCAAAATAACAGAAATCCACAAAATTAAACAAATAGAAATTAACATCAAATGCCAACCACAAACAGTAGACAGAATAATATGGCCAGACTGCACAATCCCAGACAACCAATAGGAGCACACAACTGATAACACTCACTGATTAGACAGACTGCCCAATTACCGACAACCAATAGACGCACACGGCTAAATAGGTTCACCATACGGTACTACTCTCGACTATGACTTCAGGACCACAACAGACAAGTCTCATTTAGGGTACTGTCGTGAGGTCGCTGAGCCTCTCGGGCTTCTGTTGGACGTCGTAGCGGATCGACGTGGATCAGGAGGCGCCACAGTGTGAGCCCCGGGGGCTGTCAGTTAGCAAGCCCCAAATCAACGGTCCTGGACTTGATAAATGAGCTGGCCGAGTCGAGTTTAAATGTACAAGTTTCATTTAGCAAGCGATACAGTTCAACACTTTACTTTTTACGTTAAGTTACTGGTATTACAAAATAGCATACGATACGACAATTCAGTAAGTTACGTTAATGTTCGGAAATCCCAGATCTGAACGTGTGAAGATGTGGATATGGCTTCTACCTAACTTTGATGAGAGCAAGACCGACGATTCGGCCCTTGTATTGAGTTTATAAAGCCGAAGCTCTGTTTCAGGTTCGGCCCATTGGTGGAATGGGGATTCTCCCAAGTGAGGTGATTTTGAAACGTCGGAGCCGCGTGCGGCCGTCTAGAAATTCAGACTGTGGATGGTTTCGGGTGATCGGAGTGTGAGTGAGGTTACCACACGGACTCGATGACATACTTGAGAGCTTGTCAACTGGTCGGTGAAAGTTTTCGATCTAATTGACGCTATGACCGATGACAGGAGGTGCGATCAGGGTCTACGCTTTGTTATACGCTTGTAGCTTATACGGTCTAGGAATTTTGAAGTCGTCGCTGAGGAATATGGCACCTGTGTGTGAGTCACCGGATCCAGGAATGCGGTCGATTGATACGTCTGGTACGTCTCAAGGTCTGAGCTATCGACGGTTTTTCTGTACGGTTGCGACATTGTCTGATTTCGAATAATTCTTTGATGGATCGAAAATACGGAAATAGGCTGATAGACGGCTAGGTAACACCAGTCTCATCACGACAGGTACTCCCCCTGATGATGGCATAACAGCCAAAAGCGCTCTGAACAATAGAAGAAGAAAAAGTGAACTGGCACACCCTACAAATGGAATATTTTCAGACTTACTTAACATTCTTCAAGAGTATCTAGATAATATGCATAAAAAGTTTCTAAGTCCTTTTGACGCATCTCACTGACATATTTGATAAATATCATTATTTTCAATAGCCTTTAAAAAGAACTAAACCCAGAAGAACTGCCATTCGTAATAACCACTGAATTGACCCTGAAACTGGCTGTAGGGAGTAAAAGAGGAAAACAAGCCTCGAGCTAATATTCGCAGGTAGAGAAAGGGTCAGTTTAGAATGAAAATAACGTTTAGAAAGACTTTCGAACTACTGACGTAAGAAAATGCAATCGCTACCACTTTAGCATTCGATGACTAAGAATGTCGATAATACTATCATTCAGTTGATTACCTTCACTTTCTTTTTCACAGCACAATGTAATCTAAAGTCAGTTCACGAATTTCACAGCTTACACATCAAAGCCCAGATACGTTGAGAAACAGATTACCGGAAGACCCGCTAAGTTCTTACAATATCCGCCTCTCCCGCTTTTTTGTTTTTCAATCTCATAAAAATTTAATATCGCCTTTTGAAAACATCCCCCTTCGCTTTTCTGCATAATTTACAATAAACTCGAGTTTAAAAAACACCGTTTACGCGTCTACAGAACCTTTCATTAAGCGCACTCACAAACACCGACGACGCCAGTGTCTTCTAATTAGATTTCATTTGGCTGGTACGATGACGAGGAGGACATCGCTATATCGCACCCTCGGCATCTAATTCAATTTTTCTTTCTTTTTTTTTTCACGGCAAATTAATCGAACAAACAAGACCGTGTGCTTCCATCATGCTCCAGTATTTGAGTGCGGTCAGTGCTCGAATCACTGACCGTCAGTCAGCAAAAAGAGTCCGCTAATTGAACAGACAAACATAAATTTTAAGGACTTAGGCCGGTTAAAATTACATAAAATTATACGCAGGTGAAAAACACGATTGTTAAGGGTTTAACAAGACGAAAGAAAAGAAGGTACTAATTATCGCCTGGCAATGGCAATGTATAATTTTCGGCCGTTTGTACGAGTTAAATTTCGGACTTTGCTTTTCCAACGGGTCTGCGCTGAACACACAAGGTGACAAAGAACTTATGATAAAACGAATCCTGAGCAAAAGAGCTGAATTTCGACAGAACTAAACACGACTGCGAATACGAGACGACTCATCGAGAATTGCGCCACCACAGACCATACAATAGTGGACTGATGGACTTCCGTAAACAGTGCATTTAAATGGCATCATTTCCACAGCCCCTTTATCGTTATTCCCATGATAGTCCAGTAAAATTGGGCGAAATGCAAAAAATTTGGTCATTTGGACATGTCTATTATTACTGAAAGTCCCCAAGAATCAAAGTGGGGCTCTCCCCCAGGTATAATCAAATCGTTTGATCTAAAAACGTAAAAACAAACAAATGTTCCTGACTTATGTCACTTAAGAAAAGATATTTGAAATTTATTCGCAAATACTCCAAAATCGGCGTTGTAAGGGGTGTAAGAATGACTTTTTACACCATCACGAACGGGCCTTTTGGGAGAAATTGCTGAATTTTTGACATCCCTCTAATATCCCGAGGTGGCTCATTACGCATAGGTCCACTTTTATACCTCCCTTTCTACCGATTCCTAAAATGTTAACACTCTTTTCAAAATCCTCAGGCATTTCCCCTTTATCATAACATACTAATTTATGCAGTTTATCAAATACATATTCTCCTAAGTTCTTTAATAATTCAGCTGGTATCTCATCCACTTCTAAAGCTTTCCCTTTCAAGGTGTCTATCAGATCTGAAAATAGAAAATATTGGACCTTTTCATATGCCTAATCAAAACTAAAAAAGGCGTACTATGCATATTTTTAAATTATTTATTCATTTATCATTAATTTTTTTAATCGCTCAAAGAATTTTCTCTTTCCAAGAATCAACCCTTTCTCGAATAAAGCATCCAGTTATGTTTTTCACAACTTTAAAATTATTATTATACTTATATCTTATTTTTCAATTTTTTTATTGGACCAATATTAAAATTATTGGGGTTTTATTTGATTTATTGGACCGGTAGACACCCTGCCTTTCTTTAAATCTCTCAGTGCTTTGTGAAATTCGCCTCTTAAATTGAGCGTCCTCTCTCATTTTCTTCCACATCTTCCTTTCTCTCCATTTTTATCACTTCATCCATATTTCTCTATCTATCTCTCTATATTATACTAAAAAAGTAAAATCCGCCGTCGCCACAGCCACCACCGCCTCCAGGAGAAAAAAAACACATTGCGAGTTGCTTACCTTGCTCCTTAATTACTCATTTCTCCAGCGGTAGCCTACCATTTGGAGGGGGTTCATGATAAAAGACGGAGTTTGGGGGAAAGGTTGCCGCCGCCGCCGCCTCCAAAAAAACCCACTGCGGGTTTCCTACCCTGCCCCGTAATTGCTCATCTCTCCAGGGGTAGCCTACCCTTGATAGGGGTTCATGGTGGAGGAGGGAACTTGGGGGAGGAAGGTCGCAATGAAGGACGAGGAGGAGTTATGGTGGGGGAGGGCTCTCTATACACTAAACAATAAAAGCCACCTCATCCTTCCTCTCCGTGGGGATAAATTCCTGGTGGCCTCCTACGTACCTTAATCTCACGTTTCACCAGAGGTACCCTACCCCGAGGGGCTTCTCGGAGGAGGTAGGAGTTCCTGGAGACGGAGGATGGCCACGGTGAGGAAGGGCGTCGCGGTGGGCGAGGAGAAGCATGGTGAGGAGAAGGTGACTGTGATAGAGGACAGCTGTAGTGGGGATTGGCAGAGGGTAGACCACCCCACGGGGGTCCTTGGTGGAGGAGAGAGCTCCTGGATTGTTTTCATACAATTTCCATGGAAATGTTTTTATGCAGGGTAAGATAACACGTATGTTACTATGACGTCCAGGGCCGTATTTACATACAGGCAACATAGGTACGTGTCTAGGACGCTAGATCATGGGGCGCTTGATTTTGGGGACAACTCTTATGAGCAATAATTTTAAATTAGAATTTTAAGTTACTCTCAGTCGGTCCACAATGGACCAGCATCGATTTAAACAGGACAAGATGGAGGAGGGTGATGGAGGCTCGTGCCCACGGTGGGCCGAGTAGGAGGCGACTTACCTCCAAACTCAGAGCTGTAATAATAAAATAAAATGTTAGAACTGTATAATGGTGTTTTACAGGGTGTAGTTTGAACAATTAACGTTACAAGTCTGAATCTTCTCCATCATACAGGCAATAAGAGGGGCTACCCTCTTCTTGCGAGCTAATGGCGGTTTCCCCTCGTAATGAGCCTGGGAACTGGCTGAAATTTTATTTTTTTAAACAACAGTTATACTTTTCCAGCTGGCGAAATACAGCAGGCCGGCACGAGCGAAGTTGGGCCGCAAAGCGGTCAGTAGGCGAAGCCACCTAGTTATTACTATAACGAGATTCGCACCGAAAAACGCACGAAAACACGTACTGACAACTTTTAATGTCACACTAATACAAACGTGCAAAACACAGTAGCTAGATCGCTTTGAGAACGCACAGTTTCGCATACAAAAACCAGACTATACGGAGACGGCCAGCGGCCTTTATATATCCCAGCGTTATCTGCGAAACTCTTTATCGCTTTCGTTATCGAACTTCTATTCTGCTGCTCGAAACAGTGTCGTTCTTTCTCCGCTTATCTCGAATGTTTGGGATTATTCGCAACATTACTATATAGTCCTTCTACATACTCTACCCTCCTTTCCACTTTTCCTTCAGCTGTGTACACAGGCTCTCGCTCCTTATTTGTTATATGACTTGCTTTCTTGTTTCTTTCTCCAAACTCTATTTTTACTTTTCTATATGCCACGTCTATTTGTCCTCTATTCATAAATTCTTCTATGTTATCCCTTTTTCTTTCATCCATGTCTTTTCTGCTTTTTTACACTTTCTCTTTAGTTCATTCCTTAACTTTTGATAACTTATCTTACCATTCCTATCTTTTGCATTCTTTTCTTCGTTCATCCATCTTTCTGAGAATTTCCTCATTCATCCATGGTTTCTTCTCTTCTCTCTCAGTTTTATCGAAATTTTTTCTGCTGATTTTAATATTCCCGCCTTTTTTGCATCATTTTTCAGGTAAAGTCAATATAGCATTGTAGATATTAGAGATAAGAATTCATAATCAGTTTCATAGTAGTTAATACAAACGAACATTTACCTAAAATTTTAGATTAAAGATGAAATTAAACTTTTTTGAATGATCTAGAGATAGTCAGGTTGTGTTGCCTTTTCATAATTCCAGATTTACTATAAGCCTAGGTGTAGATTACGTTTCTCGATTCGACGAGGGTGTAGCACATATTTACAGACAGTGTGTTTTGCAGCCGCAAGTCATCTTATTGCCATTATTTTTCATGTGCTCAAGTGTACCTTAGTATAACTACGGAACATATTAAAAACTGTACAGAGAAATTGATAAACAATTGAAAATTCCCTAACATGCCCATTGTTGAGAAAAACATTTTCATTAATTACACATTTTCCAAGGTTATGTCCAACAGTTCAGTTTGTTATATTGAGAACTTGATAATTATGGCAGAGCTGCTCTTCATCAGCTTCGAAATGTGTAAATATGTTGCCCGGTACTTACCCCGGGGGCGTCCAATCAACATCTCAAACCCAGCGAGAAATGTTCGGACACCTTTTAGGAATTTCTCTCTTCTTCTTTGGAAGGAAGGACGCGGAGGAACCTCGCTTCAGCAGACCAACTACCACATTCGTTTGATTCGAGCTCGCGAACACAATGTTTCCAGCTCACGTTTCTACACATCAGGCAGGCATTCGAATCGAGGGCACCCATTGACAGGAACGAGGAAAAAGATCTGTAAGAATCGGCGAACACGGAATATTTTCGTTCATCTTAATCCCGGTCAACGATAACGGTTCCTTTATGGAATACGTGAGTGGAAGCCGGCACACAACATATGTATACGGGACTCCGTATTTATATTCTATTCCCAAAAAGCCTTGTCGGACGAAAAAGCGAAGAATTAGAACGGGGCATCGCGACGGCAATAACGACATTCGTATTAATAACGCAATCCCCGGGTTGACTGGCAGAATGGTGTCGCAATAAACCCGCGCCGTTCGGATCGGGAAAATAGGGTTATTTAACGACCTTACCAGGGTTATGTGGCTTTCATCACACACATACATACATGTTATAGTATAGGAAATCTGGCGATGAAATTTTTTATTAGCCCTCTTCGAACTCCAGACACGTGAGGTACATAGGCGTTGATGTACGAATCCATTCGTAGCACGCGAACGAATCGATTAAGAATAGGTAGGTTATTTGTCGCAAATCACGTAGACTGTTGACCTAGACTTTGCAGACCCGGAAAACGCTGTCGCTGAAGTGCTTTCTCTCTTTCTCTCTCTCTCTCTCTCTCTCTCTCTCACACACACACACACACACACACACCACCACCGCCACACATGATATAGTCATCGCTTTGCCACACGTTCAGGACGGGGCTGCACAGTGCGAACTTGTCTCATGTCGCGGGTTGCAGCATTCGTTGTTCGCACAACACATTTCCCGACTTTCACAACTTTCGGTTCGGTGGGGGGGGGGCGTCTTGTACACAGACCGGCGAAAGTGTTTGATATCTGATGCATATTTACACGTGCATGCTTCGCCACTTCCACTGTGTCGCGACTGACAAAGGTGACCCGACGATGTGTGCATCTCCATCTTCATTAGCCGAGTTTCGCCTTTCTCCCGTCTTTTCGCGGTCCCAACTCCCAAGACAACGAACACTCATTCTTGCGGGGCAGGACGTGCGATAGTAATGAAACGAACTTGCGACCAACTTTCATACACGAACGTAGAGCTGCCGAAACTTGGAAACAACTATCGAGAGCAGGCAACTTTCACAGAGCGATAATGTCACTTGCGATGGGTTGATCTTTACAGTTGGCACCGAGGAGTTATTTTGCATGTTGCTCCATTTAACGCTATGTGGAAAAAGGGCGTGAAACTTACTCCCGGAGAATGGATATATCGCTGTTGACAATGAATATTTTTTGTGCGACAGACAGTACATTCCTCATAGCTGGAAGACGGCACACATTATCATGATCCCTAAGGCGGCCAAGTTCCCTGGCCTATCGGCACTCTACAGACCAATTTCTCTATCGATGTTATATTAAAACTGAGAGACTATTTCTAAGTAGGCTAGCACAGAGTGTAGAGCATAACCATCTGATTCCTGATCTGCAGTTCGGATTTCGCAGAAAGCACTCGACCATAGACCAAGGTTGTGCTGTAAATTTACACAAGTCTGTCTACGTTAAAATAATGCCCAGAATAACGTAGAATAACTTGTGTACAATAATAAAGTTTTTCTATATTTATTCTACATAATATTCAAAATAACGAAACTAGTGTAGACTAACCAGAATTTCAGATATAATCACTGTTATCAGTTCTTATTAGTATCGATTTTACATTATTCTACATCACTAAATTATTTTACATTATTTCGCATTTTACATCATTATTGTACATGATTATATATTTAACGTAAAATAGTGATTTTACGCGTAGCGGGACAACCTTGCTACAGATCTAGTTTACCGGGTAACAGAGGTCACCAAGCGCGGATTTATGGAGGGGGTTTTGGGTGTTTACCCCCCCCCTCCTCGCGGAAAGAAAAACAAAACAAAAAACACGAAAAAACAGAAGAAAATGACTCTATACCAGAGATGTAATCCTAGTACCGCGCCTGTAATTTCCTAGACGGCCCCCACCCCCAAGATGTAATCCTAGATTCGCCCCTCGAGGTCACTGACCAGGAGCTGGAAGGCAAGCTGTTCTGTATTTCGGCCTCCCTTAGGCCACGCTTTTGATCACGTCTGGCATGACGAATTAATCCACGAGCCAAAACAGCTTCCGACGAGCGCCTTTTGCGCAGTCATCAAACTATGCCTAAAGGATAGCAAATTTTTATCTTATCACAACTCCGCTCCAGCGTAGTATTGGTCCTCGTCTTGTGCGTTTGTGGTCACACGGGGTCCAAAAGGTCAGGGGAGGATGGGCCATAGGGCAATTCGGGCAAATTCCCGGTGCACTACCGCCATTTTGACGCTGTGGCGCAGGTACATTGAAGAGAAAAAAGTATGTGTTTATAAAATACTTACAAAAATTAAATAAGCGTATGTTGCGATGACAGTCGAGAAACGTGCGGCGGCGCAGATCCATTTAAAGAGAAATACAATGATTTAAAAATTAAAATGGGCGGGCATATTTAGCGCCGATTGTCGACCATACGTGAGTGTGAGTACCTCCGCCCATTTTTGAGCATACGCCTCCACGTAGCTTTCCCATTTTCTTTTATCCTGCTATAATCTTTGCCACCCGGGGCCCCAGTTCTCTGACGAGTCCATCTCTCTTTCTAGTTACTGACCCACCTATCTATCTTTCTTTTCCTTTGCAGCGTATCCAGTTCAGTACTTTTACTCCCCATTTGTTGCCATCCGCCCTCGCCAGATGCCACACATATTTGTTTGACATTATATCCTATATCCCCGCCACCAACCATTTCGTATAGTTTTGCATTTGAGATTTTGTCTACCCATCGCAGTCCTAGAAGTTTCCTCAACATAGATCTGAACGTAATTTGAAGCTTCACCATTTGCTTTCCTGTGAGGGACCAGGTTTGCGCTCCATACGTGAGGGCTGGCACCGTTGAGCTATTTAGTATTTCCAGTTTGAGGGCGGTGTTGCATTCCGGCAAAAAATAGATTTTAATTCCTAGAAGTTGTTCCACCCCTTTTTTAATACGCCGCATCATTTCTTTGTTATCTCTTTCTTCAGAACTAAAAATCTGTCCTAAAGATATTCGATTTCTTTCACCTCTTCTATCTCTTGCCCATCGATCATCAGATTTTCCTTTCCCCTCTTTCGATTATTTTTGATTTGCTACCATTCAGCATGAGGCCAACTTTTTTGCATTCCCTCAATAGCTCTTCTGTCATTTTCTTCAACTCCTTACTATTTTCTGCAAATAAGATAATATCATTTGCGTACCTTAAATTACTTAGAAATTCTCCATTTATTTTTAGTCCCCTTCTTTTCCACTTCAGATTACGAAATACTTCTTCCAGAATGCAGTTGAAGAAGTTTAGCTACAAGGTATCCCCTTGTCGAACCCCCTCCCAATTTTGAATTCCCTCCCTTTGCTTTTAAGGCTGGCTCTTGCACTCTAATTTGCATAGCAATTCTGTGCGACTTTAATAAACCAATTTTCAATTCCCTTATTTACCAGTGCTTTTAACATATATCTATGATCCACTGAATCAAATGCTTGATGAAAGCCTATGCAAAGCATTTCAATTTCCACGTCATATTTGTGTGTTTCTTCAACAGTTTGGTTCACAACGAAAATATTCTCTGCGGCTGAGAAGCCTTTTCTGAATCCCGCCTGTTCATTCCCCTCATGATTTGAATCCAAATGGTTATACATACGTCTTTCTAAGACTGCCATAAATACTTTACAGATATTCGGTGTTAAGCTTATTGGCCTGTAATTTTCAATGAGTTCCTTCTCCCCCTTTTTTGTATAATAATATCATTTCGGCCAAGTTCCACTGTTTTGGACATATTTTCATAATTAGAATTTTGTTAAATATTTGAGCCAGGTGTGGCACTCTCTGATCGCCAACCCTTTTCAGCATTTCGTTCGTAATTCCGTTCGGTCCTCGAGCTATGTCATTTTTCAGTCTATTTAGTACGTATTCCGCTTCTCTCTCCATTATTTCCGGCATTCCATCCTTCTTCCACCCTCCAGTTTTTGCTATTTTTGATAGCTCGTTTCGCTCGCGGTAAGAGTACTCGTAAAAACTTGTTGCTGCCTCTACAATTTCATCTTGATTTTGAGTCACTTTTTCTGCCTGATCTTTTAGCTTCAGCATAACGTCTCTCCCGCCACCGAGTTCGAGCCTAACTTTTTCAGTGGACCAACTTTCTTCCAAAATATCTTGAATTTTTTCTAATCATATTTTTTAATATCTTCTCTAACATTTTTCTTCACCAATTTTTATATTTCAGTTAGATCAGTTTTGTCCAATGGTGTTTTATTTCTATTTTTCCAAAAGTTATTCTTCCTGACTCGAGAGTCTGTTTTGAAAGCTTATCCCTCGTTTTCTCTTTAACCCTCGTCACTCCAAACTCTTCAACCGTGTTTTTTAAAACTTGGACCATACTATCGTAAAAATTTTTCTCGACTTTCATTTCCTTTTATTTATTTATTTATTTTATTATTATTATTATTTTATTACTTTTTACAAAGATTAACATCTTAGGTGGAGGCGGGATTGACGCATGTCTTAGCCCAGTCCCTCGCACTAAGTTATTATAGTTAATATTAATTGCTTAATTATATTGGTATAACTCTAATTTATAAATGAAATTAATTAGTTCCTATTTTAGTTAATCTAAACTATTATACTCTGGTTTTATTTTCATAACCCTGTGCAGATAATCCAGAAATATTTTAATCGTTAAATTATTTTTTGTTGGTGCCAGATCCGATAGACTGTTTCCCTTGATTCCCATTTCCGTACGTAGTGTCATAAAGAAATCACATTTCAGTAGGGTATGAAGCACATCATCCTCCACACCAGAGCCACATAGATGACATTCCCGACAGTCTGTTATTTTGAACCGTTCCAAATATTGTCCAAAATTTCCATGTCCACAGAGACATGGAGTGATGAAATAGTTAGTATACCAGTTCTTTTTTTTTGTAGGTGATGTTAATTCGAGGTAGTAACTGATAGGTGATTCTTCCGGTGAGACTATTTTCGTATTCATTTTGCCACATTTGTAATGTTTCCTCAATTATATTTTTGATTTTTATTTTCATTTTTTGTTTATTATTTTTATCGGGGTATTCTTTATTATCTATTGATAACTTACTTTTGAGTTTTTCGCGTTTGATTGTATTTGTTAAGTTCATTTGGTAATCGATGGGAATAATTCCAGTGATCGCATGTATAGATGTGTAGCTTACTGTTCG
This sequence comes from Acanthococcus lagerstroemiae, assembly GCA_031841125.1. Lineage (NCBI taxonomy): Eukaryota > Metazoa > Arthropoda > Insecta > Hemiptera > Eriococcidae > Acanthococcus > Acanthococcus lagerstroemiae. The sequence continues at coordinate 9,327,093 of CM063108.1, forward strand.
ATACGCGGAGGCGATATTTATCAAAAGGCTTCTTTGAAGTGATTTTGATTTATCTTTTTGCGTTTTATTCAACTTCGGATAGTATACTGGGGAACAGTATTCAGTAATTGATCTAAAGATTGCATTATAAAGTGATTTTCTCTTATTGAAATCAAATCCGTAGGTATTTCCATACAGTGCTCTAAACCTATTGAAATACTTTTTTATTTTTGCGGAGATGTAATCTACATGTTTACAGAACTTGAGTTTGTCATCGATTATTAAACCTAAATATTTAATTTCATCGAACATTTAAATTTTTTCGTTATCAACTTTTACTACGTTTTGAATTTTGTTTCTTATTTCCTCTTTGTCCTGCCTTCTAGAGATGAGTATATTAGTTTTAGCACTATTAAAACGAAGTCCAAATGACCTTATTTTACCATTTTTTTACTTTCTCAATCAAGATGTCTACCAAATCCATATCCTTTGTGTCATTTATCCCACAGATCAGCAATATGTCGTCCGCATAACTTATCGAATGGATTTTACCTGGAATGTCGTACCCATGGATCTAACTGATGACAGTGTTGAATAGGATGGGTCCTAATACGGAACCTTGAGGCACCCCCGCGGTTAGTTTTTTCTTGATGATTACTCTACCTTCGTCATCGTAGTGACCAACTAATCTATTAGTTAGGAAGGATTTAATCAAGTTTATTATCGTCTTCGAAATATTTCCCTGCTCAAGTTTACTTAAGATAGCCAGCCAATATATGTTGTCAAACGCACCAGAAATGTCAAAACTAATTAACAATACGTGTCTTTGGGTAATTTTAAATTGGTCGATGTAGAACATAAGTTTGTTTGTAGCGGTTTCAGTGCATCGTGACGGTCTGTAGGCGAACTGATTTGTGTGTAAAATGTTGTTAGAATTTAGCTCTTTTTGAAGTTTGTTTTTGATTATTTTCTCCATTATTTTACCTAAGGTTGGGAGTAGTGTTATGGGTCGAAATGCTTTGTGGTTGTTTGGTTCTTTGTCTGGTTTATTTAAAAATTTTATTTTACCCTTCCATACTACTGGAAAGCACATCAAATCGAGGTATTTTTGGTATATTGTTTCAAGAATTTTTCTGTCTTTGTTGTGTAACCATTTTACGAATATATTTGTTATCCGATCGTAACCACAAGCCTTCTTATGTAGGTTCTTAATTATGTCACTAAGTTCCTCGGTTTTTAATTTTAATTTTATATCTTCTTTATATTTGTAGGTAAATTTTATTGCGTTTAGTAAATATTCATATTTATCTTTTTCACTGACTATCAGGTTATTGTTTACTTCAAACGCTGGCATTATTAATTTTTTGTATTTCCCTAGTATATTATTTTGTATGGTCTACCCCAGACTGAGGATTCATTTAGTAGTTTATTCCATACGTCATTTTTTGCTTTTTCTATTTCTTGTTTATAATACCTATGCTAAGGATTTGTAATTTTCTTGAGTACCTATAACATATTTAGTTTGATTTCGCTCAGTGCTGGAATTTTTTAGATGTGTCAGTTTATTGCGCGGTTTTTTGAGGATGTCTTTTATCATTTTTAACTCGGGTGTCCACCAGTCATTCTTATTTTGTTTTATTTCTGTCATGCTAAGTCCCACCATGCTAGTTGACAGTTTGTTAAAGTTGGTGACCAGCTCACTCAATGAGCTGACTTCATTTGTTTGTTTGATTTTTTCAACAATCCTGTTGAGTTTATCATGGTTGCTGCTGAAGTTTTTACTTAAAAGGTGACTGTCAAGACTTAAGGTTTTCATTTCCGTTATCTGTGGGGGGTCTTTGTACGTAAATATAATTGTTGAATGGTCTAACAGTGAACTTGTGTTGATTGAAATGTTGTTGATTTTACCTGTGGTTCGCATATCGGATATAACAAGATCAATGACACTAGATCCATTATGATTGTGAAATGTTTTAATGTTGTAGGGGTTGTTAACCACCAGGTTGTGGGCTATTAGAAAGCCTTCAAAAACTTCGGCCCTCTTTGCCATCGTGTAGTTATGCGTGCCGATATTCTCATACAAGGGGCTGCGAATGTTGAAGTCTCCTAATGGGATAATATGGTTGTATTGTCCTCTAGCACTGATTTTAGTTTCTGGCGTGCATCCTTTTTTTCTGACTGGGATGATCCGCCTTCCTCTCCCTTTACCCTTCCTGTGGACTGCGGGTTGCTCAATTTACAGCGTGATATGCGGTAGTCTGATGAGAAGCCAAATTTTGACAGTGTTATTTCATCTTTAACTACTGACAGGTCATTTATTAGTAGGTGATCAGTCTCATTTTTAGTTTTTCCGTCTGGCGATATCCATGTCCATTTCCTTTTGACATTTTTTTCTTGTCAAAAGTGTTTGCTGTACATAAGTTAAATTTTTGGGCAATTTCTACTAATCTTTCCCCTGTTGTTTTTCTCCCCCACACTAAATGGGCCACAGTGTTTTGAATTAGCCTCTCCTCCTACTTTTGCGTTGAAGTCTCCCATTATTACCTGATAGTATTCCTCTCTCTTTTCGAATTGTTGCCTCCGGCTCGTCATAAAATTTATCTGCTTCTGCCTTCTCTGCTCCGGCTATAGGTGCATACACTTGTAAAATTAGCGTTTTTGTCTTTTCATCTATTTTCTATTTTAGTAGGCATATTCTTTCAGATATTATTTTTATTTCCACAACATTATTTTTGATATTTTTGTTAATATAAAAACCCACCCACTGTAACCTTTTGTGGAACCAAAGTAGCATAGATAGCTGCCTCTCCTCCTTTCTGCCAGCCATTCCCCATATTTTCTAACTTCTGACACGTTTTTTAAATAATTCTCATTATTACCTATCATTTTTTGAACATTTTTCTTGGTGTTCTCAATTAGAAATACGCTTTATTAAAAAAGTCAATTTAATTTATATGTGTGTATTGGGGGGGGGGAGACAAAATTCTTACGGTGCCACACCACTCCAAATGCCCGGTAATAATTTTAGCGCTCATCCGCCCCTGCAAAAGGTCGCTATATTTTGCCACTTTAAATTACTTCCTCTGATCAGGTGGCCCGCGTACTTCCGTTTCAGTTTTCTAATGATACATCCAATTTCAATAACATTAATTTGGTTTCTTATGTCCTCAGGTCTATTTTTATCTTTCATTTTAATTTCTAAAATGTTCCAGAACATAGAATTTTGCATAGTTTTCAATTTCTTTAATTGTTTTTTGGTTACTATGTGTAGTCATGTTTGAACCTCGTATGTTGCCACTGGTAGTACACAACTACTTAGGAAGCCTTCGTGTGAGAATTCATTTTACCTTCAAAAATGTGTTTCAAGGCCAGAAAAACTTTACAAGAGTTGGTTTTGAGAACCTCAATTTCTTTTTCAATTCAATTTTTAAATGATACTATTCGTGCCAGGCACGTGTAATCGTCAACCATCTCTAGTTTCACTCCGCTAGAGGGGAGGTTTGCATCTTTTCCCTCATTTTTCATAAATTTGGATTTTTCTAAGTTAATTTTTAGTCCCACCTTGGCCCCTTGTTCTACTAAGTCGTCAATCATACCGTTTCTTTCCTCAATGTTTTTAGCAATCAGTGCAATGTCATCCGCGAATCTAAGATTTTCAACGTCTTACCAATTGTTCTCCATTTCTCTTAACTTCTGATATTCCTATAATATCAATTTTGCTCTTTAAAAGTGCATTCTCTAATTTCACCAGCCTTCCTTCATTGGCTAACCACTGGCAGTTAAAATGGCAGATCCAGTGTCGACTTTGTTGTTTAATTTAGTAGGTTTTTGTGGGACAGTACATAACGATATATTTTGGGCTAACTGCCCCTCGGCGCCCAATAAAACCTTTGATTGTATTCTTTATCTTCTTATTTTTTAGTTGACTTAGCCTAGATACTTCATCTTGTTTTATCGACTTAGGTACGGAGTTCGTGACAGAACCGCCTCAGACAATAGGAACACAAGAAAGAAAAATGATAGAAATTTTTGAAATGTAGTGTTATCGAAGAATGTTAAAAATCAAATGGAGAGAAAATATCAGGAATAAGGAAGTACTGAGGCGAATAGAAAGTTGAAGAGAAATCTGGCAGGCAATCGTAAAGAGAAGAGCTAAAATGTTAGAACAAAAGATAACCAGAGATATTGCTATCACTGCTAGAGGAAATGGTTCAAGGAAAGAACTGGAAAGGAAGGCAAAGAATGAGCTATGAAGACCAGATAATGAAAAAGCGTAAATCCTTCTTAAAAATAAAAAGATTAGCGCAGGAAAAAAAAAGTGGAAAGACGTAACCTACTAGTCGGGAGACTAAGGAATACAACAATATAAAAAATTAAAATGAAATAACGATACTTTCAGTTAAAGGAGTGCGACTATAATATCATTTTTGTTTAACGTCAACTTTTGCCTTACGGTATATTTCAGCTTCAATCTTTAAACGTGTTTTTCCCAAAACTTTTTTCCACTGCTGCTCGTCAACTATACCTTGCAAATGGGGTAAGTGTGCATTGCATACGTTTGTGACGACGTGAATTCATAATTTCCAACACAGCCCCAGCTAGTTTTACACAACACGTTCAACGACGATATGTACAGAATACATACGAAATGAGGCTGGATGAGAATCTTCTACAATCAGTAAGCAAAGGACTGAACAGATGAAAGTAATTTTCCTGCAGCACGGAGTCGATGCACTATAGTGATATGACAAAGGTATATCGAAGATTTCTTTCCAAAATCTGGTATGTTTTACATTATTTATTTTGTTTTCCGCCTCAACTAATCCCCAGAACCATACACTGGTTTTGCTGGCGTTCAACCCGTACGCATTTATTCCGTCCATGTCCGAATTACCGAAACGTCCTTCGGCAATATAGGAATAAAACTTTACTGTTCGACACGAAAGTACACCAACTTACACTTTTCGTTCATTTGGAATCTTGTTTGTAATTCGTTCCAATGTTTGTACTCCTCTTACACGATTTCTCAGTCGATGGTTGGCCTTAAAAGCTTGCCACCCGTTACTATGCCGCTCAAAACCTAAATGACTTTCTTTAATTTGCCAGCCTGGCAGTCGCGACGACCGGTGGCGATGGCGTGTACACAGAAACACAGTCATCGTCATCGTCAACGTCGTCAACGTACATAAAACGTCCTCGAGACGTACCACTGCGCGTACACACCAGCACACCAACAAGATGGATTGGTTTAATTTTCACCACACAACTTTATATTACACGCCGTCTTCAGAAGTTTATCGGCTCGTACGGCCATTTTATTTCGCTTCTCTACTAAACTGCTATAGAACTTCGTAATTGCTCTAGCAAAGCATAATGTGGGCTTTTGTTTGAATGGAAAAGAGAGAAAGAAAAACACAAACGTCACGATAGTATTAAGTCATTTTCAAAAGTATAAGCAACAGTAACGTGAAAATAAGGCAAAAAATTATACGGCGAATTCGATGCTAACATTCTAGAATGTGTTAACGCTATAATTTCAACGAGTCTCGAGTGAGAGGAACGGAGGAACACGCGGTTCGCTTTTCGGGATCGTAAGTACGACCGTACACAAAGTATACGAGTAAATATTGACGAAAAGTCTATACGAGTACGCGTACGAAGAACGAGAGAGAAGATACACTCTAGACATCGCCTTGACCAGTACATTCAGAGTATTCCGTATGCTCTCGGGAAACGAGATGAGCTTGACCAAATTTCATATTCTACTTTACATGAACTACTGCCAGCAATGTAGGAGACAAAGCTGCAGCCTACGGAGAGCTAAGTGCTAAACAAACAACCCAACTGTATTTCCTATAATGAAGCGTATGTTTTCGTGAAAGACCTTTAATTAATCCACGCGATAGACAATTCGACATGAATTTCACGAAAACTGAGTAGAAAATGTTTGGCGAATGCGTTACAGATATTGAGAACACGAACAAATTTATCCTGGAGCATCAGAACGAGTATCGATAACCGAAAATAATATCGTTCTCAGTACGCGGCGACTATGGTCGTCCTTGTTTGCAAATGCCAGGAAAACATTATACCATGAAGTATTTTAGAGCCAAACTATAATAAAGCTGAGAGGTCATAAAACGCCCAAATAGACAAATACCACCGAAACGAGTTCAAATGATGATGCTACTGGCGCCCTCAATATATTCCTGCTGGAAGAGAATGTACCGTCAAATGGAGTGACATATATTTGGAGGTGTCTATGATATTCCCGTTGTTTCTTTTCACTTAAATATGTCTGTGAAATTATTATTAGTCGAGTTGAGGCAGTGATTTTATTTGGCAACGTTTTTTCAAAGGTCATCAGTGAGTAATACATTGACAAGGTATCAAAAATTTATCGAACTGTAGTGCCTACCTTTGATACTGATGGGGCTCTACCAGTTCCAAAATCCCAATACTAAAACTGGAACTTCATTGTTGGAGTGCAAAACTTTCACATTTTGCAGCTCCTTCGATTTTCGAGCTAGGAAATAGGTGTTGATAATTTTCTATTTGTAAGGTGAGCGCATTCACTTTTTCTGCTTCTGTAGTCCAGAGCGCTCTCGGCTGTTATGCTATCATCAGTGGAGTGCCCTAAATGAGACTTGTCTCCTGTGGTCCTGCAGTCATAGTCGAGAATAGTACCGTATGGTGAGCCTGTATAGTCGTGTGAGTCTATTGGTTGTCTGCAATTGTGCAGTCTGTCCAATCCGTGGGTGTTATATTATTAATTTGAATAAGTTCTCGCTTTGGAATTTAGTTGTCATATTTATTAGGTTGTTTGTTTTGTTCTTTCCTTTATTATTTCTAGTTGTTTTTTATTTTATTTTTTTATTTTTTTTCTATGAGTAGGATTTTATGCTCTTCTGTCGATATCTATTTCTCAACGTATCTGGGCTTTGATGTGTAAGCTTGGAAATTCGTGAACTGACTTTAAATTACATTGTGCTGTGAAAAAGAAAGCGAAGGTAACCAACTGAATGACAGTATTATCGACATTCTTAGTAATCGAATGCCAAAGTGGTAGCGATTGCATTTTCTTACGTCAGTAGTTCGAAAAAGTTTTAAAGTTTTATTCCATTCACTAACTCATTCGAGACATGTTTAAATATTCACATTTTATGTTGATGTTATGGCTTACGCGCGTCTTTCTAAACGTTATTTTCATTCTAAACTGACCCTTTCTCTACCTGAGAATATTAACTCGAGGCTTGTTTTTCCCTTTTACTCCCTACAGCCAGTTTCAGGGTCAATTCAGTGGTTATTACGAATGGCAGTTCTTCTGGGTTTAGTTCTTTTTAAAGGCTATTGAAAATAATGATATTTATCAAATATGTCAGTGAGATGCGTCAAAAGGACTTAGAAACTTCTTATGCACATCTAGATACTCTTGAAGAATGTTAAGCAAGTCTGGAAATATTCCATTTGTAGGGTGTGCCAGTTCACTTTTTCTTCTTCTGTGGTTCAGAACCGCTTTCGGCTGTTATGCCATCATCAGTGGAGTACCCTAAATGAGACTTGTCTCTTGTGGTCCTACAGTCATAGTCAAGAATAGTAGCGTATGGTGAGCCAGTTTAGTCGTGTTCTCTTATTGGTTGTCTGTGATTGTGCAGCCTGTCCAATCCCTGGGTGCCATGTTATTAATTGGAATAAGTTCTCGCTTTGGAAGTTAATTGTCGTATTTATTAGATTATTTAGTTTTCTTTTTGCCTTTATTATTTCCAGTTGTTCTTTTAATTTAATTTAATTTTTTTTTTGTGTTGTTCTCTATGAGTAGGATCAGGGCCGTACCGACGGGGTGGGTTTTAGGAGTTCAAACCCCTCCCATTGGCCAAAAAAAAACACGAAAAAATGATGGGTCAAGACGGATAGGAGGGCGAACCTGTGATTAAGCCCCTCCCCCTACCAGGAAAAAATGTATCTTGATCGCAAGCCTCCTCCCCCCTTACTTAAATCCTGGGTACAGCCCTGAATAACAGCAATAATAATAATAATTATAATACAATAAAAAGGTCAACACTTGGTAAATTGGGCCAACTTCTGATTGATTTTGGATTTTGCTAATAGATGGACATTTTTGAAATCTCAAATCAAAAATAAAGAAACAAAAAATAGGAATACACTTTTAAAATGTTTTCCAATAAATAGGAATCGACTTCCTTGAATTGGCCAGTTTGGCAAGACGTTTTGAAAGGAACATTTTTCCTACATCTCCCATTGCTAACAACTCTATTGAGGCCTATGACGATAGTTCTTATTTTGAAATTTCTCGTATGTTATTTAGGATATTTTAAAAATGTACCTAGTTCATCGGAAAAGTGCAGGGCCGTAACCCCCCTCCCCCGTAGTAAAAAAACACGAACGAAATGGGTTTGAGACGGAGAGAAGGGTGGATCTGTTACATTTTTTGTAAAAAGTATGAAAATGAGAGTTTCAAAAAATGTTGAAGTTTTTGTCATATAAATGCATGCAATTGGATAAATTTGGGGTATTTTTATCCCCCCCCCCCATCAAGATAAAAATTCATCTTTATCGAAAAACACCCCCTTACTTAAATCCTCGGTACATCCCAGAGTAGGATTTTATACTCTTCTGTCAATTTGTCATTGTTATATCCCTGGTCATTGCAGTATTTTCCAAACAGTGATTTGTCATTATTTATCTCCTGTGATTTTTCATGTTCTTTGATTCTGGTTGCGAATTTTCTGCCTGTTTCTCCTATGTAGGTCATGAGAGAGGTGTTGATAATTTTTGATTTTCTTTCAAATGAGCCACCACTCATAGTAATTTTCGCCGAAGAATGACTTTTTGTTCAGTGAATTTTCATTCAAATATTTTTCAACATTTCATAAAATTTTTAAAATTTTGGAACTGAATTTTGTCTATATTAGCGACCTGTTTTAAGGGGTAAGAGTGGACAGTACACTGAAAATGAAACAAAAAATTATTACTGCCATCTACTGCCCATTACGAAAAATTGAAGAAACTACACAAATTTAGGAGTTCCGTCTTTTAAAAATGTTATTCAAGTTTTATATTTATAATTCTGAAATTGGTGTAGCTCCTTCGATATCCAAAACAGGCAATTCCATTCGGTTAATCTTCGTTACACTTTCGGTATTCAACCCATTAATTATTTTCGAGAACGAAAAAATACTTATTTAAAGTTTGTAACCAGACTCGCCTCCACCATAATTAAAATTCGAATATACATATAACCAACTGAACGAGAGCCAAAGCCGTGAACAAGTAGGGTTCCGTTGAGGCTTCTCTACCATCGAACAAATATTTACAATTAACCAGCTAACAGAGAAAGCCAACGAACACAAATTAGGAATCCACCTAATATTCACGGACTTTAACAAGGCATCCGACTCGTCAGTCACAACTATCTATGGAAAGCATTGGCCAAATAGGGAATATCAGAATGGATACGAATCTTTAGAACCATATATGGAAGAGCAAAAGCTTACATAAACTTGGACAGAAATAGCCGGGAATTCCCAATCAGGAGGGAAGTACACCAGGGAGATCCGTTGTCCCCCAATCTATTCAACGGTGTAATTGAACAAATCTTCAGAGGATTCCACTGGGAACAGAAGGGGGTAAAAATCGATTGGGAAAGATTAACCAACCCGAGATTTGCAGACGATACATTAATTATTACCCCCAAACTCAAAAGAATTACAAGAAATGGTACACAAATTTGCAAAGAAGAACAGGGAGGTAGGGTTATCCATAAATCCAGAAAAAAACAGATTCCTATCAAATAGAAAGAGTGAAGAAATAAAACTCAGAGAGTAATAATATAAAAGTACTAAAAATAAACAAGGGGTGGAAAAAAGTACTGGATGAACGAAAACAGACTAGGAGAAAAATTTCAAGAGACTTAAAATATAAAATATGAGAAAGCTGCATTCTCCCCACACTGAGATACGGATGTAAAACCAGCATGGAGAGGCTTTGCACTACTCAGAGGGCCATGAAAAGGAGCATATTGGAAGTTAAGAAGAAGGAAAAAATTAGGAATATGAAAATTAGGAAGGATACGGGGACAAGAGATATAGGATATACCAACAAAAAATTAAACGGGAAATATGCGGAAAATTATGGAATGGACACCCAGGGAAGATAAACACACCAGACGTAGATGGAAGGATGAGGTAGTAAAAGAAAGGGGCTAACATGGGAAAAGAAGGATAAGGACTGGAGGAAGCGGAAAAGGCACTTGGAGGGTAATGCCTAAAAATGGGCTGTCGAGTTAGTATTCAGCATTAAGTTCCTTATAATGGTTAAGACTGTAATAAATCAAAGCAAACTTGCAATGAAAGTTCGCTATTTTTAAACCACAGAGACATTAGGCTCGTATGCACATAAGATTTATGAAACATAAAACTCGAGAGGAACACCCACTGGGGTACCAGCCTCATTCACGCTTACGGATCAAAATTAAAACTGCGAATAGATATTTTCATAGAATAGGAATTTGTATGAAATAATAATCTTTATTGATAATGTTATCCATCCTATATGTAGTTTACGTATTTTACATATTTTACGTATTCTTCGTAGCAAATTGTAGTTGTCTTTTTTTTTTACACGTCGTCATTTACGCGTAGGAAACGACGACGTTAAGTGAAATATTTATTCTACGCTACAGCACAACCCTGGCACCAGACTTCGCAATATACGGCACGCGTAAATATGTATTTACGGCGTTTTGGATAGGCAATTCCATCAACAAACACGAGTCCGTAACGGAGCGGGCCGCCGCCGCTACGTGGCTGAATAACTCGCATGCGGAAAACGGGCAACGGTGGGAGGGGTGATGGGATGAAAAAAAGCGTTCTATAGTACTGGTACTTCCACACGAGTGACGATGATTTTTCAATATCGCTGTTCAGGGTGCGAAACTATGTAAATCGGAAACTACTACACCCAGGGTGGGCAACACAATTTCTGTCCAAACAAGGGACAAACGTGAAACTGGATTCGGGAAAGTGTACCAGAATCAACGTGACTATACATATTGAAAAAGTGACCAAAAAGTGATTAATTAAAAAAAAAGTAACTACAGAGTAACTGGTTTTACAAAAAAAGTGTTGAAAAAGTTCTGGACACGGTGTATCCTTGAAAACAAAAAATAACTGACTTTGTAACGTGTGAGAGGGTACCGAGCACCAGAGGCGGTGTTCGGGCTGAATCGGTTAGCGACTGAATGAATAACGGGTTTCGATTATCGATACTCGTGATTCGTAACTGTTGTCCGGCTCAGTCTGGTCACCTGGACAGTCCGTGATCATGGGAGTAGGGGAGGCTTGTCTCCGTGGATCGGGGCCGAGACGACATTGTCCCTCGAGAGCATGATAGCGGTGCGTGGTAGTATCGATTTTAAACGAGAACATTTGTGCGCCGGGAGTGCTGGAACCAAATTATTTTTTCCAGCTTCGAGTTTGTTCTTTTGATATAATTAGAATGAGTGGCCAATCTTCGTGCCACTGGGGCTACCAGAGTGGTCGCCACCCGTATCCAGCCGAGCACGACACGATACTGATGTTTGCCCAGGACCTGGTGTCGTGAGCTGAAGTTAGCACTTGACGCGAAAATAAATTTTCATGTACTTGGTGTTCCTGGGTACTCAGAAGATCACGGACTGATCTCCTGAAGCGGAACTACACAGGAGCCGAGTCGCTTAGTTCACTTTTAACAGCATCCACGTCAGAGCCACGCAGCTATGTTGCAGTTTATTCGTACTTTAAATCCGTTTGTGTTAAATTTTTCGTTTTCTTTCGTGTATTAAGATTTTTTTTTTAAATTATTTTTTAAATGTTGGAGACATGTTAGGCCAAATTCGGGAGGGTCCAAGAGGGAGCATAGTTTTACCTTTAAAGTCATTTGGTTCTTTAGCTGGTAAGGTGCTCAAGGGGGAAGCCTCCCCTTCGTCACCGTTGGACCCCCAGGTACATGCCCAGATATATATTATTAGTTTGTGTTAGTGTAATGATAGTTAATGTGATAGTCCAACGTGAGTTGTTAATGTGAGTTGTTTTTTATTGTCTGTGTTTAGTTTTGTACGCTTTTGTGGAGCGCCGCGTTGCCTGGGGGCAGTTGTTCGTTTTCGACGGGAAGGGACAGCCCATTCGTGTTACCATCTTTATATGATTTAGTTTCTATTAACTTTGTTATTGCTGATCAAGATTTCTATCCGTTTTCATAGCTTTCTCCTTGTTGATTTCGAACATACACGTCTTTTTACTCTATACGAGTTTCAATAATTTGGCTATATAATTATTTTAGTGATTCTGATTCCATTCCAGCAGATGAGAGGGGGATTTTCCAGTCTCCGTTACCGACTGTTCAACCAAATTTGGATATCAATACGACACTGGTGTAGCTATTAGGGTTTAGTGAAAGATAAAAAACGTTTGCATTTTTCCGACAAACATAGCGGTTCTGTTGCCTTTTAACCAAAAACAACGCGTGAAAAATTTCAGCGAAACCAATTCTAATTTCAACTTTGAGATCACAAATATTACCTACAAAAAGTAAAGTGCCTTCCCGTAAGTCGTGGTGGACTTATTTTATCGAATAAACGCTCCACATCCGTTCAAGTGTCCTCCTTTATGTTGTGGTGGATTTATTTTGTCAAAGTAACTCCCCATATCAGTTCCAATAAAATCAAATAAAACTCCTACCAAGTTTAAAGTCGATCAGATAAGAGACTTAGGAACCACAGCCTCATACCTCACTAATTCGGAGGAAGCATCAACGACGATGACGGCGTGATTGGCCGTCTCGCGCCGGACACCCCGGTTCGGGAGATGACGAAAAGTCGAAGCAGTTGGAATCGGATGTAGACCTTTGTCTCGGCCATCATGAAGAGGAAGATGCAGACGGAGTGGTCGAGGCAGAGGGCCGACAACGAACCAAACTCGGTCCACACCATCGAAAAGAACAACTCTGTACCATCCCAGAAGAGCTGCTGCGAACCCCCCGGCAGGGCTCCCTCGCCGTCACTACCTGCTTGCGTCGTCACACGTACCAAGACAAGGAGGCGAGGGGTGAGTGAAGAAAAAGTGCGTCCGGCTGTGGGGGACCTGAATTCCAGGCTAATGCTCGGGGAGCGCGAACATCGGTCAGTAGGGAACCCCATGGTGGCTCTGGTAGAACGCGCGCATCGGAAGCGGCACGGCGAAATGGGGGCTCAGGCCGGCCTCAAAACACCCCTCCGGTCACTGGTGCGATACTCGAAAAGGTAGTTTCCGGGGCTGGGGGTGCGGTGTCTAGGGACCACTTTGGTATGCGTGCATCGTCATACGTCTCACCACACCACACCCCACTAATTAGAAAAATTTAGTAACTCTTTTCTTTCCTCCGTCCCCTCAACCGTCTCATTCATGATGGTATTCTCCTGAATAAAAAGCTGTAATTTGGTCGAAACCCCCTCTGATGGCACTCCGAGCGTTCGAATCAGAAAAATAATTTCAGGAGTGAATTCAGTGACCCGTCAAACCTACAGACTAATACCTTCTTTTTATAATTTGCTCTCAACCCAAGCCCTGGAATCCGCCCTTTCCAGCATTATTTCAGAGACGTCGGAAAGGCTGTTAGGGCTGTCTTAGCCCTCTTCCCTTCTGGCCGAAAAACCGGCCTAGGTCAAAATCTGGCAAGTTTCTACTTGAGCTCGAACCCGGGACCATTCCGAGACCAACGTGCTATCCACTCGGCCAGCAAGACCCCATACAAACTAATACCTATCTTGACTCATATTTTCTGAGCTTCCCCCGCCGCTTTTCAGCCGCCATGCGGGGACAACGGGTTAGATTGCTGACCCATGTGGACACACGTCATTAATTAGGGTGTCTACTAGAACTAATTTAAAAAAAAAGAAATGACTTTAGATGACCTTTACCCAATTTTTCAGTAACCTCAAAAGAATTTTCGCTCGCTCCGATCACTTACATTTCTGTTGCTTCCTACTTTACGTTGCATTTAAAAATTACTCCGATTCATTCTTTCTATTTCATTCATACTGGTTGATTATTTACTCACTTGCTGATGTATGCACCATAAACTTTCATGTTATTTTGACTGGACTTTTCTCCAACTATTTAACAGAATAATTTTTTTTTAGATGACTTACAGCGAAAAAATATGATTTTAGATGACTTTAGATGACTTTGATGACCAGGAGACAGAGTTTAAATTTATAACGCTTATGGAATTCAAGAAAAGCAATGGTTAATTAGACTGGTCGAAGTAGAGGAGGGAGAGGATAGAGACTCCTCTGTGCTTCTTGTACAATCGATCTTAAACTTGATAGCCATTTTATCAGATTTTATTAAAACCGTCCGGGGGAGATGCACCCGACAAAGTAGGTCTACCAAGACCGGATAAGGAAACTCTAATTTTGGTCTACAAATTTAAAATTAAAATTGATTCGGAGAAATCTCAATATTTTTCGCTGAAATTTTACACACGTTGATTTTTCAAAGTTAACCCATGAACTGAAATATGGTTTTTGAATTTTTACAGGTAGGCTTGAATGATGCGGAAATCTGCTTCTCGGTTAGGGATTTTATGAATAACATAACGCCAAGCTATAGAAAATTTTGCAATTTCATGGCCAATTTCATGAACATCTTTTGAAAAGGCATTATGGACTCTGTGTATGTTGCAGGTCCCTAGGTTCAATAAATTTTAGAACGTACCACTTTTGCTTTCTCATTAAATAAACTGAACATTGAATTGTTAACATTTTGGGACTACCTGAACCCAAAATTGACCAATTTTTCAGCGGGAAAACAGCATTATCCATGGATGACCAAATGGATTGGAAGACGATTTCAGCTTTAAAAGAACCTAGAAAAATTGTTTCTAAATGAGCAACTATCGCTTTTTTCTTTCTTTTAGACCAAAATCCAATACAAATTTGTAATAACTCTTTCTTATTATTGACGTTATACATTTCATCATACAGAAAAAAATAATAGGCATTACTTTTAATGACGTCCTAAACTAAACGGCTGCAAAAATATAGACCATAAGCTGCTGTTATTAGGTATCGAACATTTATTTTATAGAAAGTCAATTGAGCTTTTGTTTGATATAGTGTCATGGTTTTATTTCATGAGTTTTGGAAAACATAGCGTCGAGTAGAGAAGTTATATCGTCGCATGATCGCAAATTGAAATTATTTACAACTATTTTTAGCACCCACAGGATTTTTGCTCTGGTTGCAGCATCATTACGAGAGGAGAACTGGATATTAGGAGTAATAGCAACACTTCTTGAAGGACACAAAGCATCTGCTACCATTGATGATGCTGATACACTTACAAGAATTGATGTAATTGGGACCTGAATTTCCAGTTGAGAGTTTGAATGTTTTGGCACAATGTTAGTCTAATGTTGCGGAGGAAAATGAAAGAAAATGACTTATTGACCATAGTTTCAACAACAAAAATTGTCAAAAATGACTAATAATGACTTAAGATTGAAAAAATGACCAAGTGGCCACCCTGTATTCAAATACTGGTTCATTTTCAGGCCTCTTTCTTCCCTTAGGTCCGCCAAATTTTAGTTTTAATCAAAATGCTGCTGGAAACTAATAATTGCATTTGAATTCATTTTCACCTTTGCTCCGTCACCCGAATCCAACAATTTTCGATGTACCTAATGTCAAAATTGAATTCAGTGACCTCGAATACCGAACATGGGTAATTCTCCGAATAACTCATAGTTTAAAAAAATTTTTGGAGTGCTTTTGAATTTACTTTTCAAGAGATTTTTTTCGTGGAATGAGTAATGTATATTATGTACCTTAAAGCAAGGTTGGAAATGGTTCGGATCCAAAGGATTCGAATCCCGATCCAAATCCAGTTCACGGATTCGAATCCGCTTTTGGGAATTGGATTCGTATCAGTGATTCGAATGCAATGGACGACCCGGATTCGTAATATTTATACGAATCTTTTTAGTGGATTTGTCGACATTTTTTAGTTAGCTGTATTAAGCGCTAAAATGGTCCAATATAGCCATCCGTTTCGGTCAATTTTCTTTTTTTTTAACGAAAAAAATAACAAAAAACGTAATAAAAGCGAAAAAATTCCTTTTGACCTCCTCAGTCGAAACATTAAATTTAATTTCTTCCGAAACTACATTGCTGAAAGTATGTTTACCATAATTACATCGAATTATATCCAGTTTTTGGCGTATTTGGTCTTTCTGAAGGGGAAAAAAATGTCCATGATAGCTGAGTGAGTAAAATAAGTATCGTTTATTCTGATTTTGATTTTGTAACAACAAAAAAAGATTCCATGATTCTTAGATTCAATGATTCGCCACTCCATTTATTCGAATCTGATTCGAATTACGGTAAACGTAAATCAATTTCGAATCATATTCGAATCCAAAAAAAGAAGGTACTCTTTGAAAAAAACATTCCGTATAAATTTTTCGTTATAAATATCTATCTGTGAAACGCATTTTTAAGAAAAATCTGTGAGTGGTTACGTAGACGACGATGGAACTTTTGACCATAATTTGGCAGCTTGGGGATGTTAGGTCATGTATTTTGAACTCTTCTGTAGACAGATATGATAGAAGAGATTCACACTTGCCAAACAAAAAAAATTAATTGCTCCAGCATTCTCAGTTTTTAAGATACCAAACGGTTACTTAAATATTGAGTTATTGGGAGAATGACCCACATATGTTATTCCAAAGTAGTAGCCCAAAAAGTTTCAAATTCTTACCACTTCCAAAACCGAAACAATAATGCAAAAAAATGTGAGTTTATGTATGTGGAATGCGAGGACTGGGAAGCGATGGGACAAAAAATCTCCAGGGACGGAAAGGTATTTGTACTAAGAAGGGAAACGATTCTGGTAAAAATGAAGTCAGATACGTTTATACTTCCTCGCAAATTGAGAAAATAAGCAAAAAAACTAAATTTGTTCCCATGTAGATCTTCATTACACAGCCGTCTTGAATACGATCGCAAATTTACGCTACAAAATGTAGGATACAAAAGAAATGGATTCGACCATTCTTCATAAAAACTTGGTGTATTATTGTTTTATTGTACTATAATTATACAACATCTATGCCTAGTAGAACAGCGTATGCTTATTTTTCAAGCTGCGTCGATGAGTAAAGGCTGGATGACCGGAGAAAGGAGTTGAAAATGCAAGTTAGAGGTTTAAAGACGGTATCAAGTGTGGGTGGGTGGATAGGGAAGGGTGGAGCGAAGTTGAGTCGAAATAGGGCATTCGAAGAGATGAGGAACTGTGATAGAAACATGGCACGTAGGGCACGTGGGGGAAGGGGTAAAAAGAAAAAGGTGTTCATGGGTGAGTCGAGTATGTCCAGTAAGAAGGAGGCGTGAGAGTACAACTTCGAAGCGGCGATTTCCTGCGTTTGGAATTGGTCTCACTGTTTAAAACAAATATTGCTTGAAACTTTTTTTCGTATTTGTAATCATCTTCAAAGTCTGGGTAAAGACCATTTTTGATCAGGAGGAGGGAGTAAATCCCTTCCTTCCATAAGAAAATTGGCACAGAGTACGACGAGAGATTCTTGATACGTTGCTCAAGGAACCAGTGCAAACAATATTGGTCCAATTTCGGTTAGCTATCAGAACTCTACATCTATTGCGGCTACACTAGATGATCCTGTTCTCACACACAAATGTGTTTCAGCTCAACACGAGAGATCACGGCGATGAGATAACAACCAGGTGAAAACGATTCTACTTAGATTTTCTTGCCAAATCGTACTCTGTAACCACACCTTCACACAGGTGCCGTACAGGCCGAAAAGAAAATAAGAAAAAAGGAAAGCCAGCTAGTAAAGCGTATTAGCAGCTCATTCGATCGTTCTGTCGCACAATTACGAGGAGTGTCCGGGATTACGAGAATCGAATTAAACGTCGTACAAAGGAGGCCGAGACCGACACCGCACACCCGGCCAAGTCCACCGCGACACGAGCAAAGAGAGACGCCGAGATTTGAAAATGATATACTTCGTCTCATTTCGTCGGCTATCGTCGTTTCGGCCCTCTTTTCTCGCCATCTCCTGGGCTTAATGGCGGCGCTGTGACATCCATGAAAAACTTTTAGACGGCTAAACAGTTATATATACCTACACGCGAATTCCAGTCTCTTCTTTCCATTGTACATCACTGACAACGGCGCGAAAATCTCGTTTGTTCAACCAGCTAGCCGACAACACCCGAAATAGATTGTCCGACTTCGGATGAAAATATTTCATCGGCGTTCGAGTGAAAAGGCGGGCGATGGACGAGGAAGGGAGGAGAGGAAAAGAATAAAAGAATGATCGTCCATAACCGTTTAAATGACGATTCGGCCGCAGGAAACGAGTGACTAGTTTTTTCCTTCTTCCCCTCCCCCTCCGACTCGTTATATCGGCGTGGTAATTTTTCAACTAGTAAAAAGAAAAATGAAATGAAAGAGAGCACGTCGTGAAAGAGGGAAAAAAATGTAGGTTAGCGGAGAAAATGGGATTCTCAAAAGGAAAGCGTATTAAATTAATTACATGCATCTGGCGCGGATTCAGTACCAGGTGGAAATAGCGGCAGCGTGATGGAACTGTATAAGTAGTGCCCTCGATACAGGATGTAAAAACGATTATCCGATAAAACACTTCTCTGTGCTCCTTCACGATGTATCCGAACCTTAAATCAAGAAGTCCAACAGACACTTATAAGAAACTAAACGGAGAGGGGAGGGTCTGCTGCGCCGTTTCCAACTTTGAAGTACACTCGCTCAACTTGTGTCAGCGGTATCTCGTTCAAATGTGAATATATGAATCGATTTTTTCGAAAAGCTCGCGAGCAGGTATTTTCGCGAAAATAAGCTTGTACTCGAATCACTTTCTTTTTGCATGGCTGCATATCGCATATTATACAACCACATGAGCCATGTCCTGAGACTGTCTGGTAGAAAGCAGCCCAGATCAGGTGTTTTTCGGAAATAATGTAAATTACTGACTAATGTTTCTGGAGGGGGAAAAATGAAGTCTGAAGTAGGAGCTTTTGGTTTCAGGAATTGCAACGGTCACTGTTGCCTCGTTGACTTGAGGCGAAAGTTCAATTCCATTCAATATCCTGTATTGGGAACCGTTACATACATATGTTTACATGTTACCTATGGTTACAGGGCTCACGCCCCTCCCGAAAGGATTCTTGTTGGCGCTCCCATTTTTCTCTATGGATAACTATTCTTTGAAAATTTTGACTATCGAGGAATCTATTTATATCATCCGCCCAACTTGTTTTTTGGTGTCCTGGTTTCTTTTGTGTTCAGAAGATTGCCAGAAGGTTGCAGAATATGTCCATCTTTCGTCCTGTAATCTTGAGATGTGCCCAACTCATCCCCATTTTAGCATCCTTGTTGTTCTCATTCCATTTTGATTATTTTTCAATTTCTTTTTGATGAATTCTAACTTTGTGTGACTCTTTCTTTTTATACCTAAAATTGATCGTTGTATTGCGTTTTGTGTAGTTTTCATTTTACTCAAAAGTTTTTGATTTATTGACCATGTTTGGCATCCATATATTAGAGTTGGGAGTACACACACATTGAAAATTTCACTCTTTTGCGAGGAGGTGAAGCAACCTTTGAAAATATTTTCAAGAGATCAGTACTTTGACCATGCCTTTGTAATTCTTGCGTTTATTTCTTTCTCGATATTGATTGCTCAAGTATGCTTCTTTAACTGAAGCTGAAACTGAACTTTATTGCGTCTTATTTTTTGGCTCGCTGAGCAAAGTTCGTCTAGAGGCGACGGTATTATAGTATTTTTGAGTTTTCCGAATATTTACGCAGACTTGGAAAATAAAAAAATAAAAGGAAATATAAAATAAATAAAAAAAACTATCAGTGCAATTTCAAAAAAAAAAAAAATATATATATATATAAATATAAAAACAAAATAAAATAAAAAGAACAAATGAATAGAAAAAAACGAAACTAAGCCATGAAAAAGTACCGATCCCACCCCCATCCGCCATTTACAAATTAATGAATTAGAAACTAGGGAGACGAAAATGAATTTTGTTATATTTTTCCATCACCAGAAAATTTACTGTTTATTTATTTTTATTGTGTTTGTTTATTAGTTGTTGTTTATTTATTTTGTGCGTGTTTATGTAGTAGGCTATTTATAACTTTTTTTTATTTTTTTAGAATTTTTTTGCTGAGGTACACATGATTTCTGCTTTATGGGATGGACTGAGGTTATTGAAAACTGAGATGCCCTGGTACCTATAGTTTTGTTGTCCCCTTGCTGCATTTGTTTTTGGCACCCTAATGTTCCAAAGGTTATGTCTAGTTGTTATACTATGAATTTTCTGTATGCGTAGTAAGTTATTGGTTTTCATGTAAGCCAAGGTGTTTTTAATATAATTTTCGTATGATTAATAAGTTTGTTATTTTATAGATCTGGGTCGTAGACGTCCCTGATATTTTATTTTAGTGTTTGTTATGTTTCTGATACTTAACATGAAATATGTGAGTTTTCTCAATCTTGAAGCCAGACAATTTATTTGGCTTTTCCATGTTAAATTTTTATCTATACTTATGCCCAGATATCGAACTTCATTTACTTTTTTTATTTGTGGGCAGCTGAAAGTCTGCTGGTCATTTACTTTACAAGATTGTATGTGTTGTACCAAATGTGAAGCGGGTTCATTCCGAGTTGTAGGGGTGAATGCTACGAATTTTGTTTTTTCTGGGTGTAGGTACAAAGGAGTTTAAGGTGAACCCCTGTTTAATTTTGTTCATTTTATGATTTGCTGTCTCATACACTTTGTCCCAACTCTTTTCTTTTACTATGAGGGCTGTGTCATCCGCAAAAGATATGAGGGAGCATTTTTGATTTTGCTCTTTTATTAAGTCGTTTATATAGATCAGAAATATGATCGGGGATAGAATTGTTCCCTGCGGGCATTCATCAGTGATTTCCATTGTATCACTTATGTTATTTCCTAGTTGTACCATTTGTATTCTATTTTTTAAGTAGGACTCAAACCATACCTTTACTGTTTCAGTAATACCGCAACATTATAATTTTTTAATAAATATTTCCTGCTGTATATAGTATCGAATGTTTTCTGAATGTCCATGAATATAATTCCGCATCTCGTTCTACGATCAAAACTAGTTGTAAATCGATCAGTTAAATATGCAATGGCATTTATGGTACTTTTTCTCGTTCTGAAACCAAATTGATTGTCCGCCAATATATCTGAATTTTCAAGGTAGTTGTATATTCTGTTTTTAGAATTTTTTCTAGTATCTTAGCTATGTTAGATATTAACGATATTGATCTGTAGTTGTAGGAGTTATCTTTATCTCCCGATTTGTAGATTGGGCGAATCACAGAGATTTTAAAATGTTGCGGAACTACACCAGTAGTAAAACTGTTATTAAATATTTTCGTTAGTACTCCGAAAATTTGGTTTATTATTTCTTTCAACATCTTCACTTGTATTTCATCTAGACCAGGGGTAGTTTTATTTTTCATATTGGATATTATTAACTACTTCTATTTTTAGATTGTCCTTTGTTACAATTTGTTTCAAGTCTTCTGAGTTGGTCAAAATTTTCGTTTTTTCCATATTCACTGTCAAACCCGTTTCATTTCCGAATTCTTTTAATTCGTTTATCATTTTTATCAATTCTTCTTTTCTGTTGGCAAAAAGGGCTACGTCGTCTGCAAACCTCGGGTTTGACATGTATTTCCCATTAACATTTATCCCCTTTCCTTTCCAATTTATTTTCCTGAACATTTCTTCAAGAGCAGTATTGATAAGATTGGTGAAAGTGGTTCCCCTTGCTTGACCCCTTATGCGTATATCAGAGTATTTTCCCTCGACGTCTATTATTATCCTTGCTTTTAGCCCGTTATACACTTCTTTTATTAACTGTATGAAATGTTGGGTAATACCTTAGTTTTCCAATGCTGAGAACATTAAATGGTGCTTTAGAAAATCGAAGACTTTGTTATAATCAATTAGTGCAATATTTGTATATATGTAGTTCAATTTTGTATTCTAAGCCTTTTTCTATAGTTTGATTCATGGCGTGTAAATGGTCCACAGTTGAGAACGATTTCCTACAGCCTGCTTGATTTATAGACCGTTGGTATGATAAAATTGCTCGGATTCTTGTTTCCAGCAATTCCGAAAAATTTTTTGCTATCGTTGGACTCAAGGTTATGGGGCGGTAATTTTCGATTTTGTGTCCATCTCCTTTTTTAAATAATGTTATATTCGAGCATTTCCAATCTTTGGGTATTTTTCCATTTTCCAAAATTATGTGAAAAATTTTCGTGAGTGTTCTGGCAATTTTTTCTCTCCAATTTTATATGATCATTCTTTATTTCATCGTGTCCTGGGCTTTTGTTTGGTATTAATTTACTGATTATTGTCATTACTTCTCAGATAGGAATTTGGGTTCCTTCTCCGTATTTTTTGTATCCTCGCTGTTTGTTTTTTCCTCATAATCACTTCTTCCTTTTTCTTCGTATAAGTTCTTGTAAAAGTTTGTTATTGTCTCGTTAATTCCTCTCCTGTCGTAAATTCTTTCCCTTTCTTATGGTTCACGAAATATGTGGTCCACTCGGGTTCCTATGCTGAGCTTCTTTTTCATGTTTTTGATATTTTTATTGCCTTCGGGAGTTTTCTTAATAATTTCTTTTCTCTGTATATCCTCTCTTTTTCTCTAATTTTGCTCCAAATGGTTTTTGAAACTACATTTAATTCAATTTTGTTCTTTTTTTCTTTTCTATTAATTTTTAGTAATGCAGCTCTTCTCATTTGTAATGTTCGAATGTCTTTTTTCCAGATCGTTAGTTCTTTGGTTTATAAGTCCCCGAATCATTTCTTTCCTTTCCTCTTTCACCTTTTCTGTTGCTGTTTTTATTGCTTTGATAATTTGATTGTATGTTTTGTCCATGTCTCCATTTAGGTTGTAATTGTCTCCAATGTTATTTCTTTCCAGTTCCTTCAGTACTTCATTTGAATATTTACGAGTGTTTATGTAACTCGAGGTGTTCAGATATTTTTTGAAAGGTTTGTATTTCTCTTTTAATCCTATTCTCATCAGTAATTATATACGATGATCAGAATGGAATTTGAAATTTTCATCGAAATTATAATCGTAAATCATGTTATTTTTCTTTGGTTACAACGTAATCTATCAATGTCTTATATTTTTGATTTGGAGATAGTCATGACCACCTTTTATTTATTCTTTGTTTGAAAAAACTGTTTACAATTTTAAAATTATGTTCTTGGCAATACCTTTATCATTTCCCATCCATGTTTGTTTCCCTCTCCATACACGAAATTGCCCATAACTTATTTTCCCCTTTCTTTTCTTGACCGACTTGACTGTTCCAATAATTTGTTTCCCTCTCCATACACGAAATTGCCCATAACTTATTTTCCCCTTTCTTTTCTTGACCGAGTTAACTGTTCCAATCACCCATTATTGTAAGATTTTCGTCTTACTTGCTGTTTAATTTTCTCTGATGATTTCCTGTAAGTCCTTGTAGAATTTCGTGACTCTTTCTTCCTCAGCAGTTACAGAAGGGGCATATATTCTAATACATATTATAAGATTTTGATTTACTTAAATTTGTAATTGTGTGATTCTTTCTGAAATTCCCGTAATTTCTCTAATACTATTTCTGTATTTACGGTTAATTAAGCATCCCACCCCTTTTAGCCGCCTTTCTCTCCTATCTCATAAATAATCCTATCTGTCGTCGCTAAACTCCAAATTCGTACAATAAGTGGCATCGTTTCTCAGCGCGAAAATCTCGACTATAAAACGAATTCAAAAAGGAGGGAAGGAGTAGGGGAAGTACAACAGCAGCATAAAATAAATCGTTGGCATGAGTTTTTCCACGAAGAAAAAAAAAATATTTGCAACAATACCAGCCGTCCATTAATATTTTGCCGCTAGTATTCCGCACAATAGCTGCCATAAAAAAATTCCGAGAGCCACCATTTTCGACTACTTTTGAAAACATTCGCACACAGCCACCGACGGTGAAATTTCTCATTTTCAAATAAGAAAATGAATGTATCGACTCGTCTAGGGCGATCTGCTCACATCGGCTGCGTAATATTACTGATCGTCCAGAATAAAAAAAAAAATTACCGGTGGAGAAGGGAGAGTAGAACACTGAAAACTTTGCCAACTCCTTCAAGCACCGCGTACCCTTTCGACAAGTTATAAGCATATTCACGGTTTCATAATTTCCATAAACTCTAGCGGAGTTCGATCTTGTTTTACAGAACATCGATATCTGATTTTCGAAACTTTGCATTTTGAATAACTTCTTTGCCTGAGAGAAGTAGAAAAAAAAAATGCGAGCGTCGACGGAGAAGAACACGCTTTCCGATCCAACTCTTCGAACACCACCATGATGAGATGGCCAGAAGATATTTGTAGAACAGTTTCATCCAGCAAACTGAAACAGTGTTGTTTCGGAGCTGCTGACTGAATAGCACGAACGATGAAGACAGTTGGTGAGTCGTCTCTTGTGTAACAGACAGTACTAAGCACCGATGATACACGTCTCAAGTGACAGAGTATGCTAAATGACAGCTAGTTTCCCATAATTCATTATAGTCAGTCGATGCCGTTTACTAACGTCACGTAAGTGAGGAAATGAAGGACGGTAGCGAACTATATCAGGTGTGCCAACCTAGCACCGTAATAGTAATATTTGGGCACTTTTTTTCGCTTCAAGTTTTTCTCGGTTCCAAATTTTGAGATTTTTCCGACATTTTTGTCATAACTCATTCTAGGTCATAGTTCCAAAGTGATCACAATGTTCCATGAATCTGGCTGAATTTTCCTATTCGAGGTGACTAAAGATTCCTGTGTTCATGAAGAATTATAACAAACAGAACAGGCCCGTCTGGAATAGAAATCTGTAGTTATTAATTTTGCTTGGTTTCAAGTGTGAAATTAGAATTGTGGGACTCAAATTAAGGCCAAATGAAAAATCGGAAGCGAAAATCGAAATCATCGAAGTTAGTGACCCAATAAGCCCCTATTTTGATAACTCGCTCAAGTTTTAGAAAAATTGTCATCTTTATTAAGAAATATATGAAATCTTGGAGCATTACTTGTAATCAGAAACTCTAGAATAACCTATTATACAGAGGAACCTCTCTATAATGAATCTAAAGGGACCACAAAAAAGATTCGTTATATACTCGTAGAAACAATTTTTTTTTTTTTTGAACAGAGTACATATAGTGTTGATACTAGATAATTACTGTACTGTATTATGGTAATGTACTCTAATACAATATTTATAATCCATTACGTCTTTTCTTTGATGAGGGGTCCTGATCTGGTCTCTCGTACAGTATCATCTAGCTGTTCACATCATGTTCATCGACAAGTCCGAGAAGTATGAGTCAACATCCTATGCAGTACAGATTAATTTTTCTGTCTATTGTACTTACATTAAAATACGTAGCGCTTTAGCTTTCTTGCCGTATAGAAATCCGTTATAGAGAGTGTTTTGTTCGTTATAAAGAGACTTTTTTATGTATCAAATTCCTTGAAGGGAGAGGGACGAAAAAAAAAATCGCAATACAGAGGAATCCGTTATAGAGAGGTTCCACTGTAGTTGGTTCAGACTTTCCATTGGACATAATAATTTGAAGGAGGAAATCTGTAATGTGGCAGTGCAGGAAATATGATGTAGTGGGATGAATGGCGATGCGCGCATGCCAAATGGGCCCCTCAGACACCGCAACTCCGGCCCCGGAAACTACCCACTCGAGTATTGAATAAAAAGCCTGCGAGTACAGGGAATAAGGTCCCATTTTGTAAAAATGGAGTTATGAGTACCGGCATTTATACTAGATAAAATTTCTGACAATAAAGACCTCGCGATGCTCTCCAAGTCCAAAATTTGCCAAGATATGGCTTTTTAAAGCTTAGACTTCAGAAAATAAGATTTTGCAAAAAATGCAATTTAAAAAAAAATGTACAAATTTAATGTAGCACATCTCTGAGACAAATAAAGCTAGAAAGCTCCGCCAGGTCTCATTTTGTCAGAAATTGTATAAAAAATTTCACCAATAAAGTGGAACTTTCTCAAAAAACTAGTACGAAATGAACGAATTTAATTTCCAATGATAACAAAACTAAGTTGGGGGGGCAAAATAGAGAGGTAGGTTCGCGTATTTGTCTGTAAGAGACGACCGAAGGCAGCCAGAGAAAAACAGATGCGGGTTTATTCTACCGAAATCATCACGAATTCCTATTTCGACCGTTTTGACCTTGATCAAAAATCGCCGTAACTCGAAAACTATAGGGTCGACAAAGTAGGACCTTATTTCCTGAACTGCCACATATTTGAGGCTAAAATCGGGATCGGATCAAACTTTTGATAACATCCTACGACGATGATTCAGTAATGTAAAAATAAAATTTGTTTGGTTTTTCTTCTTCTTTTTTTTTGGGGGGGGGGGGAGGGCTGATTTCCAACTCAAAGTAACTTTGCCCATTTCGAGGGTAAAATGTAAAATTTAAATTTCGGAGTCGAAACTGAGAACTCGTCAAAAATTGATACTCGAAATCAGCGACTCTAGAAACATCCATTTCCATAGTTTGACCAAATTTTTTATTTCAATCACTTCAGGTAACGTCTGGACCCTGCATAGTAGAGAGCCTGGGGTGTCAACAATCTGATGCTAAATTTGAAATCAGTGACCCAATAAATCCTCTCTTTTCATACCGTGCTTAAGTTTTATAAGAACTGTCATTTGTATTATATAATTTATGAATTTTCAAGACCGAAATCGAGGCGGTATCAAAATTTTGATGCAGCACTTGAAATCAGAGACTCTACTGTAAGAATAAATTTCTGTCTAAATAAATACACCTCGTGCAGGGTCAAATTTTACGCGCTTATCGCTTCGTTTCTCTCCGCTTTCACCCGCTTGTATGCATCATTGGTTTGCTGGAGGGCGAGAAACGCATCCCTTGTGCCAAGGTCTTCGTGTTCGCGAGCTCGTGCCTCGTGGCATTTCGTGAATGACTGCGGTAATGGTCTGTTGCTGGAAATTTGACTTGTGCGTACGCCGTATTTCGATAGTGTCATCGCGCATTTTGTGGTGTTGGTGAGAGACGCCAATTCGGGGTGAAGTTTGCTCACTGAGTACACATTTTGTTATGGCTTTTTAAACTGCCTTTATATTTACGCTGACTCGCAATACTTTCTCGCCGGTGGGGGCGTTGTTGACGCCTCAGGCTCTCCAGCATGTAGGGTCTAGACGTTACCCTACCCAGGCGACAATGTGAATCCGGTTGCGGGCATTCGGTCGAGTCTCCGGACAGCATACTGAACTGTAGCACAGTCTCAGGGCCGGCACTACCAGGGTACCTATAGGCATTTGTGCGGGCTAGGTATAGACTCATACTGGTGCTAGTCGAATACTGGGCCAGAGAACAGGATCGCTTTAATGCTTGGCTATGTTATTAGTTTTGGGCCACGGTGCAGTAGTGTTTTGTGCCCGTACTCAAACCTGACTTTCAACTCTGTTATCGGTACCGAGCCAGAGCAGTTCCCGTCCGGCTATCAATCCGTCCGCCCATTCTCTGGAAATAATGTAGATATGGTAGAATTCTAGCGCATACGCCACTCGTGTTGTGTCTGTCAATATAAACATTCGAACTATCCTGACTTAATATTTTCGTACAGGGCGAAATTCTAAGCACCCCTGGCTGCGATGCGTATATTTTTTGAATTTCTTATGTCTCTCTTCTCTTTATTTGACTTTTTACACTACGAACACCTGTTCTGACTATCATGATAGTCTCTTCCAGTGGCGGATCTATGGGTAGGGGGAGGGGGGTCGGACATCCATTCGGGTCAAAGAAGAAAATAAACGCTTGATTTTTGAGGGGTTTTTCCTGTTCTTGAGTATCTGCAGCACTACAGTCTACAAGGCTCATTCTGAAATGATTTAATCACATTATGAAACTTGTCTTCAGAAACTATTTAAAATGACATCCATCGCGGGTTTTTATGGGGCGGAGGTGGAAAAAGTTTTATGTTCAAAACACCCTCCTCGGAAAATTTCTAGATTCGCCACTAGTCTCTTCACTTTTCAACTTTAATCTTTGCAGGTGTGCAAATATTCTACGGTTAAAATCAGAGCTTGCTTAAGATCTGATGTTGGAATCAGCGATTTAAAACACAACTCAGTCCGATAATTTCTTCAATTTTTAAATCAAGTCTATTTTACCCATTTCGAATGGGAAAATCGCACCTCTCGAGCGAGACCGGGACTGGATAAAAATCCTCATTTGATATTCGAAACCAGCGGTCTGGAGAAATCTCATGCAGACAATGTGTTACATACCTTCACGTTTTGAAATGGGGGGGGGGGAGGTGTTAAGACATTTTTCATACACAATCCCCTCTTCTTTTAATATGCGAATATTTTGTCATTCTGGAACGCAATCAGTCTACTCGTTATGTATTCCATCCCAGAACAAAATAAGCACAGTTCTTAGAGTCTCCTTATTCTACTTTTTCAAATACAACTTATTCTTGGTCGTAATCGTTACTCAAAACCAAGGCTAGCTTTTGGCAAAAACAGAGGGAGAAATCAAAATTCAAATTTAGAGATAGTTTTTTGTGCTTCCCGAACAACTTAAAAGTATGCACTTACTGCATTTTGAAAAAAAGCACTCATTTGCTTACTAGGCCTGGTCGAAAACGGCTTCAGATTGGAAGACATTCCTCCCTCACCACACCACGATTTTCAGAAAACGAAATCTCTTTTTCATCATCTGTGGGGTGCAGTCAATTGATACTTTTGCTACCCTCTAGACATACAAAGAGTTGCACGTGTTAAGCCAGCTACGAAAAACTGAGCATCATAGCGAACTGCGGAAAAAAATATCGTTCCAGAAATCGTCGCACCACTTTTTCACCTACCTCAGCGCCTTTGATATTGCCAGGCAAGAATATACACCCATCCCAATCGCGTTCCACACACATTATTGCAAACATTTCACAAAAATCGGCAAGGATATATGGTATCGGTACAATGGAACTGCCAATGATTCTCGCCAATTTAGGCATCTGGGTCGAGTAACACGGAATTCGAGATTCTGGCATTTTTACCTATATACATATTACGCATACCTACCAACACAACAGTCGCAATTTATATTAAAATTTGTTCGAACGAACGTTTTCCTCGCCTCTTTTCTCGGAGCATTCGTATTACGTACATTTTTAAAACGAACAAACAGATAAATAGAAAAGCCAGCTTGTGCCAAACAAAAGTGCCTTACATTTCCACACGCTGAACACACGTTAAGAATTTTCTAACAATCTCGTCGCTCAAATCTCTCCTTCTCTCATTCTCATCTCTTTCTCTGTCTCGCTCGCTCTCTCTCTCTTAACGAATTTCCGATGTAGACGTGGAAAAACGAATAATATCGAAAACTCGAAAACGCCCAACCAACAACGCGACGTCGGCGCTCATGTTCACTCTTTGTAACCATTATCTGAGTAAAACTTCCAACCGTATACGCGAGTGTTCACCCTGCCACTTCTTCAAAGGAGCGTGAAAACTTTTAGCCACAGCCGCGCGAAAACTTTCGGCCAACAAACTCATACACACCGCAGTAATTCGACGTACCAATCGCGATGTGCAGGCAGTATCCACTGCCTCCGCGCGGCCCAAAAACCCTGCAAAAGTGAGCCTCAAACGAGCAAACTCTCAACAGTTCGCACCACTATCTCGATTCATTTATCCAGCGACCCCGAACGATGAAATAGCGACCGGAGAGAAATTTGTGAACTGGCACATCCGAGGGCAACTATTAAGCCCTGCCAAACTGCGGAATACAGAAATCGGTTTCGAATTCGAGTAAACATATTTGTAATTTCGTTTCATTTCATTTCGATTTCATAAATATATATATAACATTTCCAGTAGCCAAGTCACCGCTGCTGAATTGTTTACCTTGAAAAATAATATTGATAACTTTGTACCGGCGAAACGCGATTATTTCTTTCTGTTTACATCCAAAACTAGCGCTTTTGAAGTTTGTAACGCTCATCCCCGGTCTGGAAAAAGCTCGATTCGAAATTTGGCTCGCTTTTTCGGTAATTTAAACGAAGAAATGGAGGGCTAGAAAATCGATATGCGGGAATAATCAACGCTGAGTAACATTCTCAAGAACAAGCAACGATTGACCATTTTATCAACCGTTTACATTATGATAGACTATAGAGATAGCTAAGAAGCATTACTATTATGATTTTAACATCGCATGAACTAAACTACCAACACACTAAACTGGGCAGGAACTTAATGCAGAACACCGGTGCAAACGAAATTGCGACTATTTAGTAAGGTCAGGTGGGGTAATTACAAAATTGCGGTATCACAGACCAAAAATGTAAATTATAATCACGTTACGACACTTGAAGGAACATAATTTATGTTTCCTTTATACCCGTGAGTGCTACCGTGGCGTGGTGAGAGAGCTTACAGAAAAACTAAAGGCACATACAAGAAGGAAAACTCCGATAAACCCTCATGAAAGCAAGAGGAAACTATATCAGTATTCTTCCCTAAAGATGCGTCTCCATTACAACACTCACAAAGTAAATAATAATTCCGAACGTAAAAAGTCGCACATTAGGATGTCCGGACGGAGACTACCTAGAGAGAAACTATTAGAATTGAGAATAGGGACATATGGAATGTAAGGCCACTGAATATGAGGTCGGAAAATTAGAAAACCTAAAAAAAGAGATTAACAGAATAAAAGTAGATACAATAGGAACGAGTGGAGTGAGATGGCCAGAACAGAATGATTTCTGGATCGAGGCGTATAGAATAATTAAAATACAGCAGCGAAAAGAGGGCAAGTAGGCTTAGGTATTATTATGAATTAGACTGGGCAGTGTGAAAACGCTTGA
This sequence comes from Acanthococcus lagerstroemiae, assembly GCA_031841125.1. NCBI lineage: Eukaryota > Metazoa > Arthropoda > Insecta > Hemiptera > Eriococcidae > Acanthococcus > Acanthococcus lagerstroemiae. Next base: position 9,358,128 of record CM063108.1, read on the forward strand.
ATAGCAGGGTGTGGTCAGGGAGGAGTTGAAGAGTCCTCAGGTATCTCCACTCCAACTCTGAAGCCTACTAAAGCCTACTTGAAATTGAACACTGTGTGTGAAAAATTCAAATTAAGAAGAGGCGTGAAACAAGAGGATCTCCTCTCTCCCAACTTATTGAATAGTGTTCCCAAATCAGTATTCATAGAACTAGAGCGGGAAGGGAGGGGAATCAGAGCTCACGATTGCTGCCACAGCAACCTCCGGTTTGCAGATGATGTCGTGCTAATTGGCAGAAACATCGGGAATTAAATGGCGCTCGAACGATGCAAGGCTAGTAAAAAAATTGGCTTATCCGTGAGCTTCGTCAAAACAAAATTACTATCAGAAAGAAGGGGAATCGTCGTTTTGGAGGGTTACAAATCAAAGTGGTAGACGGCCAAATTATATCTCTAAGAGGTAGGTCGGAAAAAGAAAGCAGAGCTCGTATAACAAATGCTTGGAAAAACTTGGGGTCGCACAAGCTCGTAAAAAGTAAAATGGTGGTATCAACAAAAGTAGAATCCTGAGATTCTGAGTGGTACCTACGCAGTTATACGGAGCACAGAGCTGGGCCTTAACCAGTCGACAAACAAAAAGACTCGAGACGACATTCAACAGAATACTGAGGAATATCCTGAATATCAGACTACGTGACAAAATTAGTAAAGTTGAAATCAGGGCGAGAACAAGAGCAAAAAATTGGCCTTTCTATGACCCAACTAGAGCTCAGATGTGGGGGGCACTTGGTAAGGGGCTTACGATATCTGGACAAAGAGGCTAATGAATTGGACTCCACTGGATCTGAAAAAGAAAAGGATGTCTCCCCCAGTTGGATGGAGGGATCTGGTATGTAAAAACTTCGATTCCCTCTGGTCTAGAGCCGCAAAGTCCAGACTAAGTTCGAGACGTGCACTGGAGGCCTAGCTAGACCCGTCGATGGGCGGACAAGGAGGGTTAGTGACCTATCTGGCCAAGTAAAGTTCAACTAACTTAAAATTTCTATACTTTGTTGTCTTTTTACTTTTTTTTCTTGTTCTGTCGTATATCGCTGTTTCATTTGTATGATTTTCGTCTGTACTTCGTCTAACTTCTTTCTCGTCCGCGCCTCACTGTCAGGCGTAAAAAAAAAACGACTGTAGGGAATAGAGTGTAAACTTATACCCAACATTGTGGCAGAATACTAATAGTGAGTATTTAAGCAAAACCAGTATCTTTAGTAACAGTCCAGGTTTATATGTCTACATGAAGTAAAAAACATTTATGAAGAAACCGGTGAAGTATTAAGCAAGGTACAATACAAGGAAAATAAAATTTCATTGTAATGGGAAAATTGAATGCCAGAGTAGGAAGAAGAAAACAACAATTGGTATGCGGAGTACGTGGTTTAGGAGAGCGAACTGAAAGGGGGCGAGGCTTACAAATTAGTTATTGGAAAGACTCAGTTTAAAAATCGTGAGAGAAGGAAATACCCTTGAAAAATCCCAGGAGATGAAAGAAGAGATATTATGACGAGATGAAGACATAAAAATCAAATATTGGATTGTAAGACATACCCAGGAGTGGATGTAGATAGTGACCACAATTTAGTAGTAATGAAATATAGGTTTCAATTTAAAAAGATGAATAAGAAGAAAGTAAAAACCAAACGGAATCCAGAATTACTGAAAGAGGCTAAGAAAAGAGAAGAATATTAGAAAGAAATAAAGAACTTTGTAAATCACAGGACGGAAATGATATTGAAGGGGAGTAGATAACACTGAAAGAAGCAATAAATCTGGCAGCAAGAAAGAAAATAAGTACTCGAATAATAGAAAGGAGAAAAATATGGATGAAAAGTGAGATACTAGAGTAAATGGAAGAAAGAAAAAGTATAAACAAACCAATGATAGAGAACGTACAGACAAATATAGACTTGAAGAAATCAAATAGAGAATGTAAGAAGACCAATGAAAAATGGATGCGCTTTATTACGTGCAAAAACGGCCAACAAGATTTTTTGGCGTTGATTCGACCCAGATTTTGGAAAATTATACATGAATACTTTATTATTTGAATGAACTTATACTATCACATTGTTGTTTTATGGACTTACCCCTCATTCATGTTTTATCTCGCTTTTTTTTTAGAGAGAGAGAGAGAGAGAGAGAGAGAGAGAGAGAGAGAGAGAGAGAGAGAGAGAGCTGACTTTTTTCACACATTTGCTTATATCTGCTTCTAATAGTGATCCTAACTTAAATCACTACACAAATTACATCTTTCTATAGGTATATGCCTCTCAACATTCAACCCATTATCAGTGTTATCACTTTCATAAGACACTTAAGAATTACGCACAAACTTTGTTTTTGCTCTCCTAGAAAATTCGTTTTTGTAGCTGACCCCCTTTATGAAAATGATGGTTCAAATAGAGGATGAAATGGCAGAAGTGAAAATTCAAAAAAGAGAGAGACAAAGTTGTAGTTAGTCTGCAATACTGTTTAATCCATTCACACAAAAAGTAATTGAATAAAAGAATCAAAGGAAATCCGCGATAGTACAAGAGGCGACAGTTAGAATGATAAGGTTCAAAGGAAATTCGCGATAGTACAAGGGGCGACGGCTAGAATGATAAAATTTGCAAATGATATTGCGATAATGCAAAAAAGTAAAGAAGAACTACAGAAATCATTGGGAATGATGGATGAAAAATTGAAAATAAAATATAAAATGAAGCTGAATAAAAATAAAACAAAAGTGATGGTAATCAGTAGATGGAAACAAAATCCCATAAGTATGGAAACAGGAGGTGAAGAAGTAGAGGTGAAGGAATTTAGGTACTTAGGTAGTCTGATAACGCAAGGGGCAAGCGGCAGGGATAGCAAGTAGGGTGTAGCAGGCGTGCAAGTGCTACACACGGAAACATTTTTGCTACACCCGGGAACATTTTTGCTACACCCGGGAAAATTACGAAAAAACTCTGCTTCACTCCGAAAAATCAAAATTTTGCACCACTCGGGAAAATTCTCAAGAAAATTTAAATTTTGCGTCCAAATATTTTGATTTGAATATAATTAATTTAATGTTTTAAATGTTCTTATTACGATAAATAAAGTCATAAGCATACGCCTTTCTGTAGAGGGTTTTTTCTTACAACGTTGAAAAAAAATTAGGGGGGGGGGAGAAGGTAGAAATTTCTTGGTCAATTTTTGAAAAAATGTTGTTTTGCATCATGCTACACATGGGAAAATCAAAACTTGCCACCCCGGGTAAGGGGTCTGGTTGTCGGAATGGACAGCGCGTTGGTTTTGGAACTTAAAGGTCTCGGGTTTGAGGCCACGCAGCGACTCGTCAGATTTGGACCTAAGCCGGTTTTTCGGCCTGAAGGGAAAAGGGCTAAAGACAGCCCTAACAGCTCCCTCCGGCGTCTCTGAAGTAATGCTCAAAAGGGCGGATTCCAGGGCTCGGGTTGAGAGCAAATTAGAAAAAGAGGCTGATCACGCAACATGGAAGAAGTAAAACAGAAATAAAGAGTAGAATGGAACAAACTCAGAGAGCTTTTTATTTTAAAAAATAGAGACATAATTCAGGGCAAATAATGATATAGATTTTTTAAAAGTAAGACTGAAACTTCTTCAAAGGTACACTTGGAGTATAGCACTGAATGGATGTGAGTTACTACGATGGAACGGAAAACTAATAATTTTTGAATTCTGATGACAGTACCCACCAGAACGTTGCATTTTGATACATGAACAACGTAAGTAATATTTCATAGGTTTAATATTTACAAGCCGCCGAAAGAGTCTAAACGCTTATCAGAATATGATTTACCATAAAGACAATTTTTAATTTTGTTTTCAAAAGTTATAAAAACTGAGTTTGCTCAGAAACATTCATACGTGTCGTCGAATAAGGCTCTCGGTGGTTGACCAGATAAATCATTTTGCCGAGTTTTAAGAAAGAGAAATAATTAAAAAACCTAACGGTCAATGAACTTCATTTATTACCAAATGCATTTACTTCGCCCTCTCCCATGAAATTTAGTAAGGTACGAACTGGTAAGTTCATTAGAATAAATTTTCCTTCTACAATCAATTTTTCTGGACAAAATACAAATACGTTTTTAGTGTTGTGTTTTTTTGTTTTTTTTTGTTTTTTTTTTTAAGGAAACTTGAGATTTCCTCAGGAGGTTGTACCTTAAATTTTGAAGTTCTTAGGTGATTTTCGAATATTAAATTTTTTGACGAAGTTTTGGACGCGCTGTTTTACATCAAAATTCAATTTTCCAGCGAGTGCTATGATCAGAATTCAAATTCTTGTTTTTTTATTCACTCCAATGTTTGTATGGTTTAGGATATAGTCGGCTGAACGAGGTAAGAGATTTGGGGATAGCCCCCCCCCCCATGACCATCAAAAATAATTCTTCGAAAAATTGAAAACGTTTGCTTGCTTTGGTCGCAAATGTGTTTTTCACCACTTTCGAGAGACACCATGAAATCCACGCCGTAGAAAGAATTCTAGTAACGAGCCTAGCTTAGAACATGTTGAGAATTGTCATAAAACCACGTGGAAACTTTGTTGCAAATCGATCTGAATTCTCTCAAACACCGTCAGGATTTGTAAAGGCTATTTTCAAGGGCTTCTCACACATAGAAAAGTGCATATGGACCCTTTCTAATCTGAACTTTATTCACCTTCTTAAGAAATTAGCCACAGTTGTAGCGCAAGATTCAGCAACTCTACAACCCGGTGATAAGGTAATAATGCCACAGTCTAATCAGATCTTTGTATTTCATCAACAAAATGGTGCAAACTTTTGACTCCAAAACCAGTCAATCGGTTTCTGCGCAGTGAATCCATAATTACACTATAGTCGATGTTTTTCGCCAGATTCGTAACTAGTTCTCCAAGATTCTCATTTGACCACGCGATAACCGCTAGCAACGCTCGAAATCAACTACAATTCCGAGATGAACCAAACTTCTTTCCGCAAAACTATGCCCAACCGCAGGCGCGCGAAGGGATGAAGCTTGTAAAGGGGACTTGGCCCCTCCAAATGCCCTGAATTCTCCCTCCATGAGGCCCACTCCAGGTTGGCTATTTGAGCAATGTGCCCCCAACGATATGTAACCAAACTAGCCGGCACTTACCGGGTCCATGGGACGACTCTGGAGGACTCCTCGAAACTCGAACTGCGGATCTCGTACTTGTTAGGCTTCGCACACGACAGCAACTGGTTTTTGAAGGTCTTCTTGCTCGTCGGGGAGTTCACGCCGCTCGTGGTACTCGATCGTTGGCGAAACGAGTTCATCATCGTTTGGTCATACGGAAACGGGATAACGACAGCACCAACGATCTGCCTATGCCGACTATCCGTAAACTTGACTCATGTCCCGTGCGACTCCGAAACTGTTCTTACAACCTCTCCAGTTCGACAGGTTCGGTATAGGACACGCCGACTCCATCTACAGACCGAGTTACATACCGAGTGGTCACGTCGATACGATTCACAAATTGAGAGAGTTATCGAATGCACGAAATTTCAAATTTAAAAAAAAAAAGAAGAAGAAGAAAGAACGCAGGCCGTTCAGCTGACGATCAGTAATTCAATGTGAAATCGGGTCCGTGGACTTGCAGACAGCCGTGAATAGACACCACGTCAAACAGAAGTTCCGTGTATAACCGCACAGAAATCAACACGACTCGACCACAAAAAAGAAAGAAGAAGGAAAAACAACAAACAAAAATTGAAAAAAAGAAAAAACAATACTCCTCGAAATGACGAAGAAAAGCTTTCCAAATAGCAACAGTCCACGTGCGGTTAAAAACAACTAAAATATACAATTCGCGAGCCAATCGAGCGTGGTCGAATGGCGACATTCATTTTCAATACAACACGAATCGACCCACCAATTCCTCCAATTGGTATGGTCTTGAGGACAAGAGCTCGATCCGAGACGATGACTACTTAAATCTCCACAATTTTTTCTGTTTTTTTTTTCCCCTTTTTTCTTTCGCTTCTTTTTTCGTTACTCTTTCAATACTTAGGCGTATCAACCTTTCTATTTGCGATAATTACGCGGAGCGCTTCTCGTTATTTCGTATATACTCGATGCCGCGAGTACGTTCGGTCACATGGCGTGTGCGACAACACAGGGCTGACGAAACCAGCCACAGAGAGGGCAGACAAGACACATACACGACGACCGGCGCGAAAAATATACTGAAAATTCACGTTATCGGCTGATCCCGGCGGTAAAAAGGAAGTAAGTAACAGCAACAGCGAACGCGACTGATAACAGATGACCTAGGACGTTTCCAACGCCGTGCGCAGGTTCGTCTCCGCTCGTTGTTCCTTTTTTCGCCATGCAGCCTTTAGCCTTTCCGATGGAACAGACGACGACGACGGCGACAACTATTATCAATGAATCCCTCGTCTCTATGGTGTGTACGTCTGTAATATACAATATACACCCATGTAGCCCTCATTCCGACATTCTCACTCGTTCTTTCACTCGTTTGACCGCCATTAACGGTCGCGATCAGCCGTCCTCTCTAAAATGCGCTTTTTGGTTCACCGATTTTCGTTGAGCCCGGATGCACGAAGAGCCTGCATAAGGCGATGTCAACAGTCGCCCTCGTTATTTTGAGCAGAGAAACTACATCGTTACGAATTGCCGTTCACCCCCAACCGAGTCTACACTCATTCGATCCACATTCATTTCATTCGGGGTTGGGCATGCCCACCGGGGATACCGAGAAATGTTTCGGAAGGCCGAAGCCTAAATAGTCAAAGTTTGGCCAGCCCAGCTAGATCTTTAAAAAATTGAAATACAAACGACTAGCAAGAATTACAATACACCATAGGGTGGTCGTTATTTTCAAAATGGGGTTTAGGGGTGCAGGACCCCTTAACTCCATTCATTTTGTGAGTCGCCGAGCATATTCTAGTCTTCCAGGAGTTTTTTCTTTTTTTGATTTCGAAAATCGACGAATGGAAATATCCATACGAAATTTTTATACTCGAAGCGTTCATACGTAGGCGTCGAACATCCCGACAACTCGACGTCGTCCGGTAGTACAATTTTCCAAGAAATTTTAGATCGAAAGACAATGGTGCACACGTCACTACGTAGACGAGTTTGATTGGTTTCTCCTCCGGAAAATAGGGGAAACGATTGGGACTATAGGGGAAAACGCATCGACTTCGAAGAGGATGTTTGAATGAAGAATCAGAGTGTTTCTGGGATATGCAAGAGCTCGCTTGAGCCTTCAACTTCACTACTTGCATTCGTCGATCCGCGATTATTTCGATAAACACTAACGATTGTTAATAGTAGCGCGATTTTTTATTGCAAAGTACCTTTTTGCGTAATCTGTGAAGATAAAACTGTTTACGCACTTCTTATATTAAAACTCGTATAAAAGCTTCGATAACGCTTCATGAATTTCTGCAAGTGAGTCGACAAGCAACGTGAGTAGCAGTCGCCGTACTTAGTGGTGAACCATTTTCCCCCGGTCTAAGTCTCTTTATGTGTAGAATTACCGAATCGATGATGTGCGCTTAAAGATCAAATAGTGGTTTCAGGGAGGGCTGTAGCCATGCCTTAGGACCCTCCTAAAGAACCCCCCTAAGATACTCAATATGTGAGTTATCTTGGGGGCTGGGTCCCCTTGAACGTCTGTGATACGATGACGCGTCCTTCCGATCGAAATCCGGTTTCCCGCCATTAAAACATTATTCGTATTAAATATCCGTAATAGAAAATTCTATACAGCGAAACTTCGAAATTGAGTTTTATACCTCCTGGATTTTCTGGCTTGTCCGAAATCAGTGTATAACTCAAGGTTCGAGCGCTTGGGAATTCTATTTTCCTGGACACACCGAGGTATCGACTAAGCAACTGGCTTGTCCGGTCAAAGCTCATACCGAGGGAAAGTCCAGGGACTTAAAATGATAGAATTATGCGGATAAAGAACCCCAAAATTAAGGATGATGTGGAACCCCTTTAAAAGGTTTACTGCTCGAATTTTCCGCCGGTTGTCCGAATAATAAGTCAGGGTCCGATGAGTCGAAGACACCTCAGAACCTATGCAGTTGTAGGAGGGCTATACGCTTGTCCAACCCGAATTGAAATTTCACTTGAATATTTTAGTTTTTTTCTATAACTAAATGGTGTCACACGGGGGATGGGGGGTTTGGCTCGGATCAATTTGACAAGATTATGTGTGTCGGCCCCAATTAAAGGGCTCCCCACAATTTTTAAGTATAAAAAAGAAATTTGAAGTCGAAAAAAATATTAACCCGTGCCGTAACTCGTTCAAAGTTTACTGAGATTTCCCTTCCATGGAAAAATTCTTTTAATTACAGTCAGGGGGAAACTATAGGGGGTACGAGGGATTTGACCCCCCCCCCCCATAATTTGACAGTCGGCAAATTTTGAAACAGTTCAATTGAATTTTTTATTTTTTATAAATGTTTGTTTACTTTTTTTTTTTTTCCAATTAAAAATATTTTGATTAAAAAATCGGCAAATTTTTAATTTTTAAAAGATTTTGTAGGCGAATTTTTAGTTTTCTCCCTAAACTGAAAGTCAAATTTCGTTTCTGAAAATGGAGTACCCGGAACTCCTGTCACAGACTAGTCAGTCAAAAGCCGAAGGTTTCAAGCTAAGTATCGAACGTTATCTGAAAGGTTGAAACAAAGCTGAGATGTGGAAGACATTTCGAAATCCTGAAAGTCGGTAGCAAACGTTGAATTTCGAATTTCCATGACTGTTCTGTTTTTACTAGATTCTCTGTTTGACCTAGAGCCTAAGATTAAGAAAGTTGAACATTTTACTAAAACCTAAAAGCAGGCCCGCAGCCAGCCATCTGCGGTAGGTGGTGCCGACTATTTACCATGGGGGGGGGCTTGAGGATACACATAGTATATAATGTGAAAAGTTCTACGAGGCAGTGGTATAGTCGGGGGGGCAAAGGGTGCGAATGCCCCCAAGGCACCTGAAATTGAATAAATAAAAAATAATAGTCAAAAGTTTTCCATGTTAAAACTGAAAACTAAAGTCGAAAGTGAAAGCTTCATCCGACGGCTTTCCTCCTCTGCTTAGAATTAAGAATGCAGCAGATTATTTTACGCTCCTATACACTTCACATTTTACAATCTGCATTTCTTGCATATTTACATTCACATATTTCGTAATTATTTTTGTAATTGCACCCTCCTCCTTTGAATGTCCTGCCCAGTGACTTACTAGAGAGCTAGCTCCAGTTACGGCAGCCGTATCCCGCGGAGCATAATAAATTAATGATGTAAAATAGACGAAAATTCCATTCTGTACTTCATCTTTTACCACTTCTAAAAATTGTTTGTGATGCATATAGGCCTAATCTTGCACCATTTTGGAGAATCCTACATCTTTTTGTAGTTATTTTACATTAATCATTAAAATTTTTGATAATGCTTACAGACGGAATAAAGAATTGGGCAACGTACACACCTTCTATGCTGAACCCCCCCCCCCCCCCCAACCAAAAAAAAAAATCCGAAGCTCTCATTTCACAATCAACCGGATAAACAAGAAAGGAGCTAAAGGAAAAATATAATTTGGGTATAGCAGTAACGAGTCTTAAATTTCTCACGTAGCTATACCTTTTATTTAGCGTTGCTGTCGCACACCAAAAGACGTAAGGTTTTTAAAAATAAGTTGTCCACTTGGGCTTCAGGAAAAGCGCATTATACAACACTACAAGAAGATGGTCTAAAATATGAACTCACAGTGAAGACGGAGATATTTTGCAAATAAAAAAAGAAAGAGAAGTGTCATCACTGATTTCCTTGAAAAAGAAATGAAAAGCGCACTCGGCAACATACTCTGAAATGTAAAGCGGAACTCTATGTCATAGAAATCCAAAAAAGAAGATACTGCATGATTTGTAAGTTGAAAGCGTTTCTTATCTTCATTATTTGTCGTTCGTCTACTAATTTGCAATCTCTTCATTCGAAGTTTTTAGTCTTTAATCATGTTCCACTGCTACTTGTCGGATTGTTAAAATACTCGAACTTTTTGATTTTATGTACTCCGAGTTACGACGTACTGTTCCTTTTCTTTTTTTTGCGTTACTCGTACTCGAATGTGTGCTTACGTTCCTTATTTTATATACTTCAAATTACGCGTACGGCTCTTTTTTTTTTGTTTTTGCGTTACGCGTACTCGAATGTGTTCATACTTTTATTAATTCAGATAACACGAAGATTTAGAAAATGGAGAAACTATGTCGCTGAAGAGCGGCTCATCACCACGAAAGTCTTCACAGGCAAGTAGAGGTACAAAATAAAAAAATGCACATTCAATTTTTTTTTAAATGTTTTTCCCTGCAAAGAATACATAAAGATAGATGAGCCTATTTCTAAATGCTGCATTCGAGAATGAGAAAAAAAAAATGAGGGCAGCATTCCTTTTCCTCCAGTCGGCACCTTTGATAGCAATGTTTACTTATTTCTTTATTTTTTCTTGAACAAAAAAGAATTTCTTTTCGGGACAGAGACTAGAACTTGCCACTAACTTGAAATTTTCCGTAAGACGAATATCAAAATAGGGATTTATGGGCAGCAGGTTTCGTTTTACGAACGTTTCCGTTAAACCCTAATTTCAGTTCCAGAATCTATATACACGGTGGGCCAAAAGTTAGTATCGGGAAAACCCATTTCCTAATGCTTTTTATATGGTGAAAATGGGTTTTCCCGATACTAACTTTTGGCCCACCCTGTATATTATGAGTCTTACAGTATTAAAATTTGACTTTGAAGGTAATTCGTCAAAATAGTAGTTCTTCGCGTCGCTGAATTCTAAAACTTTATCAGATTTCTTATTTTTAAATGTCAAAATTGACTCTTGTGATAATTAAAGTTGATTTACCTTAGGAAATCAAGTATCATATTAGGGTCCCCCATCCTGACGTAAGACAAATCGGGGTCATTCCAGGCTAGCGGGTGCGGTGTCGGGGAGCCTATCTGGCGTGCGTGCACCGCCATACGCTCCACCATTTGATCGATCATACTAGGAATTTTACTGGATTCCGAAATTTGGAAATGTTATCAGATTTTTCTTAAGATTCCCCATTTAGGCTCGAAAATCTAAAACTGGACTTTTTAAGAGGTCAAACTAACTTCTCGAAAACCCATTCAAATATAAAAATAAGAAGAAGGGAGTTCAGTCGTTCAATTCAAAAATTCCGTCAATAGCTCGTTGAATTCTTGATACCACTTCGGGTAGGACCCCAAAACTCAAATGAGAGCACAAAGTGGACAAATTCGTTTTTTTTTTGTTAAAAAGTTTTTAGTTAATCAATAATCAAAATTTAAATTGTAGAGAGAATTTCAAAGTTGTCCAAAGGAGTTTGTCGAGGGGAAGGAGATGGTGAATTCAAGCCTTTAATAATAAAATTAGAGGTTTTTTGCTAATTTTGAGAGGAAAAAATAAAGGAACCAAAACCAGAAATTACAGTTGTCCCTATTTTCATCGTTTATTTGGATTTTTACGAGTATGTCCACCAATTTTTATCAATCGCTGATAAACTTCAAATTTGTTACACGTTCTAATGAGCTTCTCCTTTCAACATTACACATACAACACTAGCATTTTACCTAAATATAAAGTTTAATCGAAGATCCAAAAGTCATTATTAAATTTTCATTCTCCATCCCCAAAATAAAAAGAAGACACTTTTCATTTCGATGGTTCATTTCATTTTTAAAAGGTCATGAGCTACCCATGAAAATTTGTTATTTAACGATCTAAACTTTTCTCAATAAATTTGGATTTTTGAAACGATAAAAGTGAATCACTGATCTTCAACATTTTCAAATGTTTTGTGACAACAGTCAAGGTGAGATAGCAACAGTCTGATAGTTTGAACTCAGTAATCGTAAAAACTGTCTAATTCAATAATGCCTTTCGTAAAAACTAATCACTGCTTGTCCATTTCGGTTTATGAAGTATTTTAAATTCAAACTGGATCTGGAATACCAGAAATGCCAAAATTAAGGTAAAAAGATGATGCATTCAAATTTTAAAATCAGATCCAGAAACAGCACAGAAAGTCAATTCTGGAGCTCTGTTTTTCCCCTCTGTATGTCGGAATTTTCACTCTTTAAATAAGAAGTTTTAGGGCCAAGAAAGGATTCAATTAAAATTTCAAAGTCACCTTTCAAGAATTCAGAAGTGAGATTCGGTATCTAAACAAACAGCAGTAGCCGAAATACACTGATACATAATTTCAATGTTTTTGTCACGCTGGATTGGAATCAGTGTTCTGAAATTTTCCATCGCCTACATTTCTCTTGTAGAAATTTTGAGAAGTGGCGAAGACCGTTTTGGTTATTCTTCAGGCTCATTCCTAAAACATTTATAAATCAATACATGTTTTCAGAGGTATCTCTTAAGACTCTCGATTTCTAAATATTTTAGGAATGAGCCTGAACAAAGTTTACAGTATAGGCTTCTTGGCCATTTCTCAAAACTTGTAAAAGAGAAATGTGCACGAAAAAAATTTCAGAGCACTAATTCCAATCCAGCATGACAAAATACATTGAAATCCTGTATCAAACTCCCAAAAATACAAGAAGGCCATAATTCGTCTCTCAGTGTAATAAAAATTGAATTTTTGAATTTTTTCGTTCCCTAAGCACTTTGAGGAAGAGCCATAGCAACCCCATAAAACGTGCATTCATAATTTCAATTCTGAAGGTGTCTACATAAATTAACACTGAAAACGTAATTTTTCACCGAGGAAGTAAAAATCTATAGCCCCGTTTTGAATTCAACCCCCCCCCCCCTCCCCGAGTATTACCAAAGAAACAAACTGAACACCACCTTAAAAAATCAAAATGTAGGTATTTGAACTCCCCCGCTGGACACCATACGGAGGTTAAATTCAAAAATGAATTCTCAAATATTGCTCAATGACCTCAAAACCCTATAAATCGACTTCTCATTCGAACGGTATTTTTCAACCATCTATCTACCCGCATTGGAGTCATCCTCTGAGGTCATCAACCCGCATTTTGGAGACATACTGTTTTATATTCAATCGCCATCAGATTTCATTAAAACGTCAAAACCCCATATAATTTTTCCACAAAAAGGGGGGACGCTTGCGGTATGGGTTTTATTAATCCGATTGAACTCGCCACAAGAAGGAAAGGAGATCTGTGGCACGGGTTCCACCAATACATATTATTGAATTGAGACTGCACTTCTTTAATTGATTTCATAGAATAATATTCCCGAGGGGGGTGGGGGAGGAAATTCCAACAGTTGAAGATAGTGACTTTTACAGGGAATGAGGTTTTCACAAATTTCAATGCAACACAAACAGAATACACGTATAGTCGTGACATGTACGCAGAAATTCAGTGCATACCTGAAAGAACGTAAGTGCCACAACGAAAACGCTGGATGCGAAATTAACCTTCCAATGAATTTACTGTAGGCCCAACTCGGTTTCTGTAAAATAGTATACCAACGTGTTGGAAACAACTGCATCAAACAACTCAACAATGTTTTGGGTTTGTGGCATCCGGTGAGGGGCAAAATGATTTCGTGTCAGATGCAAAATAATGAATATATCGCTTATTTCGGAATGATACGTTCTCACGAGGTTTTCTATTTCTTTACTCAGCTATTGCAAAAGAAGTAACCAACTTTTGCCATCGCTTGATCAACGCGAACACGGTGTACACGGAAAAAGCGGCTTACAGCGCCATCACTGAACACATCTCGCAAACAAAATTCGCAGAACGACGAAAAAGTTCTGCGAAGACGACCCACAGTTCAAAACTCGCCGAAATTTCTCCAGATAGCGCGGTGGAAAATTATACCGCAATTTTCTGCAGCGTAATCAATAACCTGAACGTTCTCATCTTGGTGAAAGTTTTAGACACGCTAAACAACCAACAGGTTATTAAAAGCAACAATATTCGCAGTTCATTGTGAGAGCTTGTATTTTTTTTTTCTCTTTTTGAAATAATCTCTTCGCCTGATTCAGGACTCATTCACACTTATTCTGACTGTTTTCAAGAGTCATTCAAATTTCTTCAGGAAATATTAAGCCTAACTCAAACTCTACGTAAACTCATTTTAGAAGCATATAAGATTCTTCACATCAAATCTCATACTCTACGGACTTGTGAAATTTCCAAGTTCTTTCACAATTTGAAAGGACTTATCGAGACTTGCCAGCACTCATACAGGCTTCTGCAGGAATTATTAGAGCTCATTCACGCTTTCCTGAGACGCATTCGTACTCCTGTTAACTCATTCTGACCCATTTCAGACCACGTCACAAACTCAGGCAACTTAACAAAAACTTGTAAAGGTGTGGGCTTCAGCTGAAATTTTTTATATTTTGAAAGAAATTTCTGTTCCCCTCTGACGAGAGAGGGAGAAAACTGATAAGCGAAGCCTCGTCTCAAACATAATCCAGAATTGACAAACTTGCTGAATACGGCCTCAACTTCCAAAATATTAGTTCACACTCATTCAGCTCTTTTACAACTAGTTCAGACCAGGGATGAAAAGTCAGTCGAAAGCCGGTAGTCAACAGGTTTTGAGCAACATTTTACGCAGTCGGAAGCGGAGAAGCCGAAATAATTGGAAGGAAGATGGTAGCCGGTAGACAAGCCAATCGTTTTTCGGTTTCTTAATCAGCTTCTTGTGATTTGTGATTTCTGCTTTTTGTCATTTCGGATAATATTCATGATCTCCTCTTTCCAATGAGCTATCACACGTGTGTGATAAGGTGACTACTATTACATTATTTTGAGTTTAAAATGGTACCTTATAGAGTCCAAATTTAGGCACGTTATCGTTAAAACGCTCTCCTGTAAAATTACGAGTTTGATGGGCCTATATGTATATAAACGAGTACACGCGTAGAAATCAACTTTTATTAATTGATGCGGTTTTAAGCGAATCAACGCTAAGCCGATTCAACAATCTGAACAATTACATGGCACGGAGACGCGTGCGAACATAAACACTGACAAAATCATACTAATCTTCTAAGCTATCGTATCGTAGATAGACGTAAGAGAACAAGCACTGACCTGCGGTGAATAACTCGTGGTTATTCGGAAATTGTAATTTTACATCCCCACACCGAGACAGAGACCCACCGAGACTTATAGAGCAATAGAAGAGTCATAACGAGGGACCATCTTGCTGATATGAAATAGTCTATTGCTGCGTTTTGAGGCAGAACATTTTACACGATATACTGTGCTTGATAATTTTTCAGAGATCGGGTAGGGACCAATTCTAATTTCGTCCAGCTTATTACGATTAAGCTTGTTACCGTTTTCCACGTATACAAAGTCGCCGACCTGGAACTCATACTTTGTAACCCCTCGATCATACCGGGTCTTATTGAGGTTGTGGTTACGAGTGGAATTCTTAAAAGCAGTCTTTCTGTCTTCTTCCAATGAAGATACCGGGACGATATCGTCGGGAATAATTAAAGAACGTTCTCCGGACATGAGGTATCTCGGAGAGAAACGAGTGACAGAATGAGGAGTAGAATTATATTCCTGAAGGCAGCGTTGTGCAATTGAAAACCATTGTTTTCCACTCCTGTCCTCATTAAAGCGACAACGAATGCGGTTGACTATCGTTTGGTTGAGGCGTTCATTAATACCATTAGAGAAGGCCGCATCCACCGCAACGAAGATGTGTCGTATATTTTCCTTGTCTAGGAAATCGAGGAATTCCTTGGAGGACAGACCACCAAATTGGTCAGTAAGAAGGGTACCAATAGGGTGCTCAGAGTGAACTTTTTTAACTAGATTGACAAAGTCCGAGGAGTTCTGGGTTTTGGAGTAAGAAGCAAACGCAAATCTAGTGAAGTGGTCGACAAGAAGATGAAGATACTTCTTTTTTGATGACTCATTTTCAAAGCCGCCAATCGTGTCCAAAGACATAATCTCAAATGGCTTTGACGCAGGGCCAAAATGTCCCATGAGACCAAGACGAATTGACTTGCGAGATTTGTTTTTGATACAAATTGAACATTCTCTCGCTTTTTTGCGAATGAAGCGATGCAAATTCTCAGAATAAATGTATGGAGTGATTAAGTCAATCATTCCGGAAGAGCCAATGTGACCGAAATTGTCATGTACTCTGTCAATTAACTTTTCAGCAGCAGGGTGAGAAAGAATGATCTTAGTTTTTTTTACGAATCTTTCTACACAGCAAACCGTTTTGAATGAAATCAGAAGCTTTACATTGGAGAGAAGACTGGTCATTAATGATCTCCTCGTTGGAGAGAAAGTTTACAGTGTAAATGATGTCTTTATTAACCAGACAATTGGAATCCAGAACTGGATTTCTTGAAAGACAATCAGCCTCTCCGTTCTCGGAGCCGGGTTTGTAGACTATGTCAAAATCAAATTGGGACAAGTATTGCATCATGTCTCCAAGCTCTTCATCGGTACGGGTCGATACACGAAGGTTTTCGAGGGGCTTGTGGTCAGAAAATACTGTAAAACGGTTGCCCATCAACCAATATTGCCAGTATTTTAGGGCCTCTTTAACCGCCAAGCATTCAAGGAATACAGCCTTTCGCTTTTTTTGGCCTTCCGATAATTTTTTTGAAAAATACGCAATGGGTTTTTCAAAACCATCTCTCTGCAACTGCTTTAATACAGCGCCAATACCCTCCAGGCTAGCATCGGTATAAATGTGAATTGGACGGGTGCGATCAAACACGGCCAGGACAGGAAATGAAGATAGGATGGATTTGACTTTTTCAAAAGATTCTTGGCATTTGTTAGACCACATGAAAGAGACATTCTTCCGAAGTAAATAATGAAGGGGGTGTAGTAAGGATGAAGAATTCTTTATGAATTTGAGGTAAAAGTTAACTTTGCCCAGGAATTGGCGGACGTTTTTCTTGGATGAGGGGACAGGAAATTCACGAATTGAGACAACATTATCAAACATAGGTTTGATGCCATCCTGACTGAGAACGTGACCCAAGTATTTCACAGAGCGAGTGGCAAAAGAACATTTTTCTAACTTCAGTTTGAAACCTTCCTTGAAGATAGCTTCCAACACCCCACGCAAATGGATAAGGTGCTCCTCGAAGGATTGAGAAAAAACCAGTATATCGTCAATGTAGTTGATACAGAAACTACTTAGACCATACTTACGAATAATACCTGATAAAATACGTTGATAGATGGGACTGGCGATCTTGATACCAAATGGCATACAGCACCACTCCCAATGGCCCTCCTGGGTGACGAAGCCAGTTTTGTATCGATCCTTGGGGCGTATTGGGATCGACCAGAAGGCGGAATTGATATCCAATGCCGAGAACCAGGTGCAACCTTTTGTTTTGACTATTATGTCGTCGATGGAGGGAAACGGAAACGTTTCGGGAACAATGAGCCGATTTAGAGCACGAAAATCAATGCACATGCGGTTCTTTTCTCCCTCAGATTTGCGGAATGCCATAGTGACCGGTGCCGCGTAAGGGGAAGAAGATTCTGAAATTAAACCAGCCTTCAAGAGAGCGGCAATCTGCCTACTGATTTCTTCTTGGTCGTCAAAAGAGCACTTATACGGTTTTCGTGCGACGATCTTGTTTTCAGATAGCTTAATATACGCCTCCTGGTTGGAAAAAGAACCAACGTCATAACGATCTTTCGCAAATACGGATTCGAATTCGTTAATGAGATCATAGATACCGTCCTTCTGATTTTCCTTTAAATGAACAATGTGCGCGGCGAGCTCATCCGCCGGCATAATATGTTCGTTCCAATTGACACAGATATCATCGTTCCGAACACACTGATGATCCATATTCGAAGCATTAGCTGACGAAAATAAAGTCGAAGTACAGTCAGAGTCTGAATCACCAGGTGAACATGATTTATCATTACTCATGGGACGCGGTGCCTGCGTTATCTGCAAGCGATAGTCCAAACATAACCGGAACAGCTGTATGCTGTCTAGGCCTAATAACACATCGTATTTGAATGAATCGTCATCCACAACAAAGAACCACATGGAACGAGTTATTACCTGAATACGCATATTGAGTTGTACGACACCAACAAACTTCTTTACTCCGCTCATCGTCTTATATAAAGGCGAATTTACCTTTTTTATTTTCCTGTTAAGTTTGCGAACGAAATTATAATTAACAATGGATACATTAGCACCGGGATCATACAAAGCCCGAGCTTCAAAACCTTCAACCAAAACAGGAATCTCGATAAGCGGAGTCAGACCTAGTTTTTTGGATTAGGAATAACTTCGTTGATGACATCTTGAAGTTCAACATTGTTGACCACTTTGACGTTCTTGGGGCGAGATGGAGATAAGGGCTTTCGAGCAGCGAATTGAGCCAACTTGTTGTCAGGGTTATCGGGATTATTCCAACAAGTGGCAACTGAATGAAGACGTGTAAAGCCTGCCTTTTCGCATAAAAAGCATGGCTTTCTGGCCGACGTACGGGACAAAAAGTTATGATTACTATTAGATGAACTTACTGCCTTGGTCGGGGTAGATTTCATGACCTCAATCTTTTCAGGGGCAGATTCGAATTTGCTAAGCTCAGACATTAGGTCACTGTGATTCTCAATGTAGGAGCGATCAAGCTTGTCCATTAACGTATCGGGTAGTCCCATTACAACGAGATTAATTCGAGACTGAATCGTAATATTAGGTTCAACTTCTAATAATAATCTAATTTTCTTGAGTGCGTAATTGGTTAACGAACCATGTAAATACTTAAAATTATATGCAGCGCGAACCTCTTGCCAACCTTTGGGACCAAAATTTTCTACGAAACTCGTACCCCATGATGACCATTCCTTATCCATACCGATTAATTTGGTAGAGATGATAAACCAATCGGCAGCGGCACCTTCGAGGAATAAACGTAACGCCTCGATGTACCTGTTCTGGGGGACGGCCATACGATCACATTCCTTGGTGAACTGCTTGAGCCATTCTTCAGCATTCTGACCTTTTCCGGAAAACTTCTCCAATACCATATCTTTAACCAGAGACTTCATGGAAAATAAGGACCTCTCTGGTGCTGGAATGGGATCCGGAGATACCTTGACCGGTTCAGGAGGGATCTCGTCGAGGTAATTGTCACGGAAGAAAACATTTCCAACTTCATCAATATAAACAGCGGCCGTAGATTCATCTAAGGCCACCATGAGATTACGTACCGTACCGCGGCGTTCGAGTTGTTTCATAGCGCGAGCCACCGTTGTGTTTTTGGCAAGTTCTGGATGTGCGCTGATATTTTGCAATTCAACCGGAAAGCAATAGGTGATGGAATCACCCTCGAGGGTTATGGACTTGACATTACGAACGTTAGACTTGGCATCGGAGGGCGAAGCCTCACAAGCAAACCGAAATTTAGCTTTGACGACGGACATGGTTCAGAATTTGAAAAGTGCGTTGATTTATAAACGAGTACACGCGTAGAAATCAACTTTTATTAATTGATGCGGTTTTAAGCGAATCAACGCTAAGCCGATTCAACAATCTGAACAATTACATGGCACGGAGACGCGTGCGAACATAAACACTGACAAAATCATACTAATCTTCTAAGCTATCGTATCGTAGATAGACGTAAGAGAACAAGCACTGACCTGCGGTGAATAACTCGTGGTTATTCGGAAATTGTAATTTTACATGTATATGTTCCTTATGAAAGTGGAAGGTTACTTCAGAAAATTTCTAAATTCTCAAAAGTCACAAAATGTTCATTTTTCAGTCTAACTGGCAGTTGATGCTAACTTGGTAGCCAGTAGGCGGGAGCTGGAAAAATGGTAGCCGGTATTTTTTGATTTCGGAAGGAATTCGGAAGTCGGAAGCTTTATAAATTTGGGGTGGCTGGAAGCGGAAGAGAAGCTTTTTCAATCGAATTCTCATACCTGGTTCAGACTCTCTAATGATTCACTCAGGCTGCTGTAAGACTAATTTGGTTTCCCTTAGATTAATTCGTATCAAGTTAAAACTCCATACACAAAGACCTCGTGCAACTCATACAATTGCGTTAAAACTATTTATAACCTGGTACAAAATCGTACAGTCACCCTTACTCTTTCATGTCTCAGTAATATTTCAGCCAAAGCTAGTTCAGCCTTACTCTGTGTCTTTTAAGACTTGCAACGACTGATTTGGTTTCCGTAAAGACTCCACAGAATCGATTCAAATCCTATCAAAAGTTATACTCAACTCTAAATATACTGATAAACATGATCAGTACTAGTATTTTTGATTCAGCAATTATTAGATTCATAAATCGATTCATTCAAAATGTAACAGGCAGATGATGGATCGACTTTTCCTTTTCCAGTTGTAATGACTTCGTTATCATCAACAATGGAAGAAAGTCGAAATAACCGATTTTCAGGGCCGAAACTTCCGGACTCTCACCACAAGCAAAGTATCTACTCAAGTTTTCTTTTTCTCGAATAACTCGCCCGATTTTAAACAATCACCCAAGGGTGAGAGCGTTACCACAACCGAAGCAACAACCTAAATACAAAATATATATCACTTACTTGAATCCCAGCAAACTCAGGTCGTGCGACATGTGGTCATCGGCGGTCAGCGACATCGGCCAGGCGATCTGCAGCAGCGAATCTCGCACGATGATATCCCAGGCGGTCACGTGCGGCATGCTGGACTCGCAAACCCGTTCCGAACGGACGAGCCGGCATCGTCGACGCCGAGTCAGGGTGCGACTGCTGAACCGCGGACTCAGACTACCCATATTAAGTGTACGGTTAGTAGGGCCCCTATCCAAGCTCGCTAGAGACTACTTCTCTATCGACGGCATAGTGGTGGACGGTGTTCCGGAGACGCCTGCAAACATAAAAACCAAAAAAAAAAAAATATGAGCTTAGTGAAAAATCATCATACCAAAACCGAAGGCCCTAAATTCTTATATTTTCAGAAGAGAGATGAGGAATTAAAGGGGACATCAGGAGGTTGGGGGACCTAATCTATTTACAATCCCTTCTAATTTCGTCACCAAACGAATGTGAAGTAGAAGATGAGGTCGCCGAAGTACAGAACAGAAATAAAGGCAATGCGAACCACAAAATGAGCTCAAACAAGGATACCATTCCACTTGAACACCTCAGTCGATAGAGTCACCGTCGAGGGGTGTCACTGACACAACAGACTAGGTATCCTCTTCGGAAGAGGAACATAGAACAGGAGACCACTTCCAGACGGCTAGGGCACTTCAGATGATTAACAACATCCGACGTCGATTAGTAATATTCGGAGATCAAAAACTTCCAGTTTCTTGAACCCCGTCTCTATTAGATGTGTTACCTGGACCCGCCCCTGATCAAATCATTCCACCGAGATGACACATTCCCAACGAAATCGAATGCATTCCAATACACGAGTTACTTTTTAACTTCGACTACTGCGCATAAAGGTTTCCATGAAACTTGATAAGTTTCCAACCTGTCTCTGGAAAGTCAAATTTTCGTCAAATACTCGGAATAAATAAATGAGACGGGCGATTCGAATGATGCAGATGAGCATCGACTCTTCTGACAGGCCAAACCTATTCGATAGCAGTCACAGTGGGATATGTGAAATTCTTATACAACTGGAGTTACTCCGTCTGACTCGAATTTCGAGAATTATTTACCGTTTTTCATTCTTAAATTATTCAATACTTCCGAAAAATATGGCCTCCTGCGGATCAGCCTTTCGTATATTTCAAATCGAACGCCACCACACATACGCATTCTTCGAGGTCATTCTATTTTCCAAAACACACTTCATTAAAATTTCAAGCGCCTTAAATATTTCCTTTCAACCACAGGCAACGTTCTCAAAAACTGGTGAGCGTTGCGATCGTAGAATTCAACATTAAAATTTCGTCTCAAAACGTGTTCGGCATACCGAATCTTTACTTTCTATTTTTTTTTCTCCCTTTATTCTTTTTCTCCTTACGTTTCAATAATTCGACACAATTGCGTCCGCCACGAAGCAAAAGAAACCACCCTGGTTCGTCAAATGCATTCGCTTATTCTCCAACATTTCGTGAGAAAATCACCAAAAATGAGTTTCGTTAAAAGTGACTGAAGCATGAGGGAATCCAACTGTCAGGGTACAACACAATTTAATGAAAAATATTACCAGAAACTTCGCAGCACCTCCTCTTTCCTCATTACTCAATTCATCCATGTCAGCCGTTTGTACCTCGAACTCTGTCCATCGAGTATCGGTCTGTCTGTCTGTCCGCCGCGCGCAGACCTGTATGTCTGATAAACTAAGAGGTCCGCGTGTTTAAATTGAAGGGGGGGGGGCGATATATATAAGCGAAAAGTTGTCGCGATTGATGTTCCAACTAAAATACAGAAAACCCGAGCCCTCTTGTGATAATAGATTCATTCAGGGGATTTAGATGCCCATCCCTCTTTTGAGCCAAAACACATCGCTCATTTTCCGAAAATCTCAAATAATCAAGCATTAAAAAAAAAAAAAACTTTTCAAACCAGAGTTCCTATACACCAGATTTTTCATTAAAATACGAGTAATTTGCAGTACTTCTGTTATATCAGAGCTTCTGAAACGTTATTAACAGAGGAGAGGAGTGCAAAAATCTTAGTACTCAACTTGAACACAGACACTATGAAAACAAAAAAATGCAAATGTTGTGATAACTACCCTTATTTGATGCCGAGGGATTTATAAATGTGAGAAGTGGCTGACTTTCTACCATCCTACTTTTCGATCCCTCGGATTTTTCGCCACCTTCCCCATTCTCCAAGTACTGCCCCGTGGATTCAAAAAGTTCCGCGACTAATTTTATATAAAATGTACAACTGGCGTTGCGTTATCTGTTAGCCGACGTCGGAACTGTACAATATCATCCCTTAGCTACTCAAAATTGAAATTTTAGTGCTATAACTTCATATAGGGACTGATTGTGTTCCTTTGAAATGACGTGTTTACGTTCCTTCGTCACAATGGAGCAGGTGTGCGCGCACAATTTAGTTTAAGAGTTGGAAAAAGTGTTTCGAAAACATTCGAATTGTTAAAAACCGCGTATGGGGATGATTGTTAAAGCCGAGGTAAGGTTTTCCAGTGGCATGCGCTCGCTGGAAAATGCTCTGCGAAGAGAGCGCCCTTCTAATTTATTTTTTCGATTCTCGCGGGATCATCCACAATGAATTTGTGCCCCCAGGCCAAAAAGTAAACACAGCATCCTACAAAGATGTCATGAAACGACTTTTGAAGTAGATTTGACGCGTGAGACCGGAATTGTACAGCGCTGGAGATTTCTTGTCTTTTGCAAGAGACACAAGACAATGCGCTAGCACATTCTTCGACACTCGTCACATGTCGGACACCGGCGCGGATAAGTTTGAGGTCAGAGGCACAGTCCCCATAGTGCACTGAAAACCAACGGTCAGTAAGATAGGATTCAAGAAGCTGCGGGTACGGAGCAGAAAAACGTCGATTGAATTTGTGCAGTAAACCAGGGATCCAGACCTTGTCAAATGCCTGTCTCATATCAAGAAATACGGCAGGGAAATAAAAAGATGAAATGAGATTTTAAGAAAAAACAAAGATGCTATTTACGTTTACAGACTAAACAAATTAAAACGGGCAAGGCATGTGGCTCGGTTAAAGGATAACAGGGGAATATTACAAGTGGTCGCAAGCCGGGGAAACGAAAGAAAATATGGGACAAGGACACTAAAAAATTCGTAACATACAACCTCTACCATAGAATTGCCCCGGACAGATCGAAATGGCGTGGGTTGATGGAACCGCTTTGTCCACAATACTGGCCAACTATAATCAGTATTACTAAAGCAATAAATAGTAATGATACTAACGTATGAACTTCTAACTTTTCAGGTAATCTGATCTTCGATCGGTCGCCGTGTGGCCGAGTGGTCATGTGCCCGCTTCTCAGTCGTTGCGTCTCTGGTTTAAAACCCACTGAAGTCGGAAAAAGCTTGTGATATTTGAATACCCCTCCTAGCGAACACAGCGACTACAGTATCAATCGAAGTAGGAGATAGCGTGCCTTGTAACCCTCCCCCCAGTTTGAACGAACAAGGCACTATAATTGCAGAGCGTGTTACCACCAGATCTAAAAGACTGATACCGTTGGGTGCACGTCGTGGCCAGCTTACTCAACGCCGTGAAACACGTGGCTAGTAAGCGAACTGCGGCTGCACACTCTTCGGCACAGAGACGGAAAATTCTAACGCAACAAAACCGTGGAGAAAGTAATGGCAAGATTCGTCTTCTTCATTTGTGTGAGACGGCGCTATGTGCGCCGAGTGCTCAGACTTCGTAGTCCATGGCACTATTCAAGTTGCTGTTAAGGATCAGTTCAGTAGCCTCACTTTTACAGCCAAAGTGAGAATTTTACTGAGCTCTATCCATTTGACTTCACTGGGTGCTGGATACTCTAGTCCCAGTGCTTCGCGTCTTGTCCCGGCTGTTGCTGGGCATTGACAAATGATATGGATCGAGGGTTCTTCCTCTTTTCCACAGTACCTGCAGGAGCCGTTTTTCACTACTTTTAATTTATACCACGTGTGTTTCGTGGCCCCATGACCCGTTATTAGTCCAACCACGAGTCTTAAATGTTTCCTGTCAAGCCCAAGTAGGAACTTGGCATACTTACTGGGGGCGTCCCCATCAGTGTTTTGCTGACTTTCATGCCACTAGCCGACTGCCAGTGCATTTCTGTCTGCTTGCTTATCCAAGCCTTAACTTTGGATTTTATGAAGCTGTATGCTACCGGAAGACACGACCTGGGTGCTGCCAGTTCCTTTTTTATGCCCTCTTTCGCTAGCTTACCAGCGATCATGTACCCTTTTATGCCGCAGTGTCACGGTGTCCATGGCATGGTGAACGGTTCTCCTGAGCAAGGATGTGTAATTTGTTAACACACTTCGCCACCACCAGGGATGTAGTTTGGTGTGATAATAGTGCCTTAATAGCCGACTGACAGTCTGTACAGATATAGATCTGCTTATTAACAAGGCTCTTCTGCTGGCCATCAATGGCCACCGTGATCGCTATTACCTCTACTTGGAGGATAGTGACGCCCTCGCACAGTGCCATTGAATAGTGGTCTCAGCGCCTTTTGCATTCATGATTCCTATTCCTACGTTATTCTCTTAGAGGTATCTGCAAACCACACATTCTCCTCTTTTGCTAGAATGCTTGGCCACCTCTTTTCCCAAGCCTCCCGTGTGGGGATCAGCGCACAGTACGGCTTGTCAAAGAAGTGTTCCATGGCGATTCTATCCTTCGACATCCCAAAGTATTTGCCCATTGTCCCCGCCATCTCCCATAACCTTCTGTGGTCTGTATTTTGGGCCTGAAGGTTTGGTTGGCCCAGACGATGAACCTTATCGCAGCTGCTCTGATAGCAGTGTGAAGTGGTGTCAAGTTTAGAAGCCTTTCCAGTGCCCTAGTCGGCGCCGTTCTCATTACCCTCGTTGTCACTACGCACACGAGCTTTTGCAGGAGGTGTAGTTCCTCTCTGACTTTGGCCAGGTGGACCCGGCCCCACCACACAATGGCCGCATATGTGATTCTGGGACGTATTACGCCGGTATATATCCAGTGCATCATTTTGGGAGAAAGTCCTCTGGTCCTGCCGACAAAAGTGCGGCAAGCCCAAAGAGCCTCAATCCCTTTTCTTATTTTCTCTGAGATGTGATCTCTCCGGAAGAATTTCTCACCAAAATATACTCTTAAGCACTTCACCTTTCCTGTGAGGGCTGAAACGGTCTTCCTTTGTATTGTACCTTGATCAACTCCTTGCCCTTCCTTTTGCGGGTGAAAAGAGTGTCTCAGTTTTGTCCACGTTTATCGATAACCCCTTTTACGCACACCGTTTTCCCACACATCGGAGTCCCCACTGTGTTAACTTCACGATGGTTCCCGGAAATTTGCCGGTTACCACCACAGCCAAATCATCAGTATAGCCATGTGTGTATATTTTTTGATGATTTGACTCATCCAGCAAACTGTCTACCACTAGGCTCCACAGTAGTGGAGAGAGTGCTCCCCTTGTGGACAGCTTCTGATGGTCGTTACATGGATTTGTTCTTGTTGGTCTAGAACTCCCTGTCTTTCGGCATAGATACAATCCAGTTTATTAACTATCCTTCACTTCCCTTTCCCTCAAGAATGTTTCTATTGATTCATGAGAGGTCGTGTCAAACGCTCCCTGTATATGCATGAATGTTACCAGGACATAATCTCCGCCAGTCATCCCTCACTCAACTGCCGGAACAAATGAGTGCAGTGATAACTCTACTGATCTGCCTGCCCTATATACGCGCTAGTTCTCATGTAGTGGGAACCTTTTCAAGGTAACCCCTCGTAGGTACCTGTCTATCAGCATTTCCGAAGTTTTTAGCATGAATGATGAGAGGCTTATCGGTCTATAGGATTTAGCCTCACAGGGCTCGCTGCCTTGCTTAGGCAAAAACACCACTCTCACACCTCTCCACGATTTTGGAATGTGCCCTAGGGCTAATGATGCTCTGAATGGCAAGATACCCCCGACTAACCAGCTAGGAGAGTCGCCAGGAACCGCGATTTGACTATGTCCGGCAACGGGCGCGGCACTTAGAAGAAGATCTTTGATCACTGAAACCGACCGCTGTACATTAATTGGGACGTAAGCTTCCAAAATTTGCCGAGTCGCGCTGGCAATTTGTAACCTAGTTTTCGCTCCAAGTCTCTTCCTCACTCCCCTAGTGCAGAAGAACTGCTAAGCCAAACTAGGTGGGGGGAAGGGAATGAGAGTTCGCGGCAACGCTTTAACTACTTATCACGATAATAAACGATTTCATCGCGATATTTCGACGATGCCAGCTGAGTGAGCCCAAGAAGCGTGTTCCACGAGAGAACATTAACCTCGTAAATCGTCTTGTTTTCCGTCGAGTCGTACACTCGACGACGGTGCGTTTCGCCGTCCGCCCATAAATTTCTCGCAGCTCGTAAAAAGGTCGGCAAAAGCAAGTTTTTTTCGGTTTATTATATGCGGTTACACGCCGTCTAAGTATAGGGTATTAAAAACCGTCCCCAAAATTTCTTCTCCTCCTCACGGCAGCCAGCGTCGCGCATTATAAACCTCTTATTTAATCGTATACGCGTCGGTCTGGACGATCAAAAATTATCGTCAACCACGCGCGCCGCTACTGCGTCTCGTGCGTTTCACGCGCCGCCATCGCCACCGACGACGACGACGATGTCGAGTCCTCTCTCTTGTAATATCTGCGTACAAAATATAGATATATACGCGGCGCAATTCGGGCAGCTTCTCCCAAAGCCGCCGAAGTCACATACCCTCGTCGAATTCCATTTATAAAATTAAATTTCAAACACGCCGCATTGCTTGCGTCGCATCGAGCGTACGTAGGCGAGCTCGCGCATTTTCGAACGTGCTCTCTCGCGTACACGAATTTTCCAAACCGATAACCAGCACGACCGCGAAAGAGGCGGCCAAGTGATTTTATATACACGCCGAGGGCCATACCGTCGCATAGTGTACCGCAAAGGGTGAGGGGGAGGGTAATGTACACGGAACCAAAAATATTTCGAACAGCTAGTCTCGGCTCGGGCTTCGTGAGATTATAATTCGCTCTTCTAAATCCATTATATGCGAAGAGGAAAAAGCGCTGAAAACTTCCGCTACACACCGACATACCGCGAGGCGTATCCACCAGGGGACGCCAGGTGTGCTCTTTTAAGTAACCGTAACATTTACCTTCATTTTGAGTTCCTTTAGTTCTAAGCGGCTCCGAGCCATCTAAACACGCGAAGCACGCATTTCAAAATGAGCATCCGCAGTAACGAGTAGAAGGGGAGAGGGGGGAAGGAAGATCTAGAAAGAAGCCAGTCATAATTTTCGGCAACAGTAAATTTACAAAATTCGAAACAGGGAAGAGACAGACGAGCGTGCAAAGCCCGCGGAAAAAGATTCAACAAGCGGAGAATCGCAAGTAGCTTGCGGTATTTCACTTCAGCGAGACAACGCAAAGCGTATACGAGAGAAAATATACGAACTTAAGTGAGACCGCGTTTCAAATTCAGTTTATGTGTACGCATCACAAACATACACAAGCACGATTACCTCCGAAGTTACGATACGGGTGTGCAGGCAGCGTCTTCTGCCTGTAAATGCTCGCTATACTACATGTACAGTACACAAAAGTGACTTCTTTCTTTCTAGCCCAGGAAATAATAATAATAGCCTTCATTCGTAGCTACTCCATGTAGGTATTGAAGTAACATGTGGAAAAATATTTGAAATTACAGCATTAACTGTGCTCGTACACGGATTTATTTCGACTTGTGGTTGACAGGAAAATCCAGGCTTATACATACGCTGTCGCTAAGTAACTGAGACTTATTTTTTCTAATTTTTACAACACTGCGTAGGGTTCCAGCGATCGCGCCAGTCGTGTAGAGGAAGCATTTCTGTATCCATAGCAAATTCGTTCTCCTTTCCACCTCGTACCGTCAACAAGTTATGCGCGTTTTGGTAAAAACTAGTTTGCGCGATCACTCCAGGTTTTGTACACTATGATAATGCGCGCCCGCATACGGCTCGAACATTCCAGGAGTACGTAGAAAACAAAAAAATCACAATTCATCCACATCCTCGTGTAGTCCTGACCTCGCCCCCTACCACTTTTGGTTTGCATTTTCTTAACTGAAGGCAGCCTTAAGCGGTTGTCAATTCAACATGAATCTAAAAGTCATCACCGCGACGCATATGTTTTTCTCCTCGTTGCTGGCGGCGGAATACGCGAAAACGTTCGATAAATGGCAATAACGAATGGACGCCTGTATAGCCATAAATGGCGCTTATTTTGAAAAAGATATTCGTGTACTTCATGAAGATGATGATTAATAAAAAATTTTGCCTCGATGGATCGGCAGGAAAAACTCACGGAGAGGTGAACTTCCACCTGATCCAAGTCGTGAACGGCCACGGGTGCTTCGGCACGTACCTATATCGGATATCAATAGCGCCGAGCCCCGTGTGCGCGCACTGTGATCGAGGGGCGGAGGACACACATTGGCACACCCTGTTCGAGTGTGAGGCCTGAGAGCAGGAGAGGCACAGGACGGCCACAACAGCGATCGACCCCGGAGGTGGGAGAAGCGACGAAGACGACGGCGTGATCAGCCATCTTGCGCCGGGCACCCTGGTTCCGGAGATGATGAAGAACGCAAGCAGTTGGAACTGGGTGTCGGCCTTTGTCTCGGCCATCATGAAGAAGATGCAGATGGAGTGGTCGAGGCAGAAGGCTGGCGACGAACCAAGCTCGGCCCACACCATCGAACAGGAGAACTCTGCATCATCGTAAAAGAGCTGCTACAGCTGCGCTGCGGATCCCCCGGCAGGGCTCCCTCGTCGTCACCACTTGCCCGCGTCGACACACGGTCCAAGGCGAGGAGGTGAGGGGTGAGTGAAGATGAAGCGCGTCCGGCTGTGGAGGACCTGAATACCAGACTAGTTCTCCTGGGGAGCACGAAACTCGGTCAGTAGGGAACCTCATGGTGGCCCTTTCAGGTCGCGCGCGCCGAGAAATGGAGGCTTGGACCCGGCCTCAAAGCGTCCCTTCGGCCACTGATGTGATACTCGAAAGGGTAGTTTCCGGGGCCGGCGGTGCGGTGTCATAGGGCCACTTTTTGGTTTGCGTGCATCGCCATACGTCCCACCACCATCTGTCTGCCTATCTCACTGACTGAATGGGTGATTAGTTTCTTTCTTGCGTGTACACCGGTCCCGTATCCTATTTCTTTCGGTGGGGAGAGGGGAAAAATCGGATTCTTTTTCAATGTGCTTTTCTGTTTCGATTCCTGGAGTTTCTTCACTTGCAGAGTGGGAAGGATAGGCGGAAGCTAAGTTTTGTATATCTCTTTTTTCCTTCCTTCCTTCTTTCTGCATTTCTTCCTTTCTTGCACGTTTGTCTGTTCATCTGTTTGCTGTTATTTTCGCTGTCCTATGTCTATCTGTAGGTCTGTTGGTTCGTTTGTTCGCCTATCCGCCAAACTAAGAAGAGCATAGAAAAATATTTGTTCCGGGGCGTTTATGTACTGATAAGGTCACTCACGTCTACCAAATTTTATTTCCTCCCAATGGTGTGATTTCGTTATTTGTGGCAGAAACTGACGAACATAGATTTTTATTTATACAGATGAAAAAAATTAGAAGAAGAGCGACACAAGATAATCGAAGTTCACAAATATTAGTTCAAGAGATCGAAGAACAAGCATTTGCCTGCAAATTTGACTCGTGAATAGCGGACGTGAAGTTCACTGTTTCGCGAACTGTTGGCCCGTTAACTGTCTCTCAGTCTAACTGGATCTCGAGGTTATAGATTGGATTCTTCAGGTAGAGCGAAAGGATAGACAAGAGCCCTTTTCATAAATAACGTTCATGAACCAAGAGGTACATGTTACTAGCTGTACCCCATTTAAAAATTTATCTTTCCGAAATAGGGTCATTCGTCAGACTGTGCATGCATTATCGTTCGACAGTTTCCTGAAACAGCTGCAGTTCGTGCTACTACCTATACCCTCACTGTTTTCACAGTATAGCATTTTTCTACTGCACCTCTCCTGGTCTGATCAAATTCGATGTAGAAGGTCGAGAACCGCAAAAAAAAAAACTGTTCGTTAAAAGCAACAAAATGAACTGCCTTTTAGAGAAGGGTTCTTTTATTTTTCCGGAAGTTTAGCGCAGACTAAAATGGCGTACATGGTATTTGTTACGTCACATACTGGGCGAAATGCTGGTTTTAGGCGGCCAAACCGCCATAAAATGAAGCGAGCCAAATTTACATAAATGGTGGAAATAATTATTCATCAATATTAGATGACCTAAAAACAACACATCTTATCTCCCCAAAAATATTATTTGAATGCAGAGATTGATATCAATTTGAACATTTCAAAATTTGTTTTAAAAGATGATGAAATGAAGAGGGTAGTTTCAAATGACGATACTGAAGCTGGAACTTGACTTAGAATTTTTTCATGTTTTTATTTTTATTCCTCGATAAATACAGTATAATTTGAATGAATTCTTTGTAAAAGAACCTTCACCTTTCTAACCTCAAAATAAATATTAAGTTCAACATTACTGTCCATTGTGCCCTATCAATTACCTTCTCTTTATGGACTGGTAAAACCCTGATCCAACTCGATCCGAAAATATACTAAATGAGTTTTATTCTTTGAACATTCATCCAACGATCCTACCATCATTTAGCTGCGACCGTTCGCGACCTTCAGAGAAAACGAGAAAATAATGACGAACTACATATATGTGGAACGCAGCAAGACCCTGTATATTAGAACCCACCTAGTGTGTCAAAAATAAATTTTCACTTCTTGGGTGTTTGGGAATGCAGGAGACGTGTTCTTTCACGTTGGACTTGTCCCATTTTATGAAAACTTACAAAACGCTCCCAAAACATATCTATGTTAAAACCCTCCTAGTGTGTCAAAAACCACTTACATTCAGCGAACTGTGGTATTCATGTTCAAACCGAGCCGCATAGTTAGTTTGAACATAGCTCAGTTATTTGTCGCGAGTTCCGAGTGGGTTGGGTAATGAGCACGAGAAAATTCAAGAAACCATAGGGAGGGGGAGAGGGGGACACTTAAATCGCAATTCTAGAGGAAACCGGTTTTGACACACCTAGATGAGTTTTAATATAATCACGCACGAGATGTGCGCCGTGGTGTTATGCTCGTATCCAGTGTATTGAGCAGGGACGTACCGATGGGGAGGGGGCAACTTACCACCCTGGGAATTTTTCCCTCAGCAGCTGGGAAAGCGCAGTTGGGAAAATTCAAAGAATTAAAAGATTTTGTTTCGCTTTGATACTTGGGCATTGAGTTGAAAAGTTGAAAAAATCCAAGAAGTCACAAAGTTTTTTTTTTTTTTTGCTTCGATACTGGGTCAGTTTGTTATTTGTTCATTTCACCTTTCGTGTTTCATTCTATTTACCTTGGATTAGAAGATTTGTGCGTTCTTTTTGATTAAATGTAAAAAAGAAAAATTCCTCAGAACTTAGTGTTTAGTTCTGATTTTATTTTGATTTTTATTAGAAGTTGATTGAACCCTAACAGTTCCAGTTCCGCCATTTGTTTTGCAAATAGAACGAAACTAATATATTTTTTAAGAGTATTGGGCCTACTTAAAGTAGTCAAGGTGAAAAAATAATCTCTAACTACTAAAATGTCTTTGTAATTTTTTTTCTAATGAGTACCTACTCAGTTTTTGCTTCAGTTTCAATTTTGAAACAATCTTTCAAATTTGTATAGCTACATTGAGACGTTGATCTAAAAATTTAGTTTTTAAATTATAATCCTGTTTGTATTTTATGATCAAATTCTTGCTTGTTTTCACTGATTCATCCAACGCTATATTCCTGCTCAGGTTTCAAAGTATGCAAGTTGTTATTTAGCCTAAGATGACTGTATCTAACATATATTTTTCCTCGTAGCTGAAATGGCAATCTTTTGAAAAATCAAGTAATATTAATCACGAGGAAGTCAAGTTGTCAAAAAGATTATCCATTTAAACGAGTCCCATTTAAATTTGTTGGATTTTTGATTCAAATTGTGACACCCCGTATATTACTTGGGAAGAGGACCAAAAGGACACCCTGTATACAGGGACTGACCACTGGAAGGAAAGAAAGTATTTCTACGTACAAGTTAATGTAAAATTTTAACTTAGAACCAAGCAAACACTGAAAAAGCCGTGTAGTTAGGTTTCGGGCGCCTAGAATCACGATTTCGCCAGTGTGCGTCATATAGCTCATTAACTCGACTTACAGGGAGCTTCCTTTCTGTATTACTGACTACTCGCAGCAAATTAGAGCGAGTAAACACAACACGGAAATGACTAGATGTTCTTTTTTTCCTCTCAATTTTAATTCTCAAGTTTCGCGCCCAGTCTACTAATTTGGAAGGTCACGGCCGAGTAATATGTATAGAGCAGGAAAATGTTCCAGCGCTGTGCACGTGATGAAATCCATCTCCCCAATCTTTATCTCGAAATCGAAAAGAAATTTAATAAAATTTGGGTTCCTCGTTAGAAAACAACGCAATGACTTTATCATCGCCTCCTGTAGTTGGTACTCGTATACATATAAACCGAAGAAAACTTCCGTCTTTCAAACAGCAACATTTTTTCAGCCCATCTCAAAATGAAAATACCCAAAGGCGCAAGAAAATGAAGAGAAACGTAGCAGGAAACTGTCGACAGCTAGTATACGCATTAAATACCTCATTATTTCTTTGAAATTTCGTCGTAACTAACAAAAAATACGGAAGCAGGTAAAATGCCAGACGGTGTACGTATATACGAATTTACAGGCCTGCTATTGTCTTGCGAGTATACAGGAATTCTCTAACGGGTATAATTAATTTTTAATGTTTAATTACATTATTTGCGATATTCGTTCGTTTACGCAACCACATCATATGCACATATACGCTATAAATCTTCTTTAGCTCCCTCTAAGGCGCCATAATTCTCGTCGCAATGTAAAATCACTAAATTGGGAATTCTAATCAAAATGGCCGACATCTGGTGGCACTCTGCAGAACTAACGTAATGATGATCAAATGTAAAATTACGTAAGCTCCCGCACAATTCAAAAAATCGTGAAAAATCTCGGGGTGTATGATGCTACAGTAAAACCTCCTGTCCAAAACGGAAACGCATGGGAAAATTCCGTTTTGAAAAAAAATCTTGCATAAGAAGGAAAATTCCTTCTTGTGTAGTAATGTGCATGCCTACTTTACATACCATACAGTAAAGTAAATCAGAAAGTTACAAATATGTACGTAGGCATAGATACTGTATTTTAATTTGATCATGGTTGCCATTGTCTGTGAGCCATTCGCTCATAATTTCTTCTTTATTTTTTAAAGTCGAATAAATTTGCGTTTTTCTGCATTTAAACCGAACAATTAATTCTTTAGCGGTGATTTTTTTTTCTCGTATGTAGAAATACGTTGTGTTGTATTTCTCAGATAGCCAGTTCTTTCATGCTGTCTTATCGAGTATAGAAGGGAGAACGAAACCAGACCTGCTTATCATAAGTAGAGTAGATTGGCTGTACAGAGTGAAATATCGGCTTGGTCATTTTTGTTTTTCAGTTGAAGAGTCTAACGTGTGTGGATATTTTTATTTTACCGTTAATGCTTTCAATTTACAAATGTAAACTCCTTGTTTTACTTAAGTAATTTGTAACTACTGATTATCGTGGCTCCAGTCATGCAAATTCTATATTTCATTTTTTATAGTGCAATCTAGTTCTTGTCTGTTGCCCGGTTCAAGAGGAAAGCAAATTACTTACAAATATAGAATTTGCCTTTTGGTTCGTCATGTCGTCCACACCAATGCAGTTTTTTATGATTGCGGAGGCGGGTACTGACCAGAAAACTACCGTTTTGAAAATTAAAAGGATTCGCCATCCTGGCGGCGACTGGTTTTCTTTTCCGGAGGAATCGCAGCTTTCGAGTCTGCATAAAAAGTTGATGGAAATGCCGTCCATGAAATTGGCCAAAGATTCAATCAAATTAAGAGGTCAATATCGGACAGTTAATGTAAAAGTTCCGGAAGAAATGTTAAAGCTGTACAAAGATGACGACGGTAATTTTGTGTTTTCAAATTTTTTTTTATCCGAATTCGAAGAAACGTCGGTTACACCCAAAATCTCGGCCGCCTCTGATAAAAAAGAGGAGTCGCTAAAAAAATTATGAAACATTTTTTAATAGAAAAATTAACTTCAAAAAACACTAACATTGTGGCATGGGCCGACAGTTTTGAGGCAGAAATACAGCGATTTTCAATCGCCGGACAAAAAGTTATTGAGGTTTTTCACTTATGTCTCGACAAATCACTTAGCGATTGGTTTATCCGGACCCAGAAAAAAATAGGGATAGATGCTGGTTGGCCTCGTTGGCGTGCAGATTTGGTCGCCACTTTTGGTGATAATAGTTGGCGACCGGTACGTTATGCTTATAATTTTAAGTACATAGCCGGATCTCTAATCGAATATGTGGTTAAGAAAGAAAAACTATTGCTTGATTTGGATCATGTAATTTCTCCAGAAGTACTGCTGAATTTAATTGTCCTCGGCTTACCCACGCATGTACAAAATTCGTTAAATCGTAAATCGGTTACGTCATTAATTTTACTTATTTCTAAACTAAAAAAAAAAGAAGTTGATTCATCAGGAGGGCGTCAGCGTCCAAATGAGGAGGGGGAGGCAGAAAATAAGAAAAAGCCTTTCATTTCCGGGTCCAACCGAGTTACTTTGAAACAATTTTCTAAAGATAAGAAGCCTTGCGCACTTTGTGAGAAGGCTGGGAAACCTGGCCGGTTTCATTCCGAGCAGGTTTGCTGGTTTAAAGATAAAAAACCTACTTCTAATAAAGTAAACTTAATTAATAATTCGGAAGTAGAAAATGAAATTAATAATTCTGACTTATCAAAAAACGAGTGAATGTGCCGCTAATCAGGTTAAAGTTTTTGATTTATGATATAATTGAGACTACTGGTATTTACGATTCCGGATCGAACATTTCTTTAATTGACTTAGATTTTTGTAAAAAAAATAAGATTAAGATTTGGGATTGTAAAGATGATTACCAGGTGATTGGCGGCACTGCTTTTGTTTGTGGCATTACAAAAATTAAAGTAAAGATTTTTGAATTAACATATAACGTAATTGTTTATGTAATAAAAGATAAAAATTTTAGGTACGAATTTTTAATCGGCCTCGACATGATAAAAAAATTTAAATTGTGCCAAGATTCAGATTTAAATATTTCACAGGCTAAAGTAAATTTTTCTCCTGTGCCTAATAATGAAAATAAAATTAACGTAAATTTGAAAAGTAATTTAGTTGTAAATTTTAACGACTTTATAAAAGTCAATAATTTTGAGGCTAATTTAAATCACCTAAATGATGAAGAAAAAAGTAAAGTTTCATCCTTAATTGAAAAACACAAGTCTATTTTTGCTAAAGATAAATTTGACACCGGTTGTGTTAAAGATAATGAGGCTTGTGTTAAATTATTAGAACACAAGTATATTTCTAGAAAACCCTATCGTTGCTCGGTTCAGGACCAAAGGGAGATCGAGATTCAAATTTCTCAGTTGTTGAGCCATGGCTTAATTGAGGAGTCAACCTCCCCCTTTGCGGCGCCTGTTACCTTGGCATATAAAAAGGATGAATATGGTAATAATAATAATAAAAATAGACTGTGTATTGATTTTACTGCATTAAATAAATTAATTATACCAGAGAGCCAGCCGTTTCCTCTCATTGAGGACCTTATTGTTAAAACCCGCGATTGCACTGTGTTCTCTGTTTTTGACATTAATTCCGCATTTTGGGCAATTCCTTTGCGAAAAAAGGATACTTATAAGACCGGATTTGTGACTCAGACGGGGCACTATAACTGGACGGTTTTACCATTCGGTCTCAAAACATCTCCGGCAATATTTCAACGTATTTTACGTAATATTATTAAAAGAAATAAATTAGATGATTTTTGCGCCAATTATATCGATGATGTTTTAGTTTTTTCTACGAATTTTGAGGAGCATTTGCTCCATATCGATTTGCTGTTTTCAGCTATTAAAAAAGAAGGCTTTCGATTAAAACTATTAAAATGTAATTTTGCTAAAAGAGCGTAAAATATTTGGGTCATATAATTGAAAACAACTTAACGAGGCCTATTTTTGATAACGTAAAACCAATAAAAGAATTCCCGGTGCCTCAAAATAGGAAGAATGTCAGACAATTTTTGGGCAAAGTTAATTTTTACAAAATATATATTCCCCAAGCAGCCCAGATTTTGGAACCCTTGCATAATCTATTACGTAAAGACGTTTTATTTAACTGGTCTGCTAGTTGTCAAAAAAGTTTTGATAAAGTAAAAGAATTATTGTGTTCAAGCCCATGTCTGGCAATTTTTGACCCAAATACAGAAACTATTTTGCAAACCGATGCTAGTTTAGAAGGAATAGGAGCAATTCTTAAACAGAAACAGAGTAACGGAGAATTCAAGCCAGTTGCCTATTTTTCAAAAAAACTAAATTCGCATCAAAAAAATAAAAAGGCCATTTTCTTAGAATGTCTCGCAATAAAAGAGTCACTAATGTATTGGCAGCACTGGCTACTAGGCAAAGAATTCACTGTTTTTACGGACCACAAACCCTTAGAAAATTTAAAAGTGAATTCAAAGTTTGATAAAGAATTAACAAATTTAATGTTTTATTTATCTCAATTTACATTTAAAGTAAAATATGTGCCCGGGTCCAGTAATCAAGAAGCTGATTGTTTATCCCGCAATCCGGTTTTAGAGCATTTTGATTCCGGCCCGGAGCTTAAAATTGTGAACTTTTTACAGTTAAACGAAATAATTTTGGACCAAGATAAATTGCTAAATGAATTTTTGAGTAAATTTAATATAATAAAAGAAGATAACGTAATGTTTTTTGTTAATAAAAACAAAGAAAAAAGAATTGTGCTCTCCCCGCATTTGGCAAATAAAATAATCGTTTTAGTACATCAGAAATTAGGTCATATACGTCCTAAACAGATGGCTTCTTAATTATTTCCGGTTTATTTTTGTAAAGGTTTCTTTTCTTTAATAAAATACTTTTGTCACAACTGCAGTATTTGCTTGAAAAATAAGTCTCGTGTTCCTTTCCGGTATGGCCCCCTGTCACAGTTAGGTCCTGCCTCTCAGCCTTTTCAGATAATGTCGATAGACACAGTTGGAGGTTTTGCAGGTAATCGTTCGCCAAAAAAATTTATGCATCTATTAGTCGATAATTTTACTAGATTTGCGTATATATCGACTTCTCAAAGGCAAAAGGCTACAGACTTTATATCTTTGATTAATAAAGTTTTAAAATCCGGTTATCAGATTGATATATTATTAGCAGATCAATACAGCGGCTTAAATTCTAAGGAATTTAAAGATTTTTTAGAATCAAATAATATTAAATTAATTTTTACCGCCGTTGATTTGTCCGTTTCCGCGTTAGACAGATTCCGTCTTGGGAAAAAAATTTAACCAGAAGTCCCATAAAAGCTGCAGGGAGAATCATTATTTTCCTTTTTAGACAGATTTCCTTTTTGTACAGGTTCCGTTTGGGAAAAATTTTACTGTACTGATTCAAAAAATGTTTTTTTTTTTGCACCAAACTACTCTTATAATGTGCAATAAAAAGTTTGAAATTAACCGTTTTCTCACGAAAAATTAACACGGGAAATGTATCTCTTCTTTCAGACAACATCACATGTTTACAAAAAATATTCAAATGTTGGAAAAAATACTTCAAGTAAGTTCAAATACGCCTTCACCTCAAATTTGAGAAATGTATAGTGTTTGCTAATGTGATGGAGCCGTAAGAGCCCATGTAATTTTAGATTTTCAGCGCACCTACATTTCGTTGGAGTTCTTCATTATTTTCGTCCTAGTAATCCAATTGAAAATATTGTGCTGTACAGCATAACGCAGAGAGGCGATGCTGAGCAGATGCATAGGAATCATCACAGCGAAGCCAATAAAATCCCGTCGTAATAGTAGCGGGAAAAGAGGGAAGAGGGATGAAAACTTTTACAGACAGCAAAAACAACAGAACAACCAGCGTTGAAACGAAGCTGGGAAGATGTATGGCAATCTGCAAAGAGCATTTGCAGCGAACACGTCCATTAACGCAAACAAATTAAGAAAATGTAGAATTTACTAGAACCACTTCCTCTGCGAAAGAAAACTGCTCGCCCAGGTCATTTCAAACGCAGACGTGCTATGCAATTTAACTAAAGGAACGAGATTCACCAAGGTGACTGTGTCTACATCAGCTGGACCAAAAAATGGTACTTTTTGCCACTGACCCCTTGATTTCTTCCAAAAACTGGAAGGGAAAGCGAGCTTTAGATTACCTTAGTAGTATTACTGTCAAAATATACATTCGGTTTCAAATTGAGTTTTCTGTGTTTTTCAAAAATAGTTACTTTCATGTTAGGCAACAGATTTTTCTCGTCAAGGAATCTGTAGGTAAAAAGATGCGGCGAGATCTTTTAAAGCACTAGATGTCTAAAATCGCACACTTCACACTTTTTTCAATTTTTCATCTCTGTTTAGGACAGACTTCCAATTCGGAATTTATGGCTCCAAAAATAGCATGCAGATCTTGATTTGCACGAAATTTTCGCTGATTATGACATCCGCCTACCAGAAACTGGCATAAAGAAGAAGAATATTTTAAGGAAACTAGTACCTATTCAGTAGTTTAGTGGCGTATCCACAAGGTAATCTTGGCAGGGTGCCATCCATTGAAATAAGTCTAGAGAGACTTTTCAGTGGTCACGCTATAATTCTAAGCAGAAAATGGAATTTTCTCGCTTCCACTACTGTGTAAGACACAAACATTATGAATGTACGTACAAGTTTTGACATCTCTGAATTCTGAACCTGATGGTTAGAGAAGAACGTGATGAAAATGCAAAGCCAGGTAACCTCAAATGAGTTTGATTTACTAGAGTGGGTTCAGCTAAGTAGATATCTAATTTCAAAATTTCTTCGAACTCACAACTGATCTAGCTCCTAAATAAGCTTTTTTTTTTAAACCTAAGTTCTAGTAAGTGTCATAATCATAACTAATACGCCATTCACTCGGGTTTTCTTTCCTTTCCTGTTGCCAGTTTGTTTTTGTTATGTCGTTATCTACATTCGTTTTTTTTGTTCTTTTCTGAACGAATTAACCTGTGTAATGCTGAAAAACTTCGACAATTAACATCCTCCGCCCTGTTGAGTCGCATTGAAGCAGTTTAAACTCCCGGCTGTTGTGTTACAAGGCTGATGATCCCGCCTTCGTAGTGCTCACCTCAGGCCATTTCTTGGTTGGCGACCGTCTGTCATCACTACCCGAGCCCGAGAAGAGTTCAATTCCCCTGTAAAAGCGGGTTTGAATTTACGCGACGCCAGATCGAATCCTTCCGACATGCCTGGTCCCACAGACTATCACAATTGAAAATGCGCTCGAAGTGGTTTAAGGTACATCCCAACGTCGCAGAAGGCTAAGTTGGTCATCCTAAAATCGGATCAATCCAAGCCCACCTGTTGGGAACTGGGACTGATCGAGAAAGTTTTCCCCCCTAGCCCAGGGGTGATCTGTACTGTCAGCGTTCGCCATCGTGACACAGCAAAAATATGTGCCATTTCGTCCATTATTCCGTTACCGATGGAACTATCGCTCATCTGGGGAGGGGGGGGGGAGCTTACGTAATACATAAAAGTTTGTTTTTTTTTATTTGTATTTCTGTTTCGTAGAGTTTTTGTGGCTACACTGGCTTATCTGTAATTATCTAATTTTCATGCCTAATCATAAGTTGAAAACGTCGTCCTAGTTAGTAACAATTTTATCGTCCAACCAACTTGAAAATATTTGTTTTAAATATTTACAGTTCATTCGCAGAGTAATTTTAAGCCCAACAAATGTTATACGTTCTAATTGTTAACATGTATATGATGATAACTGTATATGCACCTAAAAACATGTGCCTTGGTTTTCAAAATTCCATCCCAAACAGAACTATCCGACTCTCCCCCCCCCCCTAATAATGATAACTTGCTCCAGGACTGATACAGAGAATCCTGCGAATTCATTAAAATACTGACATGCTGATTTGCTGACTGTTGAACGTAGAGAATTTCTGACTATTTGTATTCTCTCAAAAATATCAAATTCTTCAGTTACCCCTTCCCTACTATTCCAACATAAAAGTGAAATTACTTTCATCGTAAATATCCAGACGAATTATATACGAACTCGGCTCGTCGATACGTCCGGAAGCTACCTCACGTATTTATAGGCAACGGACGGAGCTCGTCTTTCAGCCACCTTCATAACGAATAAATAACGTTTCAAAATAATTACGAGAAAAATTATTCCTGTAATATTTCGTAAAAATCGATTGGGTAAATGAAGCAACTACGTGAACGGAAATCGAAGCGAGAATACACAATACTGCGTTTGATACCAATGGCAGCAACATGAATGTTATGAAGAAGAGGGGGAAAAAGAAGAGAGATTGATGGGAAAATAAATATATCGCAAATTCATTGTAAGTGCGAACGAAATTCAGAAAGAAAAATTTTCTTTCTCCCCTTTCGTTTTTTCAATTTTCGAAAGAAGCTAGTAAATTAATTTTAAATTCACGCGGACAAGGATTTAAAAAAACGTAGACACTTGAAACTGGGTTGTTCCTACTTTACTCGACGGATTTCCTCTTTCATCGTTTCTAAACAACAAGGAAGAAAGGAAAATCTGAGAAATGCTACCTAGGTGACACATCATCAAAAATGCGCCGGGTTTTATTTATAGCAGATGCCTTCTACCATGTATAACATTTCATTTAAAATTAAGCATTAGAATTTCTTTCCTAAACCACAAGGTAGGAATGCCGAATAAGGCCCAGGTCCCTAATAAGGCCCGATGCATTATCTGAAGGACAGCGGGGGTGGCGTGGCAAGCCTAATGTTCGCGGAGGATCTGATCTTGACCAAAAGGCTAGGAGGTGATAGAGGGTGTATTAAATTAGAAAAACAACTATTTGAGACGAAGTCGCAAGGAGAGAGGTCCAGACCCACCTTTCGGCTACGCTATTGTAATGTCATGTGACAACACTGTAGATCAGTTTTCATTACAAAATCTGTATGCAGTGGCAAAATCATGGAATTTGAAGTTAATAAAAATTCTAACGCCTATTTCGGCCTAAATTAAGGTACATGGGGGAAAAAAACCCATTTAAGATTGAAAAAATACCGAAGCGGCCACCCTGATAATATTCCTGGATGTTTATGAGCTGGTGTGGTAGTTAGTATAACTGAGTGGGTACCTAGTCGCTTCTTTTGTCTCTTTATTCAATTTCTTCTGTCGGTCTTGGTTTCTCTTTACGGTGCGATCATTTTTTTTGTGCTATCATTTTTTTTTCTGTTTGTAAAAAATTTTTTAGAATCAATTTTGAGTTAATTTTATTTTTATTTGTAGAATAGTAATAAACCTTCACGCTGGTACATGTATGCGCACAATGTGGTTGTATCCAGATTTGTTTTAATTTCTTGGGGAGGGGGATATCTTCGACCATGAACTTTTGAAAATACATATAATAATAGCTGGTTCGTTCTCCATTAAGATAGAAAGTAAAAAACCTGATCTCTAGAATAACTGTTGTCGACAAATTCGACTACGACATCAATTAATAGTATCCCACTATAATTGATAGTCGAAATATTGAATTCATGTGGTCAATTAATCTCTCGAAAATGACAGCCCCAGATGCTTTCACAAAGCAAAGCACTTGAGCCTGGAACCCTGAAATTCGACTTCGACTGACAGCAATAGTGTTTCGCTATTGTTAATAGCCGAAACGATAAAATAGATGAGGTAAAAAAAGTTCAATCCGTATTGTAATTCCTCGTAACCGGCAGCCTCAGATACTCTAACAAAGCCACTCGCTTGAGCCTGTTCACCCAAAACTAACAATAAACCAATGAGCCATTATCATGTTTATACCAGCCACTGCGGTACCTGGTAGCCACCTAGCCAGCAGGAGACCTCAGCAGCGTTGCCAACCTGAGGGATTAATCCCAGAATCTGGGATTTTTGGTATCAATGAGAGCGAAAAAGGATTTCTTCAAGGATTTCTATTTATCATGAGACTTTCGAAACATTCTGCGATTTTTACAATAAATGTAGGAACTGCACCCCTATAAGGTCCCTGAAGACTGCGTAACGGTAGCATAGGATTTTATCATTATTTGTACTACATACATTGAGGATTTCTTGGGAAAGTTTAGGTCCTCTTCCTGGACATCTCTAAGAGGATACACCTCCTCGTCCTCATTTGATATTAGCCTATAAAAAATCGCTTGGTTAGGGTCCTTTTTAGCAACAGTATTCTGCATAACCAGTTTTGCCTTCCTACCCGGCTTGCGGTTTCTCTTGTCTATTGTTTTATTAATTACTATCAGTGATGTTTCACTGATAGTCTGAACTTACTGCATTTTCTCTTGTCTATTGTTTTATTGTTTTATTAATTACTATCAGTGATGTTTCACTGATAGTCTGAACTTACTGCCATTTTCTGTTATTTAGTGTTTTACTGCCAATTTCCATAACTTTTTTTTTTTTTTTTTTGCAGTGTTATATTGTTATATAATCCTAGGTTTAGCCTTTTCAGTTTCCTTCTCATTACAAAAGGTTATAAAAGTAAATACATACTTCATTTCCTTTTAAAGTTTTTTTTTTTTTCAGG
Organism: Acanthococcus lagerstroemiae; assembly: GCA_031841125.1. Lineage (NCBI taxonomy): Eukaryota > Metazoa > Arthropoda > Insecta > Hemiptera > Eriococcidae > Acanthococcus > Acanthococcus lagerstroemiae. Next base: position 9,401,563 of record CM063108.1, read on the forward strand.
TGTTCTGGGATTACAGTTAGCCTAATAATTCTTCCCTGTGATCAACTCTCAGCAAACTGTCCGATCACTTTGCAGCAGACACTGTTGTTTTTTTATTTACAACGCATCTCATTTCTCGTATTGCAGGCTTGAAAAGTTTTGTTACGCAAGAGGTTGACCTGTTATGCAATGTGATTGAATTTTCCACAGCTAAGTTCAGTTACAAAAACAAACAGTAGTCTTTGTTAGTAACTATTTTCATTCCCATTCACTATAACGTACACTACTTATTGCTTCAAATAATATATACATTGAGAAAAAAATAATCAAGTTTGCTGTTCTATCATCTGTCAGTATGGTCCATTTGTTTATAGCAGCGCACTAAAAAAGAAAACTGAAGACATGAAAGGGTAAAACGGGAGAACAAATAGAAAACGCGTATAATTTTAAAATCTGAGATGTGTTATGAAACTTGGGGTTTTATTTGATGACAATCAAGGGATTTTGAGTAAAATAAGTTGGCAACGCTGGACCTCAGTCTCATTTCTGTTCAGATCTTCGTATGATTCATGTGTGAGTTTTCTTGCGTTCTTGTGCGTCGTGTAGTTTACTGTGAAAGTGAATTTGTGCTCGTGTTTGTATTGACGCCGCGCCAAGCAGAATTGTGAAGATTCTCAGCGCTCGCCGGCTCACTGGCCCCCAAGAGGCGATATGTTGACAGGTTCTGTAATAAGTTGTGCAAAAGCAAACTATATATGCTAACCATAAAGAACCCTGAAATATATTCACCGACTCCTGGTGTCGGCCAACAATAACATGTAATACATGAAAATTATTAGTGGTGCACTTGATGTTCGAGCAATCCTTGACGTTGAGTCCACCCCTGTCAGTTCCCATCTCCCATCACTAGTGGTACATTTAGTGTTAAACAGTCCTTGACACTGAGTCCACCTGTAAGTTGAGGTGTTTCTGGTGCATTTGATGTTCAAGCAGTACTTGACATTGAGTTCACTGGTAAGCTCTCAAGTTATCTTCAACAATTTTGACTAATATTTAGAGTTACTATAAGCTGCTGCGCAAGCCGTGATCCAAGATGCCTCACACGCCGCCTTGTACTAACTTCATGAACCGTCCTTAGAACCTCCTATGTTGGCGCTTCACCTAACTAATTGTACTGTCATCTTAACATCTTATGACTGACAGTATAATGTGTTTGTTTCATGTGTACTGTTAAATGAAGCCACCAAGAAGCAAGACCGAAGCTATACCGCAAGAACACTACTTTACTTTAGGAGCTTATTATTTCCTTTAATATGTAATATACCTTTTATGGTATACCCTGGCTTTTCATTCCTATGTAGGTGACTTTCAGCGTGTGAACAACATTGCTAGCCCACCATGCTGGCAATACACGCTCATCACAAGCCTTCCACCGCACCAAGTTGAGCTTTCATAATTAATTGGCTGAAATAATCTATTTTTCAACCCTTTCATAAATTTGGATAAATTATAAAAATATGATAATGTATGAATTTTGGGTTACAATATTACTCTGCTTTGGGACCGCATTTTAGAGTCGCGTCATCTAGTACCCGACTCTCCCCTATACAACCTCGCGTACTGTAACATCATTACAGTCCCCCGACGCCAGACAAGCGCGACTCCAGGATAACCCTGAAAACTTTCACGGTTCTCCAACAGCCCACCAGAGTAAACCGCACGTTCGTCAGTCTGTTTACAGTTTGTGTATAACAGGTAGCCGTCATCACCGGAGGCAGCTTTTAAACCTGGAACGGAAGTCGGCAGGCGAATAAACACGACGTAACTTTCGTTCCAGCGACGCGCTCCGTCGGAGTTTGAGAAATATATACGGCGACAACGAGCCTTATTTACTTCTAATCAGAATTTCAGAACACTTACGGTCCAACTTACCGAACTTGTTAATTAGTTAGACACGTAATTATTACGCTTGATTACTCGGCGCTCGCCGATATCAACAGGGTAATAAACCGAAACCGTCCGCGCTGCCATGCCCGGGCCCTGCCATGCTACGGTACGCTATATGCCGTGCCATGAAACTATAACGACCAGACGGGACATTTTAGTTCGCTGAATACCCAATCGGTAATTACGGTTTTAAAAATTAATTACTTCTCAGCGCGCATCGCCTCGCCGCGTTTGAAAGCCGAGGCCACGAATTTCAGCCGACAAAGTGGAATACACGAGGGTCACAACCGCTACACACTTTATACGTTCGCATTTCGACGGAAAATCAGTCGAGTGAACGTCACGTCGGCGGAATTGCGAAAAGTTTTATTCCAGAAGATAGATTTAGGTATCTACAGAAACTTTTATGCCAACTGTACACTCGGGTACGGCAATACGCGAATACATGAGTTATACTTTTAAAAACAAACGGGTTATCGAATTATTTACCAAAAATCGTGCAAGTTTTAAAAGTTGAGCGTAAACTCGATCGTTGGAATTCATCAATCTATTTTTTTTTCTTCTTAGGGACATAGAAATGCAGGTAACAAGCCTACAGCATAGTCATTCTACGCACGTCGAAACTGAGTAACGAGTTTGAGATTTGGAAAGTTGAAGGGGTAATGAAATAACAAACACGGTCGGATGGATCATTTTTCATTCCTGCCTTATGCTCGTTACAAAGGCGTTGGAAAGGAATCATACGTAATGAGCTAATGACAGTTCCAACTTCTGATACTGTCGGAAATCCAAGCCTATTTAGGCTGAATGGATGTATGAGGTAGGATACGAGTTAGAAACCGAGTGATAAAATCAAAATTTCGGAACAGATAACTTTTTTCTGCAACAATACATTATTCTTTTTAGGATCGGCTACTAGTAGCCGAGTCTATTGCAATCGAAATTTTCTTCATTTCAACTTTTATTTCTGAGTGGCAGTTCAATACAGTGGCGCGTCATTTTCGTAAGGAGCCAACTAGTTTTCAGTAGTGTTCATTGATCTCAGTCGCACAGTTCAGTTCAGTGACGCTTTATTTCTAGTTGAGAACAATAATAGTATATTACACACCAAGAGTCAAAAGTGAGTGTTTACATGGTGAGGGAAAGTTTGCGAACGAGCGTAGCGAGTGAGCAATTCCCGAGTCGTGTAAACTCACTTTTAGCTCTTGTTGTGAAAGATATTTTTTATACTACTTGATCAGAAGCGGCAATGTTTTTCGCTAACAGGGTCTGTATTTAAAAAAAAAAAAAAATCTATTTATTTATTTAAATTATAGACAGGTGATTTTTGTGTGCGTAATTAATTCAAAAATATTATTTGCGCAGTTAATTACTACAAAGTACAGTATCACAGTCTTGTCTTCAGGTTGTTCACGTGCACAAACAGCATACACAGGTAGTGGCCAGCAAAAACGTAATGACGGTTAACAATGAACGGTAACAGCTGTACTACGTCGTGAATATTTAAATGCGATCTTAAGTCGCTATTTCGTGATTCGCTCTGTGGTCGAGTGGTTAGAGACGATTGCTGCATTTCAGTCAAATGTTTCAATGGACGCGGCCTCGATTCCCCGATACGAAATTACTGGCCAGCAATTTTTTCATGTAAACACGCTTTACATTGAGGGACATTTACTTTACATGCAGGTTTCGTTAGCACTCGATGCATGAATTATAAGTGCTTCTTGTTGTCCATAAAACACCAACGTAAACATTGCCTTTCTGATCAAGTAATATATAAAAGTAATTATAACCAACTATTACTATTTCAGTTTGGTAACAAGCCTCTCGTAATAACTTTTTTATTCTCTTCCAGTGGCGCAGCGTCGCCCCCAATATTTTTACATAGTCCTCTAACATTGGCGATTTTTAAAAAGTACTGCAATTTTCGACTTCTTCTCCCTTGAAAACCTTATTGTGTCCCCCCCCCCTTGGGAAACTCCTAGCTACGCCACTGTTCTCTTCATTTTTTTTCTTCTTCAGATGTGCTCATTGATCCTGATCCTCACTACTGTGCGAGCGTTATTTTCAATGTATAGAGCCAAAGGAGATGAAATTTTAAAAAATGCGATTGCCTATTCACGTTTTATTAAGTATTACTTTGGATTTTCCTCTACAGAAGGTATCATTTCCTCAAGGAAAGTAAAGAAATTAACTGGATTTAGAAGAGTTAAGTATGTTGTTTGTCAAAGTACGAAATGGGTTCTCAGTTCAATGAATGTAGAATTTCTTTGAATCGAACCAAGTATAACTTTCGGGGGACTCTTATCAGCGGATTTTCCAAGGAATAATGCAATGTGAATTATGTCTCAAATACGTATGATAAAAGTATTAATGGTAATTTGGTATTCTGTTTCACGTTTCGAGCGGTGAAGCCTTTTAGCTTTGTGGCTGTTTTCATCTAAAGACGAAACACCGGCATTCTCCGCTGTGGCGAATGTGAGAATACGCGATGCAGCAAGTGAACTAATAGCATATGAACTAGTAGCAAAAAACTTTACTAAGTTCATAACCCAGGTAACCGAACACTCAATTCCCACCTCCCAAGGTACATCACGCCAAAAGAAAGTTTGCTGGTGGTCAGACGAAGTCAAACAAGCCATTAAAGCACGTAACAAAGCTTTCCGCAAGTATCGAACTTCCCAAACCACATACGATCTCATTCATTATAAGAAGTTCAAAGCAAAGGCTCGCCCCCTGGAGCACCTTGACATAATTCGGGAAGGTTGGTGCACCACTTATTTATGGTGTTCGAAAGTTAATAAGGTGTCTCCAACGATGGACTGTTGGACGGCAGTTCAGTGCAACTATCGTGACACCGTGACGTTCGGAGATGATAACAGTTGCAGGCTGTTGATCTGATAATGGTCTCGTCCGGAAAGCCACGGGATAATCTGTGCTGGCACTATGACAAGGTACGGGGTTGCGGCTCTAGGCTGTCCACTGCAAGTTAGGGCCAGTATCAAGCTCGTCCTTGGTGCTGGGGATGGATGGGTGCGTTTTGTTGATGGATGCTGTAGGCTACCGGTGCTACAGTCGATGCGTTTGGAGACACTGCCAAGAGTTCTCGTTCAGGCTCCGGTGGCAGTAGTCAGTGACAATAATGCATCTAGCATCAGAAGTATGGTATGGTTGTGTACTCTGAATCTGGTGTTCCAAAGAGGTTTGGGTACCCTGGAGTCAAAGTTACCGAGAGGGTGACTAGCGTGAAAGTCTTTTTCTTCCATTTTATTTTGTATTCTCTTATTATCCTAGCTAGAGCCTTTGATGAATGCGATAGAGTAAACTCATAGATAAACTTCACATTTGCTTGCTCCTGCTTTTTTATGGATCATAATTATAATTAACTCGCTAATGGATCAAAATGAACGAAATTTGTGTTGGCGAAGAATTCGGGATTAGGTGCCGCACTGTAGGGGAATGGACACACAAGACATGCTCTGGGTTTGAGAAGACGGAAGATTTTGTCTGTGACTACTGTTCCTAATTCACAATAAATTATAAACATCTGTCTGTTGTTCAAACACCTAAAAACATAAATTCTTCTAGACGCACAATTACCCGCAAACTTTTGGTGACATGGATCTTGACTTATTTTCGAATTCTGTCTACTATTTAGCAAGTAGTTGAGATACTTTGAAATGAAAATAGGGTGCGGTAGGAGATAACTATATAGGAACAAAATTAGCAACAAAAAAAACACAAAAAAACAAACAACTTTGAATTAATCACAAATGAGGCTTGAGGGTGACTTTTGCTGAGGTGCGCACAATTACCTACCTTTCCTCTATAACAAATTAAGCCCTTAGAAGCGTAGCTTTTCAGGAAAAAAACGGTGTTTTTTAGACCATCCTATTACAGACACGTTTGGATGTGAAAAAACGGCGCAACTGAGACGCTATGTAGGCCGTTCGTACTTCCTTAGATGGAAAAGCCGGATCCGCGCATTTTCGTTTCTAAATGGCCGAGAAAGCCGGCACACTCCCGAGTACATGCAAAAGCACTACGCACGAACTTCGTATCAAACATTCAATGTCAGCTTCGTGTTAATAATTAATCGAGTACTTTTTCAGCTTCGCACGTTGGCGCCGAGTTGATAGAGACTGTCTGCCTCTTGTTGCCTCCTTATTCTCGAGTTGACTGATTTATTTCACGACATCGCAATATGCCTACACTAGCAAAAAAAAAAACAAAAAAAAAAAAAAAAAAAAACCGAAAACATCCTGAAAAAAGAAATTTGCTACCTGCGCTCCTGCCCTCATGCCGACAGTGACACCACTAACCCTGTAGAGTAAGCTGAGGCAATTGACCGTGTGGAGCAAAATTCTTATCGTACAGGGGAGTTAAACAATCATAGAAACGAATTCAGTAACTCCAATAACTCAATATTCAATACCTATATTGTATTATTCGTCATTTTGACTTGCACCTCCTCCCTCTAGTATCATCTTCTTAAGTTGATGGTAAGACTAATGCCAAAATGGAATTCAGCAACAGTCTAGTTACACATACGAGTAACAGAACAAAACGACAATTGAAGACCTGATTCACAATGTGCCCTTAATTCAAAACAGCGAAGTTTGGCAAATCGAAAAAAAACCTTCCCATTATTTACGTGAGGTTGGTAACAATAATTTGATAGTTTTCATGGGAGGTCATTGCAGCAGCGCTGTTACAAGTTTGATAACGATCGGCCTCATAGTATTAGAGTAGAATCGCAAAGTGGGGAAGGTTGTGGACTAAGGGCACTTCGTGATAGAAGACACGTGAGCTCTCGGGGAAAATTCTATGTTGTCGTCCCAAAAGGGTCAGGACAGTGGAAAACTTTCGTCTTTCTCGGTCCGGATATGCATACGGATCTGCAGTATCTAGCTTGGTAAACATACAGTGCGATTTCACTCTTGACAGCTCCTTAGAACGTCTATCAATTCGAGTAATCCTGTTCCACGTACGAAAAAAATAATCTGTAACCTCTGGAAGATGTGTAATTGACCTTCTCCACCAGATGGCGCCAAAAGACCGGCTTTGATACTTTTAGTCTACAGGCACTCTGTGTATGAGGTCTTCAATTGAATTTTCCAAATCGTGTCATTCTGACAAAACCTGAAACCGTTTTTTGTCAGGATCGTTTTGTCAATGCCATAACGAAAAAATGCATCTTAATGACAAAATATGAAATGAGACAAAAATTAAGTTATGACATTTCATCAGCTTTTAAATGATGCTAAATGACATAATAATTGATGATATGATGATAGGCCTGCGACAAGTGACATTGCCATTGGTAACAGACTATGTCACCCGATATGACAGAAAGGAAGACAAAATTACGAAGTTATTCTGTCAAGACAAAACAAAACCATGGAAAAAACAAAGTGAAAGAACTCTGTCGTGAGGCGAATTCGCATTCTCGCTCACGCCATCAAATCCTTGATCGATCACATTTCGTGGGACAGTTTCAAAGTATTAGTTCGCACTAGAATCGGTGTGCATCTCTCACCAAACCGAAATTGTCAACGGCACGTGTATGCTCAAATGGCCTTCATGTGGTTGTCACCAAGACGGCCACTGGTCGCACGATCGTAATTAAAACGCAATATCGAAAAATCATACGCCTTCCTCGAGTTCTGAGAACTCGATCGATACTCTTCTTCATGGCCATGGCCTCGACAGTGCAAAATACCCGCGAACGTTTGCCTGCCGCAGATTCTATATTTCGACGCCATCCCACACGCGCCAGAAGCAAATCCGAGAAAACTAAGAAAGTACAATGTATAATCATCGTTACAAATATTCAAAATCTCTCCAACAAGAATAAATCGAAGGTGGGACATATTAGTTCATCTGAGCGAATAAATCAAGCGAATTCATTCCTCGAGAAATTCGTATATAGTGCAACATTTGTTCAAACTGGGCTCACGAACTGTGCACCGATTACAAGGGAACTGGCATCTATGTATGTAATGAGTCTCAGAACTGCCCTGAACACATAAAAATCGACTCTTTTGTCGAAATTCAAAATCCGTTACTTTCCTGACATGATGTTGTAGTGGAATCTGATACAAAATTCGAGTTACTACGCCAACATTGTAACATAAGGAGAAATTTGAAATGACATTAAAAAGTTTGAATTTGAAAGAATCAAAAATATAAGTAATAGAAGATAGCTGGTCCACCAAAAAAACAAACAATTAACAAGGGTGCATGCTTGCTACCAAAACTGAAGATGGAAGATGCGAAATTAACTTCCAATAAAGATGAAATAATTACTGCAGCTATTGAATTCTATTGTATACTTTACTTCAAAGAGGTAACAAATATAAAAAGAAATGTACAAGAAAAGGAAGAATAGGGGTCAAAAATACATATGTAACACCGAAAAAGTTGCCCTCATATTACCAAGAGAGATGGAAAAGGTATTGGCACAATTGAAAATAGGCAAAATCGGGGGCCTAGATAATACAGAAAATGAAATATTGAAAGCTTTCTCTGGATCCTTAATTAAATCTTTAACGATAATCGTCAATTGTTTCGAAAACGAAAAAATCCCCACACAATGGTTAAAATACAAAATTATTTTGCTATTTAAAAAAAGAAAAAGGAAAGATTCTGTCGTGAGGTCGGTTTGCCTTTCGGGCTATTGAGTGTCGTTGCCGTTGATAGATGGTGAACAATGGGGTCCACAGCGTGGCCCCTGGGGCTGATTGGATCGAGCCCCCGATAACGGGTGATCGGCTCGACAAATAATGTGGTCGAGTCGGAGTTGAATTGAATAGGCTTATTGAAACTTTTCACCAATAATTTAAAATATACGTTAAATAGTATTTTCAGCAGTTGCTGTTAGGCTTTTAGGTTACCGACACGACAGAGTATTAAGACTACACTTTGAGTTTAAATTTCTAAGTCCGAAAAGGTGCTGGATCGAGAGAGATCAGCGAGAGCTCCACCTGACATGAGCGATTTAGAACCAAGACCAAGAGTGAACCTCTGTACAGGAGTTATATACTAATGATCGATTATTTTTGACGACGATGTCTCCGCCTATGCGGAAAATGTCACCATGAGGTAAGCGGAGACACGAGGGACACGATGGCTATCTTTGAAGGCCGGCGCGTGTATGCTGCACGGTTCAGAGCGAATGGTTCGAAATAAAAGTGTGAAATATAGGTATAGAAATTATACATTGTACTTCCTTAGTTTTCTCGGATTTGCTTCTGGCGCGTGTGGGATGGCGTCGAAATATAGAATCTACGGCAGGCAAACGTTCGCGGGTATTTTGCACTGTCGAGGCCATGGCCATGAAGAAGAGTATCGATCGAGTTCTCAGAACTCGAGGAAGGCGTATGATTTTTCGATATTGCGTTTTAATTACGATCGTGCGACCAGTGGCCGTCTTGGTGACAACCACATGAAGGCCATTTGAGCATACACGTGCCGTTGACAATTTCGGTTTGGTGAGAGATGCACACCGATTCTAGTGCGAACTAATACTTTGAAACTGTCCCACGAGATGTGATCGATCAAGGATTTGATGGCGTGAGCGAGAATGCGAATTCGCCTCACGACAGATGTAAATAATTATCGACCTATCAATTTATCATGAAACGTATGCAAAATACTAATGAAAATCTTGAAAGACCGCATATACAACCTGTTAAGACTTTCAACAAATCGCCTGAACAAGCAGGTTTCCGCAGACAATTCTCAACAACAGATCACGTATTGAAGATTAGCCAATTAATTGAGAAAGCCAATAAATACAATCTGAAAACCAATCTTCTCTTCATAGATTTTAATAGAAAGTAAAAAGTGGGATTAACTACAAAAGCAACAAAAACAAAATAATGACAAACCAGCACGATATAGATAAATTTACAAAATAAATTTTGGGAAACTGAATACGTGAAAGGATACAATTATGTATATGGGTCAAATTATAAATTTTTTTTAATCGAACCAAAAAAGAAATAGAGGTAAAAACTGCAACGCTTGGAAGGCTTTCTGAGCACTCAAAACAATATTAAGGTAAGGTCCACATTAAGACAAAAACGCAAGACTCAAAACCTGTGTTCTTCCAATACTGTCACACAGGGCCCAAACATGGGCTCTAACGAAAGAGTAAGTTGATAAATTACAAAAAATACAATCAGCCATGTTACGAAGTATAATGGGATTCAAATTAGAAAACAAAAGTTGAGATATCAGTGAGCTCATTAACGTAGAGAACTGTTGATGTAGGATTAAAAAGTTAAAATTCAGATACGCAGGGCACACGGCAACAGGGAACAGAAATAAACGGAATCTAAGTGAAACAGAATTAACACCTTATGGAAGGAAAAGGAAACGAGGAAGACCAGCAGTACGCTGGCTAGATAAAATTGTAAGAACGGTGGGCCCACGGTGGACTTTTACAGCCCAAAACAGCCTAAGGGAATGGGGGAGAGCATTAAAAAGAATATTGCGGGAACTGAGATAAATATGTGGTGAATTATACATATAGCTAGAATCATCAATGTCTGCCTGAATGGGGCGTTTTTGGAAATGCTTGCCTATGTACATGGAAGAAAGATACATAGTATGTGAGCTTGTGTGAGAATGTGCGCTTGTGGGCATACTAGCAGTGTATAAGGGAGGAGTGTACGTGTAAGTGTATGCTTGTATGACCCTCGTCAGTACTAAATAGTTTTCTTTTTCTTTTCTTTTTCCCCTTTTTTCTTTGTGTTTTGTTGTTTCTTCTTTTGTTTGGGGGGGGGGTGTTTTTTTAGTTTTTCATTTTTATTATTACTACAGGATGTAACACTTTGGCTCCTCTGCCAAGAACCTGGGTATTACCTGTCATCAGGGGAGGGTAAAATGTGTAAAATAAGAATATAAAAATGAAAGAAAATACTTATATCAAACTGGTCTGAAATGATATTCACTTTGAAGAAGACGGCTGACACTGTATATATATAGGCAATTATGACAAAAATCGATACAGAATCGGGACAGTAAATTAAAAAGTAAAAAGTTCGGATTATGGCCCCAGCTTAGAGTATCCTGCTGAAGTCGGGGGTTTCAGAAAGACGAGGAAGGTAATTGCGGCAGAATCGCGTTCAATGATACGGAAACAGTGAAGTTATATCTTGGCAGTTATTCGGGTGTAATTGCATTTGCAAGAACGATTCGAACGTGTACACAAGTATAGTCGTTATATGATTTTATTATTCGCCCACGAATGAGGGAGGCTGCTTTTATGTTTATACACAGAAGAGAGTATCATCGTGTTGAGAAAGTTTGTCAAGGAAGCTAGATAACACAATTTCTTTGATTTGATTTTCACATTCAGTACTGGAATGTGTATATACCTGCCGCGTGTCGGGTGAGATCACAATATTCTCGTTAATTTCCGCGAATGCACAACCCCCTCGCAACATGCCTTTGGTGGGATGTGAGTCGCAAATTTTCTGTACGCGGGTATACGCGTTCGTATCTCGTTTTCTTTCAGTCGCTTTTCCTGCGAGACTTTTTATGACTACTTTGCAGTCGTGGTTTCGTGTTAGCTACACACAAGGAGTGAAGACTCCGCGTTTCCTGTCTTCTTGAACACAATTGCCCGCGAAGTCAGTTTTCTAGTTTGAATGTCATCGTAGTTTTATCATACAACGTTTTATAACAGATCTGTTTTAGAAATCTGATCTTTGTTCGTCAGGGGGAGGAGCTCAATGAGACACATAACATGACGCGATGCCCGTGGTTTTATGTAGGGTTATGTCGAAGCAGTGGCTGTTAGGGGAAGTGGATGTTCCAGTTTTACCAGCTATGATGTGTGAGATATGTGCCTGATTAACAATTTTAGTTTTTTAGTTCGGTTGCTAGATTAGGTGGGAGATGTCACACAAATCCCAGATGGTCCGAAACTAAATGTTACGGCACATGAACTGAGAACCTTTATCGAGAACCTGAACAACTCACAAAATACACAAAAAATGTTTACTGTTACATAAAGAACAACCGAGAATGCTGCCGAGGCTACTCATTGCCTAATCAAGAACCGGAACAACTCACAAAATACACAATAAATGTTTACTGTTACATAAAGAACAACCGAGAGTGCTGCCGAGGCTACTCATTGCCTAATCGAGAACCTGAACAACTCACAAAATACGCAACAAATGTTTACTGTTACATAAAGAACAACTGAGAGTGCTGCCCAGGCTACTAATTGCCTAATCGAGAACCTGAACAACTCACAATAGACACAACAAATGTTTACTGTTACATAAAGAAAAACCGAGAGTGCTGCCGAGGCTATTCATTGCCTACCTTACCTACGGATGTTTTCCCAATGTGTGGTCGGATGGTAAGGAAGTCATGATGCCGGAGTTTGAAAACAACGGCGGTACTCCAGAGGGCCACAGTCACCCTGAAAAACTCGCCCACTATACTGACGGAGAAAGAGCCATTTTATTCATTTGCAGCAGCTCAGAGCACGGAGCATGCTGTTCAAATTGCCATGGGAATCATTCTACATACTCAGGTGCAGCACTAATTGCACTGCAGTCATGTTTCCGCACATTACGTGGGCTTTCGACGTCTCCTGGCGAGGAATGTTAGGGACAGCAGCTGCGGCTAAAGCGCCGGGGTACCTTGCCTGAACTTCTTCAGAGTAACTTTGAATCAGGGAAGGTTCGCTACAATGGAGTAAGCAAAAGTAGCTGAGCACGGATGTCTGCAAGACTCGGTGCTCGACCCGACCCTGTGGAACATATCTTTTACAATGACATAATCCACGCCGGCTTGTGGAAGAAACAATTTGCTACGTTGATGATACCTTTGTTGAGTCGGCAAAAATGTACGAATTGCAATCATCACTGTTCAAGCGCTTCTGGCAGAAACTGACACGGCGATACCTTCTCGTCTTGGTACGTGTGGTGACGCAGAAAGCTGGTATGACAAAACTTGATCGCCATAAGATAGAAAATTAGGCACGTTGTAAAGTGAAATTTTCATGACAAATACTTGATCGCAATAAAATTGGAAATTGAGCTCATTCATACATACTATTTTTGGGGATTCGTAGAAAGAACCCCACCATTTGTATCCGTCGAACAAAAAAAAAAAATTTTTAAATAAGAGGTATTTTTTACGTTTTACGAATTCACTATAACGTTACCCGTCACTCTGTATACAATACAGTAAAACCTGTGTAAAGCGGAACGCGTTCGGAGTGCCAGATTTTTTCCGTATTAGCAGGTTTCCGTCTTATAAAGTCACTCATAAAACTGTGAACCACAGCAAACATTTGAAGGATCCAAGAACATAATGTCTGTACAAGCTGAAAAGAGGGACTGTTTGGTTGTCTCTGTCGTTTTTACAGATCGAAATCAACGAGTACAGCTACTAATATATCTCGTCGTACCATGACGAATTTCAGTGGAGACAATTCTGAGACATGCCGGGAAAGCCAGGCGAAACACTTTCACATTTATTGTGCCATTCAAGTGAATAGCAAGGGTTTGATTAATTTTTAATAATAGGATGTACTTGAACAACTTTAATTCTACAGTAGTGTTAAGCGGGATCGCACACTGAAGCAATATCGCCTGTTGCTATATATCACCTAGCAATAAAGCAACATATCCCTCATGAACAAAACAGATTTATATGTACAGGATATCGCACACTGGAGCAACGCGAAATCGAATGTTTGTATATCACGGCAATGTTATCACCGAGCGATATGTTCTGCGATCGCTTGGTGATATATTGCCGTCGATAATAGTAGATTACACAACGGCAGCGGAAAGTATGCGATTACCGAGTGCAAAGTTTGCGGCACGAGGCGAAGCCGAGTGACGTAATTGCACCAGGTAATCGCGTTACTTTCAAATGCCGTTGTGTATACTGTTTTAATTTTAGAAGATAGGAAAATAATGAATAATCTCTATTTTTTGCCTTAAGAAAGAGCCTTGTTGGTGGATGGTGAATTAGACCGATTTATGCTGATGGCTATACAAAAGATGGGTATTTTTGCTAACAGTAACTCAATGTCTTGACGTCACGCGTGCCTAGGAATTAACTGGCCGGGATTTTTTGTTTTCCGCACTTGAACGTTTTTACTTTCCGCACCTCAATAGTTTTGTTTTCCGCGCATTACGACTATCATCATGATAAAACACCGTTTTCCAACCCGAAAATAGGGCGGTATGGTACTATTTTCCTATCGTCTAAAATTAAACGTGATTTCTGCGGTCAGCTGATCGAACACTCGAGCACGTGCATGCACCAAAATCTTGGCACGTGTGTATTGTGTCGTGGTACATTGCAGTGCTGATTCTCTTGATTCGTTTTTTCGTGTTTATTCTTGACCCGTTTTTGTTCATTATTTGTAACCATGGCGACGGAAGAGGCTACTGATGTGAGATTTGTGCAGGAGATTGAGAAAGAGCCGGCTATTTGGGATTTTAGAGACCCCAAACATAGTAAGAAAACCGAGTTGGATAAAGCATGGACGGCGGTAGCACGAGACGCAAATATTACAGGTATGTTTGTACAATAGAATTTTATACACATACGGTAGTATAGATCTATAATGAAGTAATTATATGCATGAAGTAGACGTACAGTTTTATAATCTATTTAAAATACTAATTATACACGAAAACGATCTTGCCACGGAACAGCATTTTGGTTATTAAGGAAATATCCTTTAAGATGATCGCGAATCGCTTGAGCGTTTGCGGGCTGTATTGTGTTCCCACATGGTACAGAGTCTGATGTATAGTGACGTTCTTTTGGTAGTCGTAGAGTTGCAAATTTACCTTCGCGCATTCTAATGAAGTTGTGCAATACACAAATAGCTTTAATTATAGCTATTCCTGAGCGTACACGACAGCGCATAGGTCTTGCAAGTAGTTGAAATTTTGCAGTGAACATTCCAAAAGAACATTCAATATTCTGACGAGACCGTGATAAGCGACCATTAAAAATTATCTTCGGATTATCAAGCACTCTTTGCGGGTACAGTCCCATAACATTAGTTTTGAGAGGAAACGCTTCGTCTACTGCGAAAAAAAATGGGAAGTCAGTATTGTCATTTGGCATGGGTACTGGTACAGGAATATTCAGCTGCGATTGATCTAATAAACGTCCCAGAGTCGAAGTTCGAAATACAGCACCGTCACTGAATCGCCCTGGTTCGCCCACATCTATGGTCGTAAAGATACCATCTGCATCAGAACATGCTAGTAATACGATTGAAAAGTACGACTTGTAGTTAAAATGTGATGCGATCTGAGAAACCATACACAAACCCGGGAAACACGTTTGCGAGATACAGCGATTTGAAGTTGTTCGGGTCAAAATTATGAAAATTGTAATTCCAATGGAAACGTGAAGAGGGAGTCTCGAACTACCTCCCACAGCGTTTTTAAACTCGTTTGTCGTTTCTAAGCCGTGTGAGAGCCGAAGGAAGCCGAGTATGTCTGATCAGAGAAACCATACACAAACCCGGCAGACTAGTGCTTGCTCTTTGCTCTCGGCATTTTACCTTATTTCTTATCATCTATGGTCCAGCATGCTCTCAAAAATTGTTTTCACCTCATTTTCTCACTTCTGCGCAGTTCAGTGTTCTGTTTATAATAGGTATGGATGATTGCTCGTTTTTCGACAAAGCCACTCGAGCTGATAATATTGAAGACGTTTTTGAGATTTTTTTCAACCGCGATTCGGAAGAATCACAGACAGATACAGATACTGATAATTCATCGGAATCTAGTTCCTCAGTAAGTAACTTAGGTAAATAGTTTCATTTACACGATTCTCAGATGTGAATACTGGTAAAACTGATGACTTCCTCAATGATTGTGTGTACGTAATAGGACGTTGAAGATGATTCAAGTGCGACGCTGGATGAAGAAAGCCGTAGCTGTCATGTTGGCTATCAGCTACTAGGTCTACATCTTCTGAGTACGACGTGCGAGTCCGAATCAAATGAGTACTGGATTATTCGAGCATTCATAAACAAAACATGCAAATGTAAGATCGGTCCGCAGAAAGGGCCATGTACTGTGTATTTCTCTGTGGATGATTTTCGTCAGATGAGACTTGATGCTGCGAACTTGGATCACTACGATAATAACCACTGCAACCGACTTGATTTGGCCATCATAGCCCAACTGCGTGCCTTAACATCTGTTAATTCGTTCACAAAGACCACGAAACAAAGTCCTCAAGTCCGAAAGAAAATAAGAACGACATTTATGCTCCAGAATAATTGTGTTTGCCGTGTCACGTACAATTTCTCGCATGGTATATCAATGATTCGGTATAGACGCTTGCTCAATACGTATCTCAACGACAGTATGGTGGAAAAGAGACATGGTAATGCCCAGCGAAAAATGAGATGGTCTTTGTCAAACAGTTCCATATCGAACGTTGTAAATCTAATACATTCTTATAGTGCGCAGAATGCTATTTATCTACCTGGACGACAACCAGGCTATTTCAACACGGCCATAAAGCTACTTCCTACCAGCGATTCAAAAACGAGGATCTATACGGATGTTTACATAAGGAGTTGCGCTGAAACAGGAATGGAGCCCGTCAGTCTGGTAACATTTTGTCGCTTGTGGCGTCAGCATTGTTCTGAAATCGTCGTAGGAAAACCAGAATACGATCTCTGCAAGTTTTGTCACCAACATTTCACAACCTACAAACGAGATGCCTGTTTAGAAGAAACTCAGAAACGAGATGTGATCAAGAAGATGGATGCTCACTTGAAGCTTGTACAGGATGAACGAGTGTTTTATAACAATGTTGTTAATGAAACAAAGGCAGCACTGCAGGTCTATGATGTTCCTATAACTCCAGCGGTTCTGAATTCATACAAAGGCAAAGGGCACCATAGTTTTGATATGGCTCAACTCGTCTCGATACCACAAGATCCATTTCAGCCAGGACCAATGTATTTTTTAGCTGGTAATACTTTGTGTTCAACACTTTAACACTTCATTAAAGTGGTTATTTTCTTACGTCTTTCTTATCTTGATGATTTCAGGATTCAAAATTGCTATATTCGGTGTGATGAATGATTCTACGAGGCAGCAATTCAATTATTTGATCCCTGAGTCAGTCACTGTGGGAAAAAGTAGTAGTTACATCATTAGCATGTTACATCATTATTTTGAAAACCATGCACTGGGAAAAACTGAGCTCAATTTGCATGCTGATAATTGCTGTTGGCAAAACAAGAATTTTACATTACTATGCTACCTGAACTATCGCATTTTACAAGGATTGAATAGGCGCATTGAATTGCATTTTATGCCACTAGGTCACACTAAATTTAGTTGCGACTGGGCCTTTAGCCTGTTCAAACAAAAATTTCGTACGTCAACGGCTTACTCTCTGTGCAGGAAGTTGCGGATATATTTCGGGATAGTACACCGAACAGTCACATCAATCAGAGTGTAATGACTAGTGACGAGCGTGGTCTCAATTTGTTCGTGCCTTTCCACAAGTGGACGGAATATTTTGAAGCTCTGCGTTGGAAGAGAATACCTCACATCACATCCTATTATCATTTTACAATGACCAACGAGAAACCCGGCTACATATACTGCAGAAAGACGCTGACAGATGACCCGACTGTTATAGAAATCGGTAGCATTATTAACTCCAAAACAGTTTCGGAGGAGGATGTTTCGACAGGTCTGACAAAAACTCGTCAAGAATATCTATTCAAAAATATACGCGAGTATTGTACAAGTGAACATCGCGACAAGTTATGCCCACCCGTACAAAAAGATGAAGAGCCTACAAGTTCCAATTCCGGCAATAATTCCACTCCAAAAAAACGTGGGAGGCCACAAAAGGAACCTAAGGCCGCAGATTCCGGAAAAAAACTAAAAACAAAATAATTTGCGCGTTTTGTATGTTTCCTATTCGTAAATAATATAATAATTCTCGCGTTTGGTATGTTTCCTGTTCATATGCTATTCTCACATACTTACACTTTCATTTTGTTACATTTTTCATAAGATATTATTCTTTTTTCATAAATCGTATAAATCGTTTTGCAAGATATTTCTTCTTGTTATTTCCGTTTGAATTTCAGGGCAATTATTGAATTTGAAGCTAAACGGACTTCAGCATCGTGTTCGGCGTGAAAATGTGATCCAGGAACCATCATTCGATCGACGATAAACATGCTCAAACGGGTGTGAAAATTTTTCTAATTTCGTTTCGCGAGATACTTCTTTTCGTACTTTCCTTGCAAATTATAGCGGAACTATTGAAATTGAAGCTAAATGGACTCCACCATCGTGTTCAGCGTGAAAAAGTGATCCGGGAACCATCATTTGATCAACTATAAACGTACTGAAAGGGGTGTAAAAATTTTTTTCCTGAAATGTAGCTTCAAAAACTTTGAACGCGATTTTCTTGAAATGAGGTTTTTCAAATTTCAAACTTCAAAATGCTATAACTCGACGTGGAATTGAGCTTTTGGGCTGATTTTTTTTTAATGTTCTTAATAACCTCCTCTATGCAGTGGTGCCAATATCTCAAAATTGATTTTACCGGGTTTGTGTATGGTTTCTCAGATCGCATCACAAATACTCTGAGCCAGAGTGAGGCGGTTTTTCAATGCGTATATGTATTCTTCCACCCTCGTATTTTTTAAACCTCGTTGTCCGGCTAGGCAGTGACTCGATGTTCGTCGATCAGTCGTTTTTTGGAGTCGTCTCATGCGCTCGCTACATCTTCTACGTTTTCTCTCGCGAAACTTCAAAATACACGCGTACTACTTAATATGAACTTTTGAACTTATTTTTTAATGGTGCAAACTCGGGCCCAAGCAGCTAAAAACCCCGAAGTATTGTTACAGTTTTAAACATAAAATATACTGACTGTCATGTAGTAGTCACATATACTGACCCCCATTCGGGCCAACTAGGCCACTGGGGGGTCGGATCAATGTTACAAATTGTACCTATAATCATTTGCTGCCAAATATAGGTATTATATTACAGTATACACAATGAATTCTGGAACCTGCCATTCGCGCTATCAACCAATAAACTACATATCTTTATACACACATAAAAAGACACGAAAATACCCACGTATTCCTTGCAGGTGAAGCAAGAGAGCAGAAAACAAAATGCGAAAGCACGTCAAATGATATTCGTTTTCAGCCGAATTGCTAGCGCTCGACGGCTGAAAATCCAGCGGTCAAAAAATGTTCAACTCGTAAATTCGTAACTCAAACCACATAAAGCTATTAAATCAAAACTGACAAACCGCCATTTCGCGCCAGCGAGTCGTTTTCCACCATTATTCGAACAGCAAAAGCCACATACACGTACACACACGAAGCTATCGCTTCCGCTCCAAATTCCGGTTTACAAACAAACGCGTCGCGGTTAATTTCGCATTTACGATGGCCGTATACCAAAATCGAAAAATGAGAAAAACAAAATTTCCTACACAGCAACAGCTCACAGGGACGGATAATTTTGCTAATCGAATGTAGTCAGGTATAACAGTCACGAGTTCCAATTTTATTTCGGCCTACAACACCATCAGCTGAAGTGAAACGAGTACAAATATTAAATACCGAAGGGGCACCATCAGATTCCTCCCTCCCATTTTCCCATTTTCATTCATTGCACTGACGCTTCTCCCGTGTACCCGATTAGAAAAATATTCTCGTTAAGGAAATATTGTATTTCAAAAAAAAAAAGGTGCAGAAAGGCGCGGCGGCAGATGAATTACAACGCCAGCGTACAGAGTATATGTTCGTTTCAGAAGATATAAGCGAAAAGATAAAATTAAAAATTTAAATCCAACTTTTCTTGACGTCCCCTCACCGCCTGCACCATGTCGTCTTCATTTTACCGTATTTACGCTTTTCTGCTCGCTTATACGTGCGTCAATTTCTATTTAAAAACCGGGAGGGTTTTTTTTTTTTTTTTTGTATTTTTTGAAACGTCGCTCGAATATGGCGCACAAGAGTGACGGTAAGATATTGTGCACAGCCACCAGTCCACTGATACTCAGTTTCCTACACACTTGACCTTATTAATCGTTCTTGCAAACGCGAAAATACGCAACATTCTATCGCTTACGTCTCCTGTAAGTCCGCGCCATGTCGAATCGATAAGAGAGAAAATAGCACACCAGAACACCAGCCTCACCACAACCCATGCTCGTTGCCAGAATCCTAGCATGTGGTGGGGGCGAGGGGTTAAAAGAAATCTCGAATCTCAAATATAAAAATATAAGAGCTTTTCCGTTTATTAAGACAGCTTGACCTTGTAAAATTTCTGTACATCAGTTACACTAAGGGGGAGGGGGTAAAAAGACTGCGTTAGGACTTTCCAAGACCGCTTACGACCGATCAAGATGTCATAGGACTGCGGCAATACTCCTCTCGTTAAGACGCATTCAGACTGTTAAGACTCGTTAAGGCTACTTCCAAGTCCGTCGAGACTTATTATAACGGACGAACAGTTCATAAAACTGTGACATAAGACCAGTAGCGTAGCCAGCCTAGTGTTTGATGGGGGTTTGGTCTCGACCAAAGTGGAGGGAGTGTTACAAGGGGATACTATAATTAGAAAAATGATTGTTTGACGAAGTCATAAAAGAGGATCAGGATGCCCTCGATAACCGCCACTGCACAAGACGCTGCTGCTGACGACGCCGGAAAAATTGTTTCATAACATTATAACACTTAATAACATCCATTTTCCCGGTCGTATAGCTTTAATTTTTGTAAGTCAAGAATTTTAGTTTCGGTGTTCTTTGCTAGGCCTGCTTATTCTCCTCCTCGTTTTAGTTCAACAAGTATCAGTTGGAGTTCTTCTAGGGAGGTGGCAAATAAGACTAAGTCGTCTGCAAATTTAACATTTGTAAGTTTTTGACCATTGATATCCATTCCCTTGTCTTCTCAGTTCAGAGAAATGAATACTTCCGCAAGGATGCAGTTAAAAATAGTGAGGGAGGGGGAGTGGGTCTCCTTGTCGGACCGTGGAGAATTTCTTACGGAAATGGAGGTGTACATATGGTCTTATTCTGAAGACTTTGTTCCGTACGCGACTATAAATCATCAGCATTTTAAAACTATATGGCACTCCTGTTGGAGAATTAGGAAAATCCCCTCCTCAGGACTAAAAACCACCACGGCCAGAAAAGGAGAAGAGATTACTGATTACACGTCTTAAAAGTCAATAAAATTCTAAATATTTATAACAAAGAAGATTTTCCCGAATTCGAAACTAGAATTATCGAGCGTTTTGAAAGTTTACGGACAGAAAATCTGGAATTAAAGAAGAAATTTTGATTTGAAAATGTTTTCATAGAAGAGTAAATAAGTGCACTTTATTGAAAAAACTGATACTAAATTTTCATTAAGATCATACTCGGAATAAGCGAGAAAAACGATACCATAGTTTCACTATTGTCAAAATCTTTTGGGGCCTTGGGAAACGATGTACAACTCATGTCGGCTACGGCTTGAAGTACGTTGGTCAATATAGCAACTGGCAAGTATTTTAGCTTTATCAGATTTATGCTTTGCTAATGTAATTTTATGATACCTAGAGTACATGAATAATCCATTTATTTCCTACAGAGCAGAGGAAATGTTCGTTCATCACAGATCTACGGACCGACTAATTTATACCCTGACTGTCACGGTTTACGTTTTGAAAGAATTTTGGAGTTTAAAAAGGTACCTCTGAATTCGATTACTCGCAGCCATTATTTTGCCATTTTTCAACAAAATAAAAAAAATATAAACTACTTCTCCGACATTTTAAGATCCAACCCTATTCTGGATACGTGCGTCTGCAATGAATATGCAAATGAATAAATTGTAGAATTTTTCACGTTTCGTTATGGGATTTTCAAAACTGAATTCCCAGATGAAATTACTTACAGATACGTAATTTCATTTTTTGAGAAGTTGGATGCCTTTCATTGACTTTCTGATAGTATCTCAGATCAAATTGTTCATCCAGGGAAAATCTGTAAGAGAAAGATTGATCAAGTTTCTACCAATTTTCAATAGAACTTTATTAAGTTGACAACTAAACCAACCGACTATTCATTGTTTCTCAGATTAAATAAATCAGCTGAGCGTCTTTTTCGCGATGTTTTGTCATTTCTCAAATTTAATTTATCAGAGAAAATTTGTGAAAAGATAAAAAATCAATTTTGTACACAGGAACAGTAGTAGTAGTAATACTACCGGAGCTTCAGACTGGATTAGCACCTCGAACCCTTTTTTTTTGAGTTATAGTTACATGTACGTATCTGGGACAAGTCAGCTCAAAAAAGTCAACCATTTTCTTTCCGATTCCGTCCAAATACTTGACAGTAGAGATGCAGACATTAAGATGACTCGTTTAGTTTTGAAACAATTTTCTGACTATCATTGAAGCTCGAGTATATATATGTTGACCACAACTCATACGACTATTTATCGGTTTTAGATTTTTCATCACTGTCAAACAGTTTTTTTGGGTGACATTTTGTAGTTTGACGAACGCGGTAGAGATAAGGCCTGTTACAACTCTTCTGGAGACTCATCCGGATTTTGTAAGACTCCACAAGACTGTACTAAACTTCTGAATTCTCTTCCAGATTAATCGAGATTTTGTTAGATATTAATAAGAGGAAGCATAGAATTCAGAATTGTGTCTGATTACACAATACATGTCCATAAGTAACATTGAAATTGGTCGCTGATACTGAAAAAGGTCGCTCTGGTGTAAGTTGCACGTGACTTTTTGGGCAACGTTTTTTATTTTTTTGGAGTGGAACAATAGTCATACGAACAAATGGCATCAAATGAACACGAGTTATTTCCCAAAAATACCAGAAGATAGGGCAGAATATTGTTTTCTCTGCCTCATCTCCCCTTCAGGTAACCGGCAATAAGGTCGAAGTGGAAGTGGTCGAAATCCATAAGGTCGATGATACATTTAGGTCGAATGAAAAATTGGTCGAATCATGAAAAATATAATGACATTATCACGAAATAGAAGTACAATTTAAAATTAGAAAAATGGCTTCTACAAATTCATAAAAATAGGAAATGTAGTCACTGTTATTTTTAATATTTTAAATTATGGGCCACACCCCTCAGGTATGCCTCCAAGTCATCATTTTCCTCTTCATACTTCAGGACGACGGCAACTAATCTGTCCTGTCCCAGGATGACCCGTTTTTTTCTCTCAGGAAGGGGACCTCCTGCACAGCCACTACTTCTGTTAATGCATGCTCACGCCAGAAATTTTCTATAACTTCCCATAGGGAACGGTGATACCGCGTTGTCAATGCGTCAAATCCGCGATGCCAGCCTTCCACCGAATTATTTGTCCGTGGTAATCCTTCGAGGGTAGCATCATACTGGTTCCACAAGGCAATAGGGTAACGTGGTGGCTTCCTCCTCGTCCTACTTCGTGGCTGGCCTATCCATGTATCTTCAAAATACTCTAATATGTCGGTGACTTCGGGAGGGAAATGTTCAATTAATTCTAAGTGTTATTTTCAAAATTATATATTACTCATTATTCGATCAATTTTTTCATTCGACCTAAATGTATCATCGACCTTATGGATTTCGACCACTTTCACTTCGACCATATTGCATTCGAACTTATTGACGTGAACCCCACTTCAAGCCAATGGAGCAACGTTGCATGTGGCACAGATGCCAACCTGTGCATGATAATGAGTTTATGGAACAACGTTGCATTTGGACATGTGGAATCATAAAATGGGCAAAGTTTTATTGCTCTCTCACTAAGATAGCTCTCCAGTAAAATGCGTAATTTGTAACACATAACATTGCTCTAGCAACCTATTCAATTACTAAGAACTAATTTGTTCTTCTTCTTTGATACTCACGATGTAGAGACTTCGAATCGGTCATTCTGTATAGTCAAGACCATAGGACTACACTCCTCGAGTAGATTTTCGTACTCCCAAGAGCCCAGAGTGTCCGCCAGAGCCATAGGTAGCAACTTTCTGGAGGGAAGTATGGGGATGTAGACAGCAAAGATGGCCAATTAAAATATAAACACGAACTCTTCTCAGTTTTCCAATTTTGCTGCTTGGTTATTAGAATTTTCCGAATGCCGACTTATCAAGCAACATTGGGGGAGGAGCGAGCGTGTGACCACCATACCCCATCGCTACGACCCTGGATTTAGTAAACTGTATCGACTCTGAATTTTCACAAGACAACTGAACAAAGCTAATATTTTCAGACTCGTTAGGACAGTTTAGAAGACTGTTCAGATTCCTCAAGACACGTCAAGACTTAATACGACTGATAAACCTCTACTGAGGCTGTAATTACGAGACTTCGATGTTTATGTTGAAATTAAGAAAACGCTTTAGGTGGATTAAAAGTTAATACAACTAAAACTGATATTGATATACCCGTCTCTCGAAGTTCGTGTTTACCTATATTCTGTTATTTTCTCAGGCGTTATATACCTGTTCTAGGTCTGATCTAAAATTTACGTATTATACACGAGTAATCCGCGATGTTACGCTCGGTTGCTCTGTCATCATTTTGTTTACATATTACCACCACCGCACGGGTACTACAAGCTCCCGGAGCTTACGATCGTACTGCAAACTTACCTATCAATAATGTTGCCCCGAGCTTGACTATAATGAGAACTCAACCCAGCTACACGAAATACGAAATTCACGAACTGCTTTTCTATCAATCCTTCGCGATTCGTCTATCAATTTCGAGATACCGCGAAAAAATTTTACAGAAAACTCGAGTCCGATTCTTCGACACAGATGCGAACCCGTGTGACTAACAAACTGTCGCCGCCACACGCGCCAAAAACATACGATCAATGCACACGCACACAACTGACACTCAATCGCTCCTACGCCATTCTTCATAACGAACAAGTGTTATTCAAATTCATCACGGAGTTTAGTCAATGGTCGCTAAACGACGTACATATTGCATGTTGAATTTCAAACAAAAAATATAAAAGAAAAACCAGAAGTCCTAACCATAATTACACGTCGACAACGCTTAAAAAAATGTATTACATCGTCGCTTTCATCGTACGCTCGCAGGTTGCCCCTTTCCATCCTCAAGCAGAGCAGACTGTAATACGAGGAAATACTTTGATTTATATTTTCGTTCGCGTCGAGAAACATACAGAATGGGAACCAGCAATTTATTTCTTTTTGACTTTACCCAGCAGCCTTCGATAAATCCATCGCGATGCTTTTACAGCTTCGTCTTGCCGTTTCCCGACCATGTGAAAGGTCGGCGAAACAGGAAGATTCAAATAAATTTGAGGTATCGATGATGGCGGGGCGCATGGCGGTGCACGCACGCCAAACTGGCCCACGGACACCGCACCCCCACACCCTGGAATTACCCAGATTGGGCCTGCGTCAAGATAGGGGGAAATGCTTTGAGGTAGACAGCCCTTCTACCCCCATTTCTCCTCACACCTCTTCTCGGCAGCGAATCTACTGCACCCAATTAATATTCTTCAGTGTTGAGTTGCGCCGGATCCTTTTCTGTCTGCAGCAGCAACGTCGTCGTCGATGTTGGTAGAATGACAAGTGCCCGGCATTGGGTGCTGTGATCGCTGCCTTTGTCTTTGCCACTCCATGTCCCTCTTGCGGGTCAATGTCTTCTTGACAAAAGCAGCTACCTGATCCCATCCCGCTTTACTCTTAAGAATGACCGGGACCAGGCACTCGGATGTAAGCGGCTTAACGCCCGCATTTCGGAAGGTGGCGGCCGCTTCTTCCCTCTCTAGGTCGAATGCCGGACACACGAACAGCGTGTGCCAGGAATCATCAGCTCGCCCTCCTCCAGCGCAGTAGGATCACCGCGGGCTTTCGACTATGCCCATCCGATGCAGGTACTTGTTGAAGACACCATGGCCGCTCATCATCTGCGTCAGATAACAGTTCATCTGGCCGCGGCGTCTACCCAATCACGCGTCGAGGTTGCGTATTAGCAGACGGATCCACTCCCCCTTGGTACTGCGGGAGAGCCACTCTTCCCAAATGCGTAGCGCGGATTGCCCAATATCTCGCTTGGTCCGCAGCGCCGCTTTGCTCTTCGGTAGAATCTTCCGCGTCGTGCCGTATACCCTCTTCTGCTCGTCGGCGGCTAACTCCATCGGTGGTATACCTCCTAGTACGCAAACTGCCTCTGTGGAGACACCTTATTACCAGATCGGTTTTTCTGTACGCCTCAGCTCCGATTTCGTCGGATCAGATTGAAGCCCCATATAGAAGAACCGACATGGCAAAGTTTGCCAGCAGCTTTTATGTTTCTTCTCTGTCGGCCCTCTAGGTTCAACAAGAGTCGGGTTATTCCGGCCACGACTCTCTCCCTGCGCTGTCCTCTTAGTGTGTTCTCGGAAAGACAGTTTCCCATCGCACCACAGCCAAAGGTACTTCAGGGCTGTATAGAGCGCAATCACCGCTCCCTTTAGGCGAAAAGAAGGGGGGTTGTACCGTCGACGGTGTGTAAATAGCACCGCTTCCGTCTTTTGGGCTGCTGGGCATAACCCTGCCGACTCGAACCAACGGGTCATTGCCTCCAGTCCCGTGTCTACCTTGCTCTCGAGCGTGGCTATGTCGTCTTTTACTGCGACCACCAGATTGTCGTCGACGTAACAGATGACATTCACCTCTGGTGGTACCTCTGCTCGCAGAATCCCATTGAAAGCGATGTTCCACATGAGTGGACCAAGGACTGATCCCTGCGGAATACCGCACGACATCTTTCGTTGCACCACGTCCGTGGCAGTTTCCGCGACAATTATTATCCGGCCTCGGAAGTAGTCTCGGATAATTTCGCGTAGGTACTCGGGTACTGATGCGTTCTCCAGCGCCTCCATTGTGCGCGTCCATGGCATCATGTTGAACAAATTGAAGCTTTTGGATCGCTGACTGTGCCAGCCTCTTCAGCTTCGCGGCGGCATCAATCGTCAATCTTCCGGCTCAGAACCCATACTGGTTGGACGTATTACGTTTCGAAATTGAAGTACATAGCAAAATGAACTTACTGCATTTTGGAGATGATTTTTTCAGTAATAAATAGTGTGTTAATATAAAGAAAAACGATTTTCTTTTGCAATTTCAACAATGATATTCTGATGAGTTCAAGGTTTCATAACCCGATACCAAATAAAATAAAAACAGAAGAAAAATTAAACTGACAGGTTTTTTTGGCAAAGGAGCTTTTTCATTGACAAAAATGATCATTAAACAAAGGGAAGTGATATTTCCGCAATTCGAAAAACAGATATTGTTGAGTTGGAGTTTCCATCACTTGATTCCCAGGAGAACAGAAGAAAGGACTTATCGCGTTTCCATTTGAAATTCCAAAGGTGATAGAAAATCCCAACACTAAGGAAGGGGAAATGTTTCATCCGCGGCACTCCATAGTTTTTTATACTACTCAAAAAAAAAAATTACCAAGTTTCTCAAACGAGTGTCCTGCGTTATTCATCTGGACTTAGCTATTGCATGGAGGAGTAGTTAGCTTTACAGATGACATTGCCAAGGTACAGAATACAGCTGGGATTTTCGCCAGCATTAAAACTCAATTCTCCGCCCCTCCCCCAGAAATAATACTGCAATATTTCCATCACTACACACGAATGATTACAAGGCGACAATAGTTAGAAATGGGGCCATTTTATACCCACCTGAAATTGAAAATGGCCATGCCACTTCCTTCGGTGAATCCGAAAGGCTACAAAAACGTCTACTGTACATACTCGTATATCGACAGCTACACTATGTATAACGTCGATCAACTTCTGGACGTAAATACTCTACGCAGATGTTCCTGAATTTTAGACACCGAAGTTTTCCTCCGACTACCAAATACAATACTAGGTTCTATTTCGTCGTTTCCATTGCCTCCCTCTTCCCATTCCTTCCACACTTTAAAACACTGTTCGAAACTTTAAAATCCAATTACTCGAAGAGCCCCGTAGTTACACATTTAAATAACAGAAATATACCATCTCGACCAAACGAAGAGTGCGAAAAAGTACAAGCAAGATGGAAAAGAGAGGGCAGTAAATTCTCTAATAAAAAACGTTTTCTCAATTTTCCAGACGTAAAGAAAAATTCGGAGCGTGTAACATCAACGTCCACGAGACGTACCGTATTTTTTCTCTATTTATTTTTCTTTTTACGCGCCGGTTTTCATCTTCCTCTCACTCGACAAGACCCCCAGGCGTCGAGTTCGTTTTAGCGAAATAAATATGAAAATAACGAACGCGGGGGAACGTGACCGCGCTAAGAACATCGGAAACTGAATGCATGCCCTCGCGCCAAACGAAAATTTAATTTGCAATATCCGAAACTAATCAAATCAGGACGCACGTACGAAATAGAACTGCGATACTTGATCGTCAGAATTCAAACGAATCGCAAGTAATTAACAAGGCTGAAACTTTTGCCCATACATAGCTTTTTCACTTTCGATACAGATATATTATCAAGCTCGATGGGCAACACCGGAGTCCAAGAATAACATTCACCGATATAGTTTATTCCATAAAATGCATTTTCGGTCAACTATTCCAAAGTACTTTAAAGATATTTTCCATGTATAAGTATATTTTCAGAAAGTTATCAGGGCAAGATATTATATAGCATAAAGAAAATAGGTCAATAACTGAAGTGCGCTTATCTGCTGCATTTCCATTCCTAACTACTAACACTTCAGTCCACAATACTGTTTTCAATCAATTTGAGGGTAACTAGCTACTCACTGATTCAATTTCGCTCAACAGTATGTATCACGATGCCCAATAGATTAACACGTCACATCAGGCTCGTGTAGCTTCAAGAGGTAAACGGCGATATTGCCCCCATCAGGGTGTCTACCAAATATGATGATGATAAAGAGGTTATCAGACTTACGATCGGTTTGATGCAGCTCTCTCCATTTGCCCCTATCTTATGCGAGTTCCTTTATTTCCAAATAACTCTGACATCTGACATCTTAGATAATCTGCTGAACATACTGGACTCCTTGCTGACCCACCCAATTCTTTCTTTTCACCCTTCCTTCTAGCGATAGTGATATTATTCCTAGGTGCCTCAAAAGTTATGCCCCATTAATTTATCTTTTCCCCTTTTCAGGCAGTTCCAAATATCCATTTTACCTCCGACTCTGTTAAGTACTTCCTCATTTCTTACCTTATCTGTCCACTTGATACTGACTAATTTCAAAAGCTTCTATCTTTCTCTTCTCTGGTTTTCCTACGGTCCAGGTTTTACAACCATGTACAAGGCTAAACTCCAAACATAAGTTTTCACAAATAATGTTTTGATTTCCAGATTTACTTTTGATTCTACCAAATATAAATAATGAAACTGAAGGATCTAGAAAAACCTCATACTCTTATTCTGGGAGACATTTTTTCAATTTCCTGTATTTCATCTATATTATAAAATCCAACTCTTCAACTGAATGAATGAATGTGTCGATCGCGCATACCATAAACAAACTTTTCGAGGCCGAAGGCCGAGCGACGGTGGTTTATGGCTGTGGAATTCAATGCGAGGCCGCAGGCCGAGCTATGGTTTGTTTAATTTATGAAAAAGGAACTAAAACAACCCGCATGTAAGATTCTTTTTCCTAATAAAAATTTATTTTGTAGCGTTTTCGTCCATTCATGGATTGATGCGACATGTTGCAGTAGCAGAGAGGCCAAGAGAGGCAGAATGTAAACATGAATTCGTGTTTGATAAGCAATCTGCAAATTAATAATTGATATGATGAAATTAGTAGTCACTCAATTTTGCAATAATTAAGTACTTAATTGCGAAAAAGAGCTATTTTTCTATGTTCGAACTTGATTAATGTGCAGCTTATAGAAACGAGAAAGTGCAGTTTTCCTACTGATTTCGTCACTGATTCACTTCTTACCACAAGTAAGTCCTTATATTTTCAAGCTGTAGTTACAATATCTGATTTGAGAATATTGGAACGGCGTGGAATACAAATTAATCATTTTGTATCTTATTTCTATTTGAACATCAGATTTTACTATCTTCATTATGTTCCAGATCTGCAGGAGTTCAATACCTTGACACCAGGTTCAAATTCGCAACAGAAACCTAATTATTAGGGAACAGACCTGGGTTTTGAGTTGA
The DNA here is from genome assembly GCA_031841125.1 of Acanthococcus lagerstroemiae. Taxonomy (NCBI): domain Eukaryota; kingdom Metazoa; phylum Arthropoda; class Insecta; order Hemiptera; family Eriococcidae; genus Acanthococcus; species Acanthococcus lagerstroemiae. The sequence goes on from CM063108.1 coordinate 9,431,713, forward strand.
ATACTACTATATGGCACCTCTTCAATCTAAGAATGTATGCCTGGGATGTAACATTAATTCTTTTAATCTTCCTATTGGATTATCAATTTCTATTATCTGGATTCCTGTTCTGCATAGTTGAATACCTACCTTGGTACCAGATTCATATCGAAAATAGATGACTCACTTGGTTATTAGTAAATGCATTTGAGTTACTGGTTGAATACTATTATGCATGATAGCAGTTGGGTTGCAGTATGCAGATCATAGAATCGCGATTGATAGCTGATCAGGAATGGAGGAATTTTGTGATGTTGTTGATAACAGCCAGATAACTTTTTGGGAAGAAGAATTATTTCGGTTCCTACTTCAATTAATGTACATTTTAAAGAAACGAGAAAGAGAAAGGAACTGGAAGCATGAATATCCTCAGTTAGTTTCAAATGTAACTTGTCTGAATAATTTCTGATGTGTATAATATCACTTATGAACTTCACGATTTACTGCAAGTAAGTTACCTACCATTAGCAAATTGTCATTATGCATCTCTGAAGTAAGAATACAGGAATAGCATCAGATTTTATATAGTATTTTAAATATCGACTGGTTTTTCATTTTTCAGTTACGTTGACAGTTTCTACCATCTTGGCCGCACTTTCCTGTTCAGTTTGAGAGTGTAATATAGCAAATTCAGAATCTCAGGCTAAACCTTGATTATTATATTAGCAAACTAATCGGAAGTGTGAGTTGAATATTGTGCAAGATAGCAGTTGGCTAACAAAATTTCAGTAAATCCACCTAGTTTACTACTCAAGTGACTCATAAGAAAACGATCTGATTTATGTTTCACAAGAGAACTACAGAATACCAAAGAATAGTGCAGTGTGGAGTGATGATCAAATACTTCTGAATGATTGGAAATCATCGCAAAATAATTGTTTTGATATTTATTACGTTTCCATATTACCCAGTGATTTGTTTTGTTTCGATGTTTCGTTTCACTGGGTATTTTGTTTCATATCTCAGGAGTCTTTTATTGTTATTGTTATAATTATTTCATTTATTTGTGAGCTATAATTGCACACTTTCTTTTTGGCATTATTAATGCTATCAATTCTGTAAAATCCATTCACATTGTGTTCCAAATCTGATTACATTTTCACGTTATTTGAATTTTTTAATATACCTATTTTTCACCAGTTAGAATTGAATAATGTATTTTCAAAGCTAAACTATGCTTCAGTGCTACCTGGGAGAAATCAGAAGCAGTAATTCTGAGTAATTAATGCCTATTATAATGCAAAAGGAAAAGTTAAAAAAGGAAGAGAGAGAGAGAGAAGTCTGTTGAAAGTTGTTATGAAGCAGTGGCATATCGCACATGAGCCCTCTTATGTTTAAATTCTATAATGCTAAAGGTTTTGATGAGAGGTACATCCATAAATAGATAGTGTTTTACACGTTTTACATTATATTTTATACAAATGTTGACGTCCCCATACTACATTATTGATATTAGTTTCAGCGTATAATGAATCATCAATGCTATAAAATTCTTTCAGTTTGTTTTTTCTTTTTTTTCTATTATTATTATACTCGTAGTTTCAATAAATTGGTGCAGTATTTTTAAGTGATGGGTACAATATCTTTATCTTTCTTTCCTCGAGTGACGAGCAGTTCACAGTAAATGCAGGCGGCTATCAATAATAGGTAATGGATGTTTACTCACATTATTTTGCAAATTTTGTACCTCAAAAAGTTCAACAACATTACTTGGGAATTGGCTGATTTCTCATGAGCCACCAATTTAACACATTTGTTTTACAATGAAATTGTTGTGGTGGTAACAATGATCAACCTACATGAGTAAAATTTTCCTCGCATAGTTCAGAAATTTTAGAAGAGAATTTTATCAATTTCTGAGTCAGTTCTTTACATTTGAGCCTTTTGAGACTGACTCCATACGGTACTGTTGTAAAAGTAAAAGTTTGGCTAACCATTCACTATTTAACAGTATTGAATATAATTCATTTAACCCCCTCTCTGCCCTGGTTGATATGCTTTTTAACTTTAAAACCGCTGTGATTGCAACAACTGTTAATCATAGAGGCCCAAAATTTTATACATATAGTCTCCTGACCTGGGAAAATAATTTCACCAAGTTCAAAGAGAATTGGCTGATTTTTGAATATTTAATTACTTTTCTATTTATATTGTACTTCCTAACCAAAAATCAACAACTTTAAGACCCGAGGGTGCAGTTTAAAATGTTTTAATCAATCTGAAACTATTTTGTGATTTAATAAAAAAACTGGAAGAACCTAAGCAGTGGGGTGGGGGGGGGGGGTACGTTGGAGTGGAGCAAGCAAGATGAAGTTCAGATTTAAATCCTGAAGAAAATGAACATGGTTAACCAAGTTGTATACATAAAAAATAGTAAGATTTTCTACAAAAATTATTATTCATCAGAAAGCCTGGAAGGTGAGCAAATTACTGAGAAGATTTGTTGAGCTTTAGTGGGACAAGTGAAGCCAAGCATGAGCCAAACTATTTTCAAAGTCTACAAGTCATTCAGGATAAAAGTAAAATTAAGTTGTTGGAATATACTAAAATTAATTTTATGCCGAGTTTTCAAAAACCCCGTTGCAGTTTTTTTTTTTTTTTTTTCAAATTAATACCTACTTCCTCCTTCTTTGAGATACACTTTAGACTTCACAGTATCATTGTCCAAGTTCTTCTTGCAAAGATAAACAGTGCCCAACTTATAAAGTCAAATTTTGTATACCAACTAAAATATTCTCGATTACGCTACCTATTTACTAATAACAGTTACAACCATAATATTGCAGACACTTGGTCTCGAGTTGGCGCAAAGCGCCAACGAGGAAAAGCATTTGCGAGCGAAGCGAGTGAATGCTCCATCAAAGATGGCGAGCCGGACGGCGCGCGCTGCAAGCGCCTAACCTCCAGGGGCTCTGTAAGAACGCCGTGAGAGGCTAGTTATCACAATAAGTGGTATACGCTGAGCGAGTTCTTTTCCGAAGGGTGGGAGAGGGGTTGGTGCAGCAATCAATTATTCAGTACATAATAGTATCAGTGGCCTGACTAGGTTCAAAGTTTCCACATTGGCTGCATAATTCAACAAGCCGTTTATTCTTTTTGAGAAGGACCTTTTTAAATTTCTTCTTAAGGCGAGTACACTCGTATACGAGGAACATCAGGGTTTCCTTTATTTTGCAAAGGTTTTTGGACGAACTTCGTGAAGTCTTACACTTCTTCCTCATTAGAATAGCTGACTCCATCCAGAATTTCAGCTCTCCACATTAAGAAATGCCGACTTGCCTCCAAAAATGTAATTCTACGAATAAGTTGATGTGGGTTTATGTGAACCAAGGGAGGAAAAATTTTGGTACCGGTCTTAAGTCAGAAAAAGGAAACATTTTGGAGGTGTTACATACTAAATCTGAGAATCTTGGCAAAACTGAGAGATTGATACCCAAGGTCGTACTCCACCTTCAGTTATTAACTGGATTAGAAAGTAACTCAGGATGTTCATCAGAACAGAACACTCATCTGACACCTTTCTGCGCGATCTTGTTGAAGGACTTGTCAAACCCAATCACAATGTGATCACAGTGATCACACTGACCTTATGTTCAATTGAGTCTGACAGAGAAAATTGTACAATACTTTTACATCATACATTTTTTTCTCCAAAATTCCCCGACTTTTCCCCGACTTCCAGGATTTCCAGAAAACATGCCACCCTATGTAGGCAATGGCCAGCATTTGAACCATTCATTCTATACAAACCTTTTTCTGTCTCATCTTTCTATCTCACTCCTACGCCGAGATATATAATTTTAAACTTTTTACAAATGCTAGTTTCCTAGACTCCCGCCATTTCTGTGTAACGAATGAATGAGACGAATCTGAATTATGGAGGTGTTGTTATTGGGATGTTAGAACGTACTTACAAAGCTGAACTGCCAGATCAACATATGATAGAAGGAACCTAAATTATTACATCGATAAATCGATCGATTAACCCTTCGAGCATCTAAACAATCATATAAACAACAGTGTTGATAAACATGAAAGCCGGAAGGTCAATGACTACGTCTACAAAAAGTAAAAATTAGGCAATGTCATCAACTGCGATATCTCACTGGGTGGTAAGCTGTCTGTTATCAGTGACATTTACACGATTTCAAACAAACAGTTCTTTTCCAAATAGTTTATCATGTCAGCATTTATATAAAAAATCATAAGAATAAGTTTTGTTGAGATTCAAATCTTCTTCAATCTGAGTAAACTTCCAAGTTTCATATACGTCAAGATTTTTAGCATTACTCTCCCATAAGCAAATGTACAGTGACGTCCACCCAGCGCGCGTTCGCGACATTGCCTAATAAAACAAGTGAATGCAGTCGGGTATTTGCTTTGCAGAACTTCTGATAAAGACTAATTTATTTTCATCTCCCATTGAGCCACTCTGTAGTTATACTACACTAGCGCGCTATCGCATGCCGTCAAGTAGTAATATGACCAATGTGACACTAAGGACATAATATGTATTATTTTTGGACCTTCCACAGAATGGTATTCCTGACACATGACCTAGTTCGACTGCCGCCGATTCAAATACACTTTTACATTCTACACATAACATAAAAACCGTTTCTTTGCCAACTGCTATCACTTGCAGACACGAAATTCCGAACAATGAAAACAACTACGCAGAATTTGACGGTCGGAAACAATCACAGACAATACTTCGAACACATCATCCTAAGTTCCAGGCATGCACATAGGTTTGCAAATAATGATGACTTAATCGGGTTCCATCAATAGGTTTCCAGCGTAACCTCTTTTCAACATCGAAATTCAAGTACGAAATTCGAAAACAAGTCAAAACCTCGAAACAAAACAACCCCGATTATGTTCACATGTTTACACGTTTACACAAATGCGTCCGAAACTTTGGTGACCTGATTTTTCCATCGCTGATATGTAATTCAAACTTACACTCGAAAGTTACACTCGTACTTTCATTAACTCCAAACGTTCTTATCGTGACCACACAATCGAGTTTTGATTAGTGCCCGATTTTTTGCGGCTGAAATGGTTTAGACCAAACGCGACCTTCACAGGCGCGATGACGATAAATCACTTCTTTGACACCCGGTTATAAACGCGAGAACTCTATTTAAACGCTGAATGACTTTTTATTGCGTTCAATAAGCGGCAAGCACCGACCCCTTTCTTCGACCCTTCTCCAGTGCCGCGGCGGCAAAAACACCGGAAAAAATTACACAATGTATAATTTAAAATAAAAAAATTGAGCTCCCCGCCACGTGAACCTGAATTGCTATCGTGATAAGTTGCACTACACGCACCTAACAGCATTGCTGGTGTGAATATGCTAATATTTACGCAGCAAATCTCGACAGAAGTCTTTAACTTTGACAACATTTTCCCAAATGGTCAAGTTTCTGACCTATATTCAACAAGCTGTAGTACCCGTCCTTCGGACGGGATCAAACATGTGCAATAATATGAAACTTTGAAAATGAAAGAAAGAAAGTGAAGCATGAAATTGTTTTTCATTCGTAAATGTGAAAGTTTTGTAATCTTTGGAAATTACATAGAATTACCCATTCTTCTCTCTCTACAAAATGAGAAATGATAGAATTATCCTGAACATTTCACGTCCTCAATAAAAGTACTGAGGGTTCGTTTGCCCAAACAATTTGCACAGTCCGAGAGTCCCAGTCAGAGGCTTTCAAAAACATTAAAGTTAACGGCTTTGATAACAGTTTGTATGTTTGTGTCACAGAAAGCGCTATAATATACAGGGTGTACCAAAAGAAAGAGGACACTAATCGAAATTTTTCGAACATTAAAAATGTGCTATGGAAAAATCGTGTCTCTTTTTTTTTTTTGGTACATGTCCTCTTTTTTTTTGTACACCCTGGTACCAAAAGAAAGAGGACACTAATCGAAATTTTTCAAACATTAAAAATGTGCTATGGAAAAATCGTGTCCTCTTTTTTGGTACACCCTGTATATTCTCCTTATCATTGTTTAACGAACGCACTAAAGATACGACGCTAGCTAGCACTTCTACAATTTGCACAGTCCCAGTCAGATGAAGTAAAAAAGTATTATTTGTAAAGTAAGAGTTCGATAGTAAAAAAACGCAACATGAAACTCCAACATCTTTTTAATCTCTTCAATAAATGAAAAATGAAGCAAAAAAGTATTTGTAAAATAAAAGATCGATACTAAAAAAATGCAAAACATGAACTGTGTTTTGAACTTGGTATATCTGTCTCCCAACCGGATGCGCAATTAGTTACCCTAGTTACCCGAGGAATAGTTACCCATTTGCAACCCTCAGTTGGACGCTGTTAAGCGTAAGAGAACCAACCGACATTTGTAAGCAAAATGAGTTATTAGTATTGTTGGAAAGAGTTTAAAAGTATAATTTCTCAAAATTAGGCCCCCGATTCAAAAATGTTACCTACTGCCATATGAGACTTTTTTTTTTTTAATTTTATTCAGTAATACCTGAGAACACCGATGAGGAAAAATCGAGACTTGTCTTTATAAATTAGATTAATCTCTTCAATAAATGAAAAATGAAGCAAAAAGTATTAGGAAAATGAAAATTCGATAATAAAAAAACGACACATGGCTCAAGTCTTGAACTCATGAAGCCCTAAAGATGTTTCGAAGCAAAAAATAAATAAATAAATAGAATCGGTTTTCTTTCTAGTGGTTCTCGATGATCACCCGTAACTTAAATTACCCTATGACTATTGTTATTGTGTTCGTTATCTATACCAAAGGCCAAATCAAACATGTGATGTATTTTTGCTGCTTCGATGAGTCATGCGAGAAAAGGAAAGGCCAGAGGAGACTTGTGTCGGTCGGCAGTATTACAAATGATTTCTTACTATTCGTATGTTCGTGCTTTCTTGTGCAAATTTGTTTTCGGTTTTCTGCTCGCAATAGTATAAACATTTTCAGTAATACTTGAGAACCCCGATAAGGAAAATTCGAGACTTGTCTCTATATATTAGATTAATCTATTTAATAAATGAAAAATGAAGCAAAAACGTATTTGTAAAATGAAAAGTCGATAATTAAAAATCGACACATGTCCCAAGTCTTGAACTCACGAAGGATTTGTAAAGTAAAAGTTCAATAATAAAAAAACGCAATATGGCCTGATAAACCACAGTATGTACACTGAGACGCTTTTAAATGAAAGAAACCAAGATTGTCTATATAATACAGATATCGCATGGCCACCCTGATCGTTCTACATGTATCCACAATGTGTCTACTGGTCACACTGATCACTCTAATACGCGTTTACAATGACGGGGTAAGCGCGTGAAACACTCACACATAGACACACATGCAAGTCAACTTTAAAGCTTAATTACAACTTTATGAATGGATATTTCAAATCTGTTTCACGCCACAATCCTCTTCGGAAATAAATGCTTTCATTTGAGACATTACATGAACAATTTCATGCAGTAACGACGGAGAATAAGGAAGTCAAAATTTCGCAACTTGTCTTTATATATTATAAGATAAGATAAGAATAAGAATATAAGAATAAGATAAGATAAGAATAAGAATAAGATAAGAATAAGATAAGATAAGAAATAAGGATGAGATAGGATAAGAATATAAGAATAAGAATAAGATAAGATAAGATAAGAAGAGGAGAAGAATATTTATATTTATATAAGATAAGATAAGAAGATACTGTCGGAGGATGTAGGGAAGGGGGGAGATCGATAGCATTTGACTATTACATCAAAACTCCCAGAGGTAGAATACTGCTGATCTCTAATAGTAAAGGAGCAATTTGGCGTTTTGCTCTGTATCTTTCAATCCGGGCAAATGAACATTCAGAGGTAAGACAGTACACTAAAATACATCTCAATATACATCTCAATCACTAAACGTCTACGGGGGAGGGGGAATTCAATTCGCAAGATTATTGTCGTTTTCTAGTTCGAAAAATTCATAAACTATTTCTGAGTATTTACACAGGGATTATTTCATGTCAGTTTGATCAAGCGGGGCAGTAAAAGCTCTTTATATTGACGAAACTGTGGTAGGGAAAATTTCATTACAATAAATGGTCCCCCTCAATGCTTCTTGTCTATCCTGTAAAATTTGCATAATGACGCATAGAAGGTTTTGTAATTAAGCTGACGAATTGGAAATATAAGTGAAGTGTGCGATATTTCTTTGAAAAATATTGAAATTTTTTCATGGCTGAATTTTAGATGCAGCTTTACATCTGATCAATTAAATAGTTCCATTATCATGAACCCAGTTATTTTCATCTAAATGTTTATAAATGAGCGACATTAATTTTATTTATGTCTTAAGAGGAGGGGTGGGTCACTAAATTCGTTTTTGATGTTATTTCGACCGTCACCCTTACCCATTGCCATGAGAGACTATGATCTGTTAGAATTCGTAAGGTAACAGTTAATACATCGATCGAATTTTAGGTCACTTATTTCAATTTTCATGCTATGTATTTTGAGCGTAATCCTCCCTCTATAGTTTCACAGGGGACACTGACTTCAGTATCTGAGTTAAATGCAAAACTTCTACTCCAATATTTAGGTTGTTATTGGGACTGGGATTCTGCTCGAAAAATAAATGAACCCCTCACCTCCCCAGCACAGCAAAAGATAACACTATTAGAAATAGGAATGAGACCCCACCTATCACTAACAGCGAAAAATAGTTTTGGAAGACTTAAAGCGGACAAGTGTCCCGGACCAGATAAAATCAGAAATGAGCCATTAGAAACTTTTTCAAAAAAACTGACAAACCACTGACAACAATTTATAACGACATAATAGGTATAAAAGAAATCCCGAAACAATGGAAAAACTCGGAAATAATAATTCTGCGCCGAAACGGGACAAAACAAAATAGAAAATTACAGACCCATACATTGAACTCAAATATCAGCAAAGCTTTTGCTAGAGTGCTAAGAAACGGATTTTATGGCCAACTGGATTGGAACCAACCACAACGAAGCAGGAATCCATCATATTACAATAAATCAAATAATATAAAAGGCCAAGGAATATCAAATTGAGATACATTCATTATTTATTGACTTCCAAAAAGCTATTGATAGTATACGTCAGGACTGCCATCGGCTTTCACTGAGTAACCAGGGTGAACAAAAATTAATAAAAACTTTAAGAACTATGTACCAAAGTACCAAAATTCAAAATCCTATATCAGAACCTCTTTCCAAATAACGAAAGTAGAGTCAAACAGGGAGACCACTCTCTCCTAATTTATTTAATTGATGTGTATTAGAAAAAATATACTTAGGAAAGTGGAAATAAATGGTAAAAATCTTTTAAACCTTCGTTTTACGGATACAGGCCTGCCAACTGAGTATGTCAAAAATAATAGTGAAAAAGTGACCAAATAATGAACAAATTTACTCTTTTAGGAACTTGAATAGCAACGTGCTTGGAAAGCAAAATTAAGTTGACAAAAGAGGGGAAAGACACCACTGCCGATATTTTCTACTTCTCACTTCCAAGAATTAATACCAATTACTCAACTTTTTTCAATTTTTCCAGTTTTTTACTTATTACAAAAGCAAATTAACAAAAACATGAAAGAAAATGTGAGATTCATTCAATATAATATGATAAAAATTAAAATTGTATTTATTTATAGTATAAGGAACAATAATGTATTAACCTTTCAAAACTCAAACACTAATGATAAGAAGACGGAACTTAAAACAATTTAATGATATCTGTATCATCACTCGACTTAGGATAATTCAATAATGATATCTGTATCATTTGACTCAGAAGAATTTAATCATGATATCTGTATCATCACTTGACTTAGAATAATTCAATAATAATATCTGTATCATTTGGTAATTTCAAAGTAAATTCAAACGACAATGAATAAGCACCAAAATAATATAATAAACAGTACAATGATCAACCGATCGGAGTAATCGATTATTTATTTTTTAATTTTTTTTTTCAAGAGCAGAACACTCTTTCAACTTCATCTTTCAGTTTAGAAGCCCCTTCTATTACTGCTTGAGCAACGCGAATTTATGACAAATTATTTGTATTCACAGCCTTCTTCAACTTCTTATTCGCAATTGTCAGTGTGTCAGCATGCATTTTCCTTTTTACACCCAACTCGTGCTTTTCGTTTTTCAAATCATCTTCTAATGCAACCAATGTCCTTTTGTCTCCTATTTCTACTTTCTTTTCTCTTCTGTCTTCTAGTAGCCGCTTTTCTTCTTCACTCTTCTGTTGGGCCTCTTTAGCTTCTTTCTTCTTTCTATCCATATTTTCCCTATAGAATGTACCAGTAACGCGGACCATTTTTATTATTTCATTTGTTATTGGAATATTTTCTATTTTATTTTTATACTGTTTCAGTGCATTTTTGACATTTAATCGAGCATTCAACAATCCTACTGACATGCTAGTTTTCTCATCTCTCATATGTTCGCTGAGTTGTAGAACTATCGCTCAATGTCAGCGCTCCCATGGTAGACCAAGAAGTGCCGCTTTAACCAATACACGGTTAAATTTGGGTACTTGTCCTTGGAAGTGAGATCATGATCAAATACATTTCTCCAAAAATCTAACATGGGCATATTTACCATTACAGGTTCAGAATCCATTTCAGCATGTAATAATTTCAGCTCATCATTAGTTTCACCTGATGGAACTGCTAATGAAAGAGCCCTATGAATAGTTCGCAAATTTTCTTCATTTCTCTGCCTCTTATACATTATTTCATGAGGCAATAAAACTCTGAACTTTCTCACAATTCCCAGAGATGGTTGTAAAACACTTTTCTCTAACAAATGTTTGATTGCTGCCATATAGAAATTACGCACATTATTTTTGAACATCTTAACATTCTGTTCTCTCAAAGTTCCCAATTTTTCTAGGATTTCTGCAGACAATACAATTCTGTCATATGACAGCAAATTTAGGCTAATAGGGTGCCGCGTGCAGCAACTCTTTTTTTGTTTTCCGCTAATTTTTTTCCAGTATCAAAATAGTGACAATAGTGACTTTTTTGAGCCAATAGTGACAAATAGTGGCCTAGGTTAAAAATAGTGACAAGTCACTATCATAGTGACCAGTTGGCAGGCCTACGGATGGCATTGTTCTTATTAGGAAATTATATTCTGTGTTACAAAAAATGAAAGAAGAACAATTGGAAGTCTGTGAGAAGGCAGGCCTCAAATCAAACTATGAGAAAACAAAATACATGGACAATATGGGGAATTGCGATGTAATAATTCGTAGCAAAAGTATTGAAAAAATATAGGAATATACCTATCTGGAACAGACTGTTTCTTCTGAAGGAAAAACAAATACAGAGATAGAGAAAAGCATTAAAAAAGCGAGGAAAAACTTATAGTCCCTCAAACATATCTACAAAGCAAAATGTTGAATCTAATAACAAAAATAAAAATTCTGAAATCTAACACTCTCCCGCCACTACTATAATTATGGAGCCTAACCCAGGACAGATGAGAAGACTACAGAGCATTCAAAGGAGTTTGGAAAGGTCAATATTAAAAACTATCAAAAAACGAGATAGAATCCTAATCAATACTATTAGGACAACAACTAAAAGTAAAGATGTCAGTTACACAATAAAAATATTGAATTTAAGTTTGTCGGTCATACGACCAGAGCTAACAGTGATAAGTGGAACAAGATGCTACTAGAATACCCCCTCCCCCTATGGATATAAAGGAAAAAAGGACCCCCTGAAACAAGTTAGGAAGACAAAATATATAAAAGAGTAGGGACAATCTGGAATAGAATTGCCAAAAACGGGGACCCCCACTCCAGTCAGGGAAACGCGTGTTTCAGCATAGCATTGAAGAGGATAGGGGTGAGAGGGTCCCACCTACCTTATACCCGTTTTAAGCGGGATTTTTTTCCCCCCAGTTTAACATAGCCTTTTAGTACTTTTCTATAGGTTTTGGAGTATAATATTATAATTCTGTTAGATACACGAAAAGTAAAATATCGTCCGAAAAATTTAAAACATAAAAAAACAAGATTTGTAATTGTTATGACATCACATTATATAATAAATTTCAACGCGTTCGGGGGAATGAGTCAGTGAATCAATCCTCTTGAATTCGATTACATTATTTTTGCTTTATTTATCTATTTATGTTTTCCAATTTCATTTTGATCTCTTATTAACCTTAAATGAAAATCGAAAAGTCCATAGAGCCGAAAGAGTGAAAATCATATATTTTGAGGTCACACGCCTCTGGAGCGGGGTAGGATTGCGATGACGGGCTCAGAAATTTTCTTCTGCCACTGCAAATGGAGGACTGAAGAAATATTTGAAAAATCGACTTAGGCTGATTCACCTATCTTATGGGACTATAGCCTTTTTCTATCTATTAACAAAAAAAGTAATTGCCATTAGAACTTCCTGTATTTGATCATGAAGATTCCAGTACGGAATGATTATAATGTTTCGCTCGGGAGATATTCCTCAACATTTTCGAGAAATCTCAGCGCCGTCGGAGAGGGAGATTAGTTTAAAATCTCAGAAAAAATTCAACCAAAAAGCCAGAGGTTGAATTCTTGACATCCTCGATAATTTTTCGTAAAATTCAGCCCCTACTGTCTTCCCACTAAATTGCCTCATTTGCCAACCGACTGATATAACAGATAGTAGATGCCCCACGAAGGTCGCCAGACCGATGAAATATTACGCGACCGAAGGAAAATATGAAAACAGATTTTACATATTTTCGAAAAGAAAGATAGGTACATCCACATTTTCCGACACTGTGAAATGGTCCGGCTAAAACGAAGCTATTATGATAACCGGTCGTCATATGCGTACACATCGATCATGTCGTTACAAAAATAGCGAAAATACAAATATGCGGAAAAAGCACAAACAGAGTCGAGACCCTTGTGCCTTTGCAGCATCGCGCGAAGGCGCCGATTTAGAGAAGCGGAGGGCATTAATCTGGTCCCTCTAGTCTGGCTGAGATCGCAGTTCAAAGTTAGTACGTGAGTTTTTATTATTTTTTAATTCAATTTTAGTCGAGGAAGAAAACTCGAAAACGAATTTTCTTTAGATGTGTCCTGGATCAGGTGAACGAGTCCCGAACTTCTTAACGAAGATTTATGTGTACGAAGTGATGCGTAGCGAGCGCGCTATTTTGGTGGATTCGCTGAAACTATAACGAGTAAACTACCGTCGGGCGAATAAGTGCCTGCTCGTACAAATTTACTCGATCCCGGGTTCACAGCGTATAGCACAGCAAATGGTGGGACATGCTGAAACAAAAGTTCGCTTCCAATTTGATTCTATTACTTGTATATGCGCGATACCTACACTCAACTGGGGTAATATCGAATACTGGTGGTAATATCGGCTGCTCATAACGTGGTATAGGATCGCTAGTATTGTTATCAGTAATTACACGTCACGAGTGGTCGATATTACCCCAGTAGACAGTATGCGTACAGGAAATAAGAAGCCAATACTAGGTTTCTTTTTCCGAACTCAAAGTTGGATCGACGCGGAGTAAATGAGGATCTTCAAAGCTATGCGTGTACTTTTTCCCCAGAGAGATGAGACTTTTCGATTTTCACTTTAGGTTGATAAAAGGTCAAAATGAAATAATAAAACATGTAAAGGATGGAAGGAGAATAAATATATGCGTGTGGGCGTGTATGTAACTCCGGGGGAGATAGGCCGGGGGGTAAAATATGAAATACTTTAATACTTCCGATTGTGGTGCAGAAGAGGAACCGATGTGCTTTGAGCTTTAACAAGTTCTGGGAAATTCCACTGCCTCCATCTTTGACGGATATTACGAGTAAAGCAGTTCGAATTAAATATCGGATGCGATATTCGGAATCAGCGACATAGTACATGAAATGTAGGTCATATACTACATACTAGGGTTGAAACGGAAAAAATTGCTGAATAAAATTTTACTGCTGGAAATTGTTGGGGATGGCACTCTGATTACAGGGAAAAACCAAACTTCCCGATCCTGTGCGACCCGAGCTATGGTAGGGAGAAGACACCACATTTAAGTTTGTCTTTTTTCTCGAAAAGGACTCATTTAATCAGAAAATATTATCTGACAAGAAATATTCATCACAAAATTATCTACAAGAGATATTCTTTCACATTTTCTAGTAATTTCGCGCATAATGGAGATACGACATTATTAAAATAACAGTGGGGAGAACAAACGCAGAATAAAGATGTATTGCTCACGTGCTCACCGTGAATCAGGACATCCTTTCGCGATGTGATCGTTCTCAATACGATTTTTTGAATACAGGTATAATACTTTACCCACTCTCACTTATGGATCATAGATTTGGACTCTGAACAAAAAATAAATAAATAAATAAAGGAACCAGAAATATCCCAAAATTCTATATTAAATTGAATTATAGAATAAAAATCTCAGAAATTAAAAACAAATGAGAGCATACTTCCAAAGTGAGCCAAAGGTTTACTTCAGGATAATTGTGCGATTTAGATGGAATCGGATACTAGAGACTGTTTATTAGGAGTATTATTTATATTACCTGCGTTTATACTAAGTGATGTTCAAATTTGTTGGGATTATTGGTTTGTAGGGATATCCTCACCTAGCTCCTCACTCAGTTCATCCAATTTCTGGGTACAAGCCTTCGTCGGGTCATTCCACCTCTGCCTGTCGCGGGCTAGACATGCCCGTTTGGGCCAGCCATCGCAACCACCCTCGTCTGCCTACCTCATCGATGATCTACCCTTTTTTCTCTTACCATTGTGAGGAGTCCTGAAAGTGGTTAATTTGCTCCAATTATAATTCGGTTCCCTTGCGATACGACCAACATCTTCTTATTTTAGTTTTTTGATGAATCTAACCAAAGTTTTTGTTTTGTTGTACATTTCCGAGATGCTTATTTTACCCTTCAGTTTGATTCCCATGATGTCGGAGCTCAACTCCATGCAGAATCCATGAAAACGAATTGCTCAGTCTCTTTCGTCGGACGTCTAGCTACGTTGGTTATCGGGATTTCGCTCGAGAAGGTGTCGACAAGTTGCACATTTTCCCTCTAATTACAGTACATGCTGCTGGCGATATGGACTTTAGTAAGGTGCGAGTGGCACATCCAATCATATTATAATCATACACGATTCGAAACGAAAACGTACGCGCTCGCTGAAAAACAAGTCGTCGACTTCTCATTTTCCAGCTCATCGCTCATCAAACATACACATACACACATACACATCGTCTGGGCGCACGGTGAGTACGAAATTGAGGATTGTCCTATTTCCAGTAACTATTCCACCTTCCCGAAATAATTTTCCCGAATAAATAGATTTATTCGAATCAGGGTATCTAATGCCATTCATTACATCTTCAAGTTAACTTAGTAAGAATTTATCATGTCTTCAGCTTGAATGAGTGAGAATTCATCACATCTTCACTTTAGATACATAAGAATTCAATCAGTAAAAAATTTACCCGGGACAACTAGCCCTTTTCACAGCTTCTTATGCCGGCTTTCCGAACGCACACGAACGCGTGCACGCTTTTTACATCGGACGTCGCATTTTAATAATTAATTACCTTCTCCACCCTGGAGGTCGTAATTAACGTTTTCGCATAATTTATTAACCTTTGCCGTTCTCGGGGTCTTCTCTCCCGTTGTATCGACGACGCCGACGGATCTCGACGAAAGATGAGACGCGACGCGCGCATCCTTTTAATCACGTCAGTTTTTTCAAACATCTTTTAACCCGCGAACTTTTGCCGGACAGGTATTAATTGCGCGACGTATCCCAAGCCACAGTTTCGACTGGAGGTTGGAGGATCTGTGTATTCTGTCCGCCTTCTTTCCCACGATCACAAACCCGAACCCGTGTTGGTATGCAAAGTTCATGTATACCTGCCCAAGATTCGACTTTTTTGTAGTAAAGGTTATCAACGGTTAAAAATATCAAAAATATCGATACTATTGGCCATTTGAAAAGTATGGATACCTCAATATTTGTTTTTTGAAGACATCGATATTTCGCAATTTTTTACAGTAGTGAAGTACACGAAAAGCTCTTCTTCGGAAGGTTGAATAGGATTATCGAAATAACGAGATCTGCTTATACCATCTTCAATTCGGCTTCCGCAAGAGCCACTCGACCATCAACCAAGAGCAACGAGTGGCAACCGTAATCCACCAACCTCTAGAAAATGAAGAATTCTGCCCAGCAGCAGTCTTCCTAAACGTGAGCCAAGCGTTTGACCGAGCGTGGCATAAAGGGCTTATCAGTAAGCTGAACCAAATGTTACCTGGAATCTATGTCTCAATTATGCGGTCATATCTTTAAAACCGATACTTCGTGGTTTCCTACGACAGGGTGCCTCCCAGGCAACCGCAATCATGATGACTAGTAGCTGATTCAGCCATTTGAAAAAATACTTTTCTGTACAGTTCCTTAATTCATAGTGGTGTTAAAAGCTTTTGTTAGGACTGATTATTCTCAAGAATCTCAAGATGTTCAGAGTATCAACAATCATGAATAACTTAGACTGAGATACAGGGTTAGTGGCAGATACTACACCTGAGGTTTGACTGATACTATTTAATGGCGTGAATTATCTGAAAATCTGAGACAGCTTCATTTCTTTTGCATATGTTCATGACATTTACATTGACCACATTGCCGTGTCTCTTTTTCAAGTGTGATGCTATAGGTTAGAGGTGTTTCCGTAGAAGTATGTGGAAAACTATTTACATAATTGGTATTTCCTCATCGTTCCAATTGCCTAAAGAAAACTTCTTCAAATAGAAACCCGATAACGGGTAGAAGAATTTTCCTCTCTTGCGATTTCACCTATACAAAAGAAGGCTTCTACTAGATTTTTTCTTTTTCGGATATCCTTGTGGATACCACCTAGACATTTGGTAACTTATCAGCCAGTCCAATCCAATCAATCAAGTGTGCTGATTCAGTGCTACTGAAAAATGAAAGGGAAACTAATGGGCTTGTTGTCACAAGTTAATCACGTTCTTTCATGATTGACTTCTGGGCATTCGCTGTTATTAGCTTAAGTTATTCCACTTATTCTTATTCACAATTTCGTGATCTGTTTCTTTCTCATTATTATCAGCTTCAGTTACTTTCTGCTGGTTTTGACATGGACATGTTTAATGGCTCGCCATGCCTTGGAGGAAAATTCCACAGAAAACGTTCCGCAGAAAAACGTAACCATCGTGATGTAATTGCGTATTTCTCTTTACGTGGTCATTCGTTCCATAACGTTTCAACCGACCCACACGAGGAATGTCGAGTGACACCGGAAATGGACGACTAGAGAAGGAATTGGAATGTGGGTACGCTATCCATGTAACAATGTCATTTCCTGCAGCGGTTGGACTCTTTCTTTTTTATTTAATAACTCACCAACAATGTGAAGTCGATTCTCAGTTTTACAACTTCTCTGTATAGTTTTGCAGCGCTTACCTGTAAACAAAAAAAGAAAATATACATTAGAGAAAGTATTACTGGAATTTAGTGAGTGCAGCAGTTACAGTTAATACCTAAGAAACCAGGAGCGTAGTGAAGGGGGAGGGGGACACCTCAACGAATCTTCGGAGTCGGGCTTCTTCGGCAAATTTGACGATTAAGTCGGCATTTCGGACTATCAGTACGTCGGGTCAATGCAATTTGGAGCTACATATATCCAAAATAACTAATTTCGCTACAGAGGGAAAAAAAGTTTTAGCATCAAGAATTTACTGACAAAAGTACAATTGATCTTGGTAATATTATGGTATGTTTTTGTACGAACTTTCATCTGTGAGATTGTTATACTCCCAACAAATTTCAAATTATTGAATACAGCATTTCGTTGCCCAAATTTATTGGGAGAAGCGATACATGACACGTTTACTTTTTTTTTTTAACTAAAAAAAACATTATTCAACAAAGCATTAAATACAGTGTTTCATTCGATGCAGCATGAAATTACCTTCCTAATGATACCAAATTTCATTTTCGAAAAAAATTGGATATTGCTCCAAATCGCATTGACCCGAAGAGTAGGCCAAACACGAAAACAGGTAGTCTCTTCTTTTGTTTTCTTCACAAGAAAGATTGAAAATCTTTATACCGAGTTTGCATTCTTCGGCAAAATTTCGGCCATTTATTCGAAATTCTGGACTGAGCATCAACTGGCAAAACATAAAAAGCGCTGTTTTCCTTAGTTTTTTTTTTTGTTTGCGTAAAAAATGTTTGTACTGAATCGTCATTTCCAACCAATTTTCACCCCTCCTCAGCCGATAGGGTCCAAAACGCCTCTGATATTAAAATAACATTTTTCCATGCATGTTATTGATTGACAAAAATTTTAATTTCCCCACTATTGGTCAGGATTTTCGACAAAATAACTTCAAAACACGCTTTTGGCAAGTATTCGGTTCAGGGTTCATTTTTTTAATGGAAGAAATTCAGAATTATTTGATACGGAGGGGGGAGGGGACTTCATCATCAACGATACAAAAAACCCTTGCCCTGTATAATGCTGTTAGTCATAGAGATTGACCTATTTCACAAGTCTAGAAGCCAGTACATCGGCTCTATTAGCAGGGTACTGTAACAGATGTAGGATGGAACTCTGTTTCCCTTGTGGTGCTCCCATGCACATCTGAGGTTATCTGGTATACTTGTACACCCCTTGGCTATTAAACCCCTCAATTTCTGGGCCCCTCGGTGGTGACCTCAGACCCTTTCTGGAGCCGATCCCATATGTCTGTTCCGGTGCCAACCTCTTCCCTTCTGTAGTTTAGTTTTTGTTTTTATTTTTTCACTTTTCCTCTTTTCCTATCGTTCCCCATGCTTCAAAAAATTTATTCCTGTTACTTAAGTACATTTGTAAAACTATCAAATCTGTCCTTCACCATTATTGGGACCTTCGGGCACCTGCCGGAGGGGGGGGGGGCACAAATAATGTATTAAATAAATGAATAATGAATTTGGCCACCGCAGAAATCCAATTTCAGATAGTGAAGGTATTGATTTTTCCACCTAAACTGAGAAGGATAGCTGTGTAGCCAACGTGCCCGCTTCACAATCCTTGTGTCTCGGATTCGAGTCCCACCAACGCTGTAAAGCTAGTGATATTCGAATGCCCCACTGACATCTCAACGAACACAGCGACTATAGTATCAAATCAAGGAGGAAACATAGTGCACCCTGTAACCCCCGCCAGTTCACACGGACAAGGCATTACAATCACAGGGCGTGTTACCACCAGATCAGAAAGGTCGGTACTATGTGTGCACGTCGTGGACAGTTTACTCAATGTCGCAAAACGCGCGGCTAGTAAGCGAACTGCGATTGCAGACTCTTCGCCGCAGAGAAGGAAGACTCTAACGCAACAAAACCGTGGGGAAAGCAACGGCAAACTACCCCGACTAACCTGCCCGGGAAAGTTACGTTTCAGAACCGCAGCCACCAACGTCCAGTATCGGATACAGCACTTCAAGTAGAAGATGAGGTTTAAATTTCAAGAACACAAACGGATTCTATCGTTTTCAAACAAACAGAATCAACTTTTGAGATTATTTTTTCCCTACATCTCCGTTTACCAGTTACATATGAGGGCTGAAATCTAGAAATTCAATTTGTGACTATCTGACATCGCGATGGAGATTTCTTAGGTGGCTACATTTTTTAGGCTATTTTTCCTCGACCCCTGCTCCTTGAATGCCACAGGGAGCTGAAACGGGCAACTTCCATTTTGGAACCATTAACCGAATTTTAATTGAAATTGGCGTTTCGCAGGTCACTGAATCCATTTTTCAAAATATTTTCCCTTTAACGCGCTCCCCACCTACCCCTGAACTCTACAGGAGGGTAAAATAATTCAATTTTCAACATATTTTGTATTTTCAAGTTATTCTCTCTCCAACCCCTACTTTCTTCGGCCTCATCGGAAGTGGAAATGTGACAATGTCCGTGTTGTCACAATTAACAGCAGGAACTGTTGACTGCAAATTCCGAAGCAACTTTGAGCAAATAATTTTTTCATAGTCTCATTTTTGAAACGTCAAATAATATGGAATTATACCGACTGAAAACTTAGCTTGCGCCTGTTTCTATAATCTTGTGAAAATAAAAAAATCTAGTATTGCAGGATCTTCATTCAGTCTGTTGCTTTTTCATCTGTATAACAACAGACAAAAATAGGCAAAAAATAAATAAATAAAATACTGAAATTTTGATTTCAAATCATTTTCCTTTTGATTTTAAAATCATGATTTTGAATATCAATTGGTTTTTGATTTCAACTACAGTCTCGTGTCGTCGCATACATATGTACCTGATTTGTATTTATAATTTCGCGCGTGTTTAACCATTGAATCTTAAAACGACATGCGTCTTAGTAGACACAGGCATACTTTAAATAATAGATCATTAAAACAACAATAAATGTTAATCAGAATTCAGACCAAAAAAGCCAACCAAGGGAAATTATGCCAATATAATTATTATTTATGGTAGGTGCCTTTATTTTTCTTCTCTTTCTTCGCACATTTTAAAAATGCCAACTAAAATAATATACTCCTTCAGTGCAGAACCATCGACGAGTAACGTGCAGTCACGTAAACACAAATTCTCAATCATATTATCTCTGATAATAAAATACTACTCGTGGAACAAAACCGCAACCGAAGACGTTAATAATCGTCTTAAGTCTTTTCTAACCGAATTACCACAGCATAAAATCGCTTCCGAGCTTCACTAACTGGAATGATGTTATTATAGAAAATTTCGATGAAGAAATTAGCATATCTAGAAACGTGCAAGAAACTTTAATGATAAGTTCCAACTCACCACCTCGCTCTGGCCTGAGAGCAAACAACCTGTAACTTTCGCCTCATAATCGCTGTCGTAGTCTGTCTTAGTCGTTAAACAAGGATACTACTACCTCACTGTGAGAGAGAGAAAAACTTACCCTTGGTGGCATACGGGGTGCCAAAGGATACAAACCTCCCAAATTGTCGCAAATAAATTCTGCAGAATCCGAGAACAAAATCTAATTCATTTTATGAACATTAGTAAAATGGTAACACTGCATACCAAAAAAGAACGTACCATGTGCATAGGGAAAAGGTAAAAAAAGGAAATGATAAGAAATGAGGGGATTACCAGAAAAAAACGTCTCAACAAAGTTCAAATTTTCAGCCAACTGTAAAACTTTGGGACTAGCAGACTCTTCCATACCCTGGTGAAGTTTCACATTCTTTCCTCTCTCACCCTTCCTTTTCGAGTTCCACAGGGGACAAATTTTGAAATTGAAATAACTGACGATCAGCCTCCAGTGGAGCCTAGAGATTAAGGGAGAGGGAAAAAAGATGCCAAAAATAAAATCAGCAAGTGACCAAAAAAACTTTCATTCAGACATGCATAATGGGCCGAGGATATGGAAATAACGAACTAAGAGATCAGAGAATGTACAAGTAATCACCCTCAATAAAAATTCTTATTATTCGGATTTAATGACCCTAGAAATTCACATTTGAGAGAGAAAAGGGGAGGGAAAGGAGATGAAGGATCCTAGAAATTGATTCAGCGATTCTAGAGACCCAAGTCTGAGAAAGAAAAGAATTTTCAGGCTCATATGGCGAGGCTTCCACCTCTATTGAAGCCTAATTCCAAATGGGAAGGAGATGAAGGATCACAAAAACTGATTCAGCGACCCTAGAATTCCAATTTTGAGAAAGAAAAGAATTTTCAGGTTGTTAATCCTAAAAAAACTGTACCATATTTTATTGCTTCTACATCCGGTGATGTTGAGTGCCGGGTGACTAATCGCCTATTGTTTTAGTTTTAGTTTCTGTTAGGTTTTAGTTCTCGCGATGTTCTAAATACGCTCGGTCAATACATCTGCTATTCCTTCGTTTCGGATTTTTTTTATATAAAATAGCACGAAAATCTACAAACATTTCGTGGTCCTCGCTGGGCCCCGGATTGGTGATGTGATGATTATGGTGACAGTGAAACACCGTGTTCGTCGTATGTCGGGATTTTCGATCGTATAACAAAATTCTTTGGAAGTGTTAGTCACACTCGGTGGCCAGCACAGATACACGTAAAGTCGTATCAAAATTCGTTCTTATCGCTGGAAATGGAGGTCGATAACCTTGAACGCGAACTTCGTTTTCAAAAACGTCAATTCGAAAAATCTTGCTCCTCGGTAGAGGAATTGCTGAAAAAAGCTGCCTCTCCAGAAATCATCGAACAACTCAACTCTATTGTCGCAGTTGATCTCTTGCCTATCAAGACAGAGGTTGAAACAATCACAAAAAATCTGATCATTGCTAATGATACTTCGTCGTCGTCGGCTGCCGAAAAGGAAAAGACTGAAAATTCGTACTACAAAGAGCTGGATAGAATCAAAAGCACATTTCATCGTCTGCAAGGTAAAATTAAAGCATACTCTACTCCCTCATCTCTCGTGCCATCAGTCGTTTTTCGAGCTTCGTTGAATAATTCCGTCGACGAAAGTAGCTATGTATCGCAACCAAAATTACCTAAAATTCCCGTGCCTAAATTCGACGGGGAGTTGAAGAAGTTTTACGATTTTAAAAACCTCTTCACAAGCTTAGTTCACGAAAACAAAGATTTATCGAACGTCCAAAAATTATATTACTCGAAGGGTTGTCTCATTGGAAAGGCAATCGATATACTGCGTGATTACGAACTAAGCGATAGTGCCTACATAGAAGCATGGGGCTATTTTCTTAGCAGATTCGAAAACAAGAAAGCCATTATTAGAGCTTATTTTCGAGAACTTCTGAATATACCCAAAGTGAAAAATGAAGCGGGCATCCGCGAGCTACTCGATGAGGTCAACCTAATAATAAGAGGCCTTCGAATTTCCGGCGAGCCCGTTGATGGTTGCATGTCCTCTTTCGTTACGTATTTTATCAGCACAAAATTAGATGATGCAACTAGACGTGATTGGGAAAATTCTCTCACAGATAATTCCAGTCATCCGAAATTCAAAACTCTCAATACCTTTCTACAGAATAGATCGTTCGCTGTCATCGAAAGTGACAACCAAGACCAAGACAAATTCGGTCCCAATAAAGTCAAAAAGCCAGAAAAACCTAACAGCACCCCGTCCAAAAAGGGTACTGACAGCTCTTCGTCGTTAACAAATACAGTCCACAAACCAGTTTGCAGTCTCTGTGATGAGTCGCATTATTTGAATCAATGCGCACAGTTTCTTCAATCCAAAACTCCACCTCAACGATTCGAGTTCGTAAAAAGCAAAAAGCTGTGCCTAAATTGCCTGAAGTCGAACCACTCTTCGATTGATTGTCGCTGTACCACGTTTTGCCGCAAATGCTCAAGAAAACATCACACTATGCTACACTTCGATGAAGGGCCCAAGAAGTCCGAAGAAAACAAAACTCCTACTCCGTCGACTCCCAACTTATCGATCATGCAAAATAAAGACATTCTATTACCCTCCGCCGTCGTACGCGTTCGTATAGGCCTAAAATTCGTCTTCGCGAGAGTCTTACTCGATCATTGTTCCCAACCTAACGTAGTTGTCGATTCGTTTTTAAAACGTAACAATATCAAAGCCTTCCCATCGACTAATTCTCAAATCCGCGGAATCGACAACAACTCTACAAACACTGCGTTTACTGCAACGTTAGACATTTTTTCTCGGTTTGATAACACTAAAATGAATATAGATTTTGACGTCGTTTCGAGTATACCCTACAAGGTACCGGAAGCAGTGATTTCCAAACTACGCTCCAGCATTTCTGGCATTGATTTTGCCGAAATGAGCTTAAAATATCCAGACGTTGACTTAATTATCGGCGCAGAATTCTACGAAGATCTAATGACCAACGAAAAATTCAAGGAAGACAGTGTGACTTTCCACAAGTCTGACTTCGGATGGGTAATTTCAGGACCCGTAACCGATACTGATTTTTCGACCACACCTTCTTGTCATTTCAACTCTTTCGCTATCGAAAATCAACTTGCAAAATTCTGGGAAATCGAAGAAATTCCGAAAGACTCGGAGGTCTCCTCGGAAGCCGCTGCATGCAACGCTCACTTTGAAAAAACATATTCTCGTGCTCCCGGATGGTAGATTCGTCGTTCGTCTGCCATTTAAAGAAAATCCTACTATTCTTGGAGATAACTTCAGAAGCGCGCTTCGCTCGTTCGAGCGCAATTCTTCTCGTCTTACCGCATTGCAGCAAGCAGAATATTCGAAGTTTGTTAACGAATATTCAGATATGAACCATATGAAAGAAGTCACATACGAAAACTCTCCGTGTCGCTATTTTATTCCGCACAAGTTAATAGAAAAGCCTACTAGCACACCTACCAAATTTCGTGTCGTTTTTAACGCTTCGTATCGCGGTGTTAATGGCAAGTCGTTAAACGATATCCTCATGCGCGGTCCTTCTATCCAATCTGAACTATTTGACATTTTCGTTTCGTTTCGCGTTCATAAGATTGCCTTCGTAGCTGACATTGAAAAAATGTATCGCCAAGTTTGTGTGCATGACGAAGACTCGAAATATCAACAAATCCTTTGGAAAAAAGCTAACGAAAAATCGCCTCGCACCTATCACCTGCAAACCGTAACATATGGTACAACTCCTGCAAGTTTTCTCGCTACAAAATGTTTGGAAGTATTAGCCAACGAGAATGTCAATGCATACCCTGACGAAACAGCTATAATTCGTACACAATTTTACATGGATGATTTACTGACGGGATCTGAAACAGTAGAAGAAGCTCTGCATCTCCAATCTGTAATTCACGCTATACTCGCAAAGGGTCAATTTCCTCTGAAGAAATATGTCAGTAATTCGCAAGAATTCATTTCTCACCTCGACGACTCCTTGGTCTCCAAACATAAAGATCAAACGATCGCTCCGTCAAATTTTACTTTCGTACTGGGACTTAAATGGTCGCCAAATGAGGACACTCTGAAAATCGCTTTGGATTTGATCGATATACCTGAAACGATTACTAAACGCGTTATGCTTTCGGTGGTGTCGCGTGTGTTTGACGTAATCGGAATTTTTTTCTCCCGTCACCCTCAAGGGTAAGTTGTTGTTACAAGATATTTGGTGCGAAAAACTAATGTGGACGAAGTCGTTCCAAATAAATTAAAAGTCCAATTCGTGAGATATTGTCAAGACCTTGGTACTCTTAAACCCTTTTCGTTTGATCGTCTATACTCAAAATTTTATCGCTCTCGCGTCCGGTGTGAGCAGCTCGTCGGTTTCTGCGATAGCAGCATCAAAGCATATTGTGCCGTTGTTTATCTTCGAACAACTGACTGTGACGGCCATGTCGAAGTATCGTTCGTTTGCGCTGAAACACGAGTCGCGCCCCTTAAATCATTGACAATGCCTAGACTCGAGTTGCTAGCCGCGTTATTGCTTTCGAAGTTATTATTTCGTATTTCGAAGAATTTAAAGATTGCTATCGATAACATATTTTTATTTTCAGATTCACAAGTCGTTTTAGCGTGGTTAAAAAAAGGACCACACCAATTTCAACAATTTGTAGCCAATAGGGTCAAACAAATTTTAGACTTATACTCTTATAAGCGATGGTTCTATGTTAACACTAGCGAAAACCCAGCTGACGTGGGTACTCGCCCTATAGAAGCTCGAAAATTTTTAAAGTCAGACCTCTGGCTAAAAGGTCCTTATTTTCCCGTTCATGATTTCGAATCGTACATTAAAGAAAACATTTTTTCATGCATTGATTTAGATGCATTGCCTGAAATGCGTAAGATTAAAACTCAAGTTTGTAATTTAACAATTGAAGTCGATAACAGTTATTTATTACGCTTTTCTACATTCACAAAGTTGATTAACGTTACTTGTTATATTTTGCGTATTT